>JABTXL010012463.1:11282932-11364452 GCA_025134845.1 Neodon shergylaensis
CTTTCTTTCTTTCTTTCTTTCTTTCTTTCTTTCTTTCTTTCTTTCTTTCTTTCTTTCCTTCTTTGCTAGTTATTTCAGTTCTATCTTACATCTCCGAGCTATTCACTTTTTGATTTCTGGTTATTCAGGAAGTATCAGGTATGGAAACCTTCTTGTGGCATGAACCTCAAGTTAAACCAGTTGTTGGTTTACTACTACCAGAAATTCTGTTCCACCATTTCCCCAGCATATCTTGTAGGCAAAATAAAAAAATGTAGCTTGAAGGTGTTGTGAGTGATTGATATCTCAGTCCCACCACTGGAAGCCTTGCCTGGTTACAGAAGATGGCTGGTTCAGGAGCTATACGTAACAGGCCTTTTGCTGCCCTGGCAGTCACTTCCCAAATAAAGACAAGGGAACTTATCAATCATGACAGCTTGCCTTATAACTTAGACTTGTTCCTAATAGCTCTTATATCTTAACACATTTATATTAATCTATATTCTTTCACATTACATTACCTCTCTCCCATCTTGTACTTCCTGGTTTCTCTCCCTGCCTCCTTGAGCCTGTCTCTTGAACTTAGATATTCTCCTACTTCCTCTCTCTTCCTGGAAGTCCTGACTATACTTCCTGCCTAGCTATTAGCTGTTCAGCTATTAAACAAAGCAGAGCAATAAATCTTCACACAATGTACAAATATCCTACACAACGTCCATATGCCTCATTACTTGGAGTCTTTGCATATTATTTTACTTTAGATTTATTGTGTTTCAATATGATTCTTCTCATATTTCACTGTCTTCTAGTTATAATCAGGAAAATGTAGATAATCTTAACTGTCATTAACCAGAAACAAGTTATTGTGTATTGATCTTTCAAAAATCTATCTTTAAAAGTATTTATTATCCTGTACTGTTTAGATTTTATTTGATAATAATGATATGCTATTTATATTTTTAAATTGGGATAATATTTCATTCCAACTTTACCATAATACAATTGTGATATTCACATTATAGGATATCATGTTGTGTAATGATATGAACACCTTTGAAATCAGATTTCTAACACTATAGAGTAAATGAAATCATAGGCTTATCTAAAGTAAATGGTCTTGGGAGCACACATTGATTTGTAGATTTCAGTCCATTATTAATTGATTTCATGACTTTGAATTTTGTAGCATGATATATCTTCAATGTAATCATTCACAGAGGAGAAAAGCCCTTTCCCTTATGACTTGGGCTAATGGATAAAAAATATATAACCCCCAAATGCCAACACTACACATCAAATAGGACTTACTTATTAAAGCATCAACTGTCTCTCCACTGTGCCTCTATGGTTACCAACTCCTAGCATATGTGGCTTCAGAGAATTTGAGGTGAAAACTGCAACAATTCATCTGTTTTTCAATGAAAGTCTGCTCTTCATATACACCAAGAAACCTAACACTTAAACTGCCTCAGCATGGCTTAGAAGTGTAAGATTCATATTACTGAGACTCCAGGAATCTCTATAAAAACAAAGAAATCAATAAAATACATATAATACAAACCAAATAATGTGATTCCCAAAGGCATAAAATGGGATTCATGATAGATCACACCAAAACAAGTTGCAAACCTGCAAAAGAAATACTGATCTGCACATGTTCATGCCTAGAATTTAGAATAATATTAAAGTGAACCAGTTACCAAGCACTGGGTCAACCCCAGTTCTCCGACTTGCCAACTGCAGTCTGAGACAGGTATTTTAAGCCCTAGTCTCAGACCTCATAGTGGTTTGGCTTTTTCCCATAGCCAGAAAACCATGGGACATCTGAACCAGGATGAAATATGTGTAGGTGCACTGGAACACGGCTTACAATGGACCCTGATTATGTCAACAGTTGAAATGATTTTCAGGAAAATGGTGTCCTAGGTGCTCTTGCCAGGGATGCCCACCTGGTGGTGTTTGTGTGAGAAGAATTAATGGAAAACATTCTGTGAATGTGATAGAGAAGAGGGAAAGTATATAGGGGAGGGTAGGAAAAGGTGAAGTGAAGGGAGATATAATGCAATTATATAACTCCCAAATAAGAGCACTAATAATAATAAAAGTATTTTGAAACATTTACATTTCTCCACAATTGTTCTGTTGCAGAGGAGTAGCTTTGGGACTCTGAAATGCTTCACAGCTATCATTTGTGAGGTCCTAATATAAAGACTTAGGCTTTTCTAATGAGCATTTTATAGTGATTGTCTTATAGATTGCCTCATTTCTTTCCTGAACAAGGTTCTGTGTTTTCAAGTCTTTCTACTCCTGGTTCTCACAGTGAATTTGTATTAACTACAATTCTTCTTCAAACTTCATCTAACATTTATAGGCAATTTAATATCCGAATGTATCTGCTAATAAAGATAAGGAGTTCCGGATGAATAATGTTGACCGGAAACTAGGTCTACTTCACATTTACCAGAATCAATGTATACTGCTATATATTGAAAAATCTCATGGTTGAGTTTCAATCGAGAGGAGAATTTTGTTCGAGGTTACACTTATGGAACCTAAATCTATAGACAAGTGTCATCCTTAGAGAAAGACAGAGATTCGTAAAGGCAATGTGATGTGTCCATAGCATTGGGGACTAGAAATATGGGCACGCGATCTGGAAAAGTCAAAACTGAAAATGAAAGAGTGATTCTCTTTCACACCAGAGTGAGGACCTGTTGCTCCGAGTATTCCAAACCTCAGACCTCAATAACTGTGAGAGAGTATACTACTCTAACACTATTCTAGTCATTCCTTCAGAAACTCATGGGAAAACCTTTTAGAAAGATTGCATAATTGACAAATTTACCCTTACTTAGTCAAAAATGAGATAAATAAACTTGTAACTATATCCATCATTTCAATATATTTCTGTGATTCATTTTTTAAAGTCAATTTGTTTATTTTCATTAATTCTTTAAGTATTCAGTACAATGAGTTTTGGTCATATTTACCATTCTCCAAATCTTCTCCCATATCCACCCCCATTCTCTATCTATCTTTGCCTACTTCTTCAATCATTAAATACGTTTTTGTTGCCCATAAATTCATTGACTTGACACTTATTATTGCAGACTAACCAATCTATCCAAAACCAAACACTTAAAGAAAAGTAAGTCTCCCTCTAGTAGGTCCTCAGCTGTGAATAGAAGACTGCTTCACTCTTCTTTCTCCATTCTCAGATTTGATCTATTTTGGATTTGTTTAAGTCTTATAAATCCTTTCGTAAATGCTGTGAGTCCTATGTGCAGTTGCCCTTCTGTAGCCAGAGACAGTTTCCTCCTAGTCATCCACCTCATGTTCCTCTTACACTCTTTCCGGCCCCTCTTCCAAAACAATCCCTGATCCTTGGGATGACAGGGAATAATATACATGCATATGTTTGTATGCATACATACATATATATATTCCATGTATATATTCATATATATGTATATATATGGAATTTATTGAAATGACTTACAAATTATAGTCCAACCAATCCAACAATGACTAGCTGTGAATGGAAATTCCAAGAATCTAGTATTTGCTCAGTCCCATGATGCTCAATGTGTCAGGTGGTCTTCTGTATATGCTGGAATCCCAAAGAAGTAGGCTTCAATGCCAGTGAAGGTAAGTATGTGCTTGCAAGGCAAGGACAAGCAGGAAAAGAAGAAACCCTTCCTTCATCCTTTGTCCTTATATAAATTTCCAGCAACAGGTGTGGCCCAGATTAAGGTATGTCTTCCTTTCTCAAGATCTAATTACAGGCTTGTTGTCTCCCTGCCTCAAGATTTGGATCACAGGCACGCTCTCCTTTTCTGGATTGTAGTTCATTCCAGATATAGTCAAGTTGACAACCAAAATTAGTCATCACAGAGGGCAACTTAAAATTTATGGAAATGGCAATTTTCAGTAAAATACTGGCATAATCTATGTATTGTGTGTCCTGCAGGGGAGTGGTAAATTAGGAAACATCAAACAAGGTAAAATCAATATATATTTTACAATTATTTTAGAAATCACTACAGATTCTATCATCTCATACCACAGTGGAGGTCATTTTTTCAGGAACTTATGGAAAAACGTACTACAGAGATTGGATGACTTACAAATTCTTCCTTACTAAGACAAAGAGAGAAATGAATTTATAAGCATATCCATCCTTTCACTATCATATGTGATATAAAATTTAATTTCATTATTTGTTTTTCTTAATTATTCACCCCTCAGGACCTGTTCAATGAAGGACATGGCGTTGGTTGTTGCTTTCCAACGCCAGCACTTAAATTAGTGCTCTGGGTCTAGATTTCTTGCCTTCATAGGGAATACCCTTTTGCAATTCTTTTATAACCCAATCATGTTGCTTATTCATTTTTTTGCACTTGTTAGGTCTAATAGAGCCTCAATGTTATAGCATGTTCTAATAAATCAGTCATTTTTTTTTTCAAGACAGGGTTTCTCTGTGGTTTTGGAGCCTGTCCTGGAACTAGCTCTTGTAGACCAGGCTGGTCTCGAACTCACAGAGATCGGCCTGTCTCTGCCTCCCGAGTGCTGGGATTAAAGGCGTGCGCCACCACCGCCCAGCTCTAACTCAGTCATTTTTATAGTATTCATATTATTTGCTTTATTGCAGACCAAAACTCCTTAGAAACCTCTACAACAAATTTTCAATAATATTAACTACACAGACTGGAATTCAGGTAGTCTACTCCCCTCCCACAATAACTGTCTCTCTTTAATTCATCGCTGCAACCATCAGTCTTCTTGGACATTATTTTTCTTATATTTTAACAAATATTTAAAACAAATTTTTATTTGCAAATCTTAAAGCAATCGATTCTCTGTTGAATATAACATCAATATGCACCTGGTTTCTTCTCATTCCGTCTTCTCAATCTTGCTTTTATGTCCTCTTCATTTGATTTCTGTCATCTTCTGAAATGCGGACCATTCCTCTCAGTTTCAAAATGTGAATAAGCTTATGCAAATTATATTTATATTTTCAAACATAGTGTATTAGTGATTTTAGCTTACTTTATAGTAGCCACATATTTTACACTCCAAATGCAGGGTATGTCAGCATGTATAAAATCTTTTTGGCAATTCAAGCTGTACCTCGGTAGTGACCTACTTCTTAGCTTATGGCATTCATTCAAGCCATTCTCCCTAAATATAGACATTGCAATCCTTGAATGTTCTCTTTCACTGATTCCCCAAATCCCAATTCAAATATCCAGTGCTACTGAGGACTAAGAAACATACTCACACAGACCTGCTGGGAGGCAAAGGCATGCAGTCCAAGAGTGGGAGTCAGAGGAATATCCTATAACAAACCCCCATGGTCTTTCTATTCTCCCCGGGACACACCTTCTTATCTGGATTGAACTGCTAAAATTTGTTTGACAGGTTATTACTTCCAGATAGTTTAAAGTGGGATTTCCCAACAGAGTCTTTTTTATCTCTAGTCATCGTGGTAAGCTAGGATGTATAATCAGCCAGATGAAAGTCACTCAGCAAACAAATAAACAATGGCCTCTTAGTGCTTTATACTTTCAGGGAATTTGAGACCAGAACAATCATAACATCAATCATTTGTTACTTATTTGAGTTGTCTTCATTACTGCCCAGCTTTAGCCCCAGGCATCCAGATGTTATGGAAGAGCAAGTATGTTGCTGTGTCCTCTCACCTGTGAAATAGCAGTGTGCTTCCCAGCCTGATGGGCATAGCGTCTAGGATGTCTCTCCATGAAGCAAAACTTTATATGACCTGCCAATATCCTGATTCAAAATGATAAAGTCCCAAGTAGAGATGGGTTTCCTATGACATTTCTTTTACTGGAAATACTTTCTCCCAATGATATACTACACAAATATTAATAACAGCAATGTTTAAAAAGTACAACTGCCTTTCCCTTTGTTAAAAGTTTATTATCTCCCTTCTTCACATAATAGAGTTATTTTGCTATGTTGTTCATAAATATTAAAAAGCTAAATTAGCAGAACAATTTGATGAGAGGGTGTGCTTTTATTGTCTCAATATTCTTAAATATTGAGAAAATTGGTTTATAGAGAGGATTTCAAAGCATACCCCAAAACCATACAAGTCGTCAGCTGTGTAGCGGAGTTGAATCCTGTAAGCCTGTCTCCAAAGGCCATGATACCAAACACTGGGCTCTGTTTTCGCTGGGCTATTTGACTATGACTATATAAAATAAAATCCTCTCCACACTTCATCTACACTGGGATTATAGAGGATATGAACCTGAATCATTGAAAGGAAAATAAGACTACGCTGCCTTCTTCCCTTACTGTTTAAAACTGTCGAGTGAAATTTTATGTCTTAATCAAGTTAGGTCTCACAGGCACAATCATGTCTCAGTTTCACCATTTATTAGAGAAATTGAAGTGTGTTTTATGTTAAATTCCCTTCAGAGGCAAATGATGGCTTTGGGTTTGTATTTTTTTAAAAGCTTATGCTTGTTGACTACCACCCCAGCTCATCAGTCTGAATAAGCCATGGCTAAGCAGCTGGCCTGTCAGATTGGAAATACAGGGTAATTTTTCTTCTATTTTTAATAGACTTCTATATCTTTATTTTCATCACATCCAATTACAAGATTGGATCTTGCCATTGAATCATTCACCATTCTTGTCTTGGGCTTTTTAGGTAAAGTGACAACTAAGACCTTGATATTGTAAAGTTAACCATGGAAGAAAGTGTAGGAAAGTTCAATGATTTATTGAAATCCAGTGAGATATTTTTGACACCTAGCAAGGCAAAGGCATTTTTTAAAGAGTCTTTATTTTATTATTTTATTTTTTTTGCTCTTTAAAGTGTTCATATTGTGAGTTAACCACATTATTACTAAGGCGAGATAGGGGAATCTCATTTGATATCCTTCATTGTATTTTGTATTAAAATTCAGGGATTCTGAGGTTTCTGGTGCATAGAAATGTAGCAGAATTTACATCTTATACTTTAGTAATCAGGCATGTTATTATCTGTTATGCTTTGCTCATTCCAATGTCAGAAACAATACTTCTATCTCTGTCTCAGGCTGAAGTCATACAACACCTAAAGTATAAATGAAATTTTGCACAATCTTACAGGAGGAGAGGTTTAAAATAAATAGGATGCAACTAGGATGAAAATTAATTGAATATCACTTAATAGAACCAGGGGCATTCATCTGCAAAATTCAGGCTATTTTGCTATGGGAGAGTATTCGCAAAAATATGTATAATATTCCTGATAGTTGAATCATCCTTTATCTAATGAAAAAATGCTAGGTTTTGAATAATATTCACTCCTGGGGTAAAGGTGAACTTTAAGTAAAAGCTTTGACTGACTTTGAATAAAGAAAACAATAGAAAGTCTTTATGGTACTAGAAATTTATATCTTAGTGGCATGTTGGTCAATTGCATTTATTAATACTCTACTATTTCTGACTGTAACACAAAAATCCTCAAATAAATTTGTTGTATGGGAAGCATTGACATAGTCTGTCTTTATTTTTTTTTTTGACAAATGATTTCAGCACTATGGTATTATCTTATGAGACTTAAGAAAAGTTTAAAATGCTATTGAAAATTATATTTTAAAACACTGAATTTGTAACAATGATGTCAAAACCTTAAGTGTGATTAAAATAGAATAATATTGTTCTAACTACATACATACACATCAATTTGAAATAAATAGAACATCCCAAGTAATGAAGCTTGTCTATGAACAATTTATACTTCAAATAGGTAGTACAAACAATTTGATAAACACTTAAAGATAGTAATTTTGAAAAATATTCTCTACCTACTATCATATACAAGTAGAGATAAATACAGTTCTTATGTATTGTTTAATATATACTATTTATTTACATGTGATTTACATGTGATCTGTGAAGAGAGAGCCCTGTGACCTCAGAACCCACACCATGAAACCATGCCTCCGTAAAAATTCCTAGTAGTGGGTCCCAGCGTCACTTCATAGGACATCCAAGTGCTGAGGTCGGTGGCTTGATCCCCACCTAGAGCTTTGGTGATGTTTGGATCTGGGCTGCAGCCAGGACCCATGTCTGGGTTCCTGGTCCTGTTGCAGCCACAGTCTGTGTTGATGTCTATGGTTCCAGAATCCACCTATGGCCAAATGATACAGCTGTGCAGTTGTCTCCACCCTTTACTGGATGCAAGTCCTGCCCCTCAACAGCTGAGGTACTCAGGAGCGAGTCTGTGCCTCACCTGGAGAGCAAAATAGGGCTGACCCTGTTCACAGGGGCAAGGGCGAGCTGGCCCTGAGGGCATGAGAATGGGAGAGTAGGTCATCCCCATCATCTGCCACAAGGTGACACAGGTGGGGGAGAGATGCCCTACTCCTCTGTTTCCTCACCAGCGCTTTGAAGAACCAACCCTGTACCTTTTCTGGGAAGCACAGTAGAGCTGACTACAGAGAAGCCAGCCCGGAGGAGGAGAGAGGGACATAGTTGGTATTGCCTCCATTGTCTGTGGTATGGTGGGTGGGCAAGGGGTGCCCTCCCCCCTTGCCTCTACCACCTCCAGTTGGTAGGGCAGCTGATCCTCCCCATTACCAGCTGCAGCACTCAGGAAAGCAAGCCCTGTTCCTCACTTTAGTTGACCCGGTTTGGCGGAGGTTCTGGTGAACTGGCCTTGAGGGTGTAACAGTGGGATAGCTTGCCATTCTGCCCTCATCTGCCATGCGGTGGTGAGGGCAAAAGAAAGGGACCCCCTCTTGATTGTGCTACCTGTTGTGGTCAAGAAAGATTACCCTGCTCCTACCAGCTACAGCACTCTAGGTAGTAAGCCTTGCCTGGGCAGTATGGTAGAAATGACCCTATAGAGGACTTGCCCCTTAGAACATGAGCATGGGAAATCTGGCCCTGCCACTCATTTACCCTATGGCAGTGTGGGGAACATAGAGATGTGCTCCCTGCCCTGTACCTTGCCACCTGTGGCAGGTGGGAGAGCTGGGCCTGAGGTCATGGAGTGGGAGAGGTAGCCCTGCCTCTCACTTGTTGCAGCATTCTGCAGAGCGGCCTCTGCACCTTGCCTGAGCAACACAGTAGAGCTGGCACCAGTGGTGTAGGAGTGGGAGAGGTGTCTCTGAGGGCATGAAAATAGGAGAAACAGCCCAGCCCCTTGCTCACCACTGCGAGGGATGAACTAGCCTGGGCAATGCTGAGCGTTCACCCTGGTAGTGAAGATGAGGGAGAACTGGTGGGTTATGAGCTGGCCCACCCCAACCTCCACCCCATCTGTGATCTGCTGAAGTATGTGAATGGACAGATCCTGCAGATTTTATCTGTAGGAGCTCCACAACACGATGCAACGCCAGGATAAACAGGCGGAGTCCCAGTGAGGGTCCAGCATTGACAGTGTAGCAGAAACCAGAACCTCGACCAGACCAATGACTCTTTGTAATGAACATTTGAAGTAAAAAAAAAAAATACAGAAAGAAAGGTTTAATCCATGGCTCACTGTTGCACTCTACCATTTCCATGAGGACACCAATTTTTCCCTTTTATTTTCTTAAATTTTATTTTACTTCGGAGGGAAGGTTGCAACGACAGAGGGAAGATACAAAAGGACAGGGAAATAAATGGAATCAAGATGCATGATGGACAAAAATGAAAGAATAAATAAAAAGAAAGTTAAAAAAGAAATACTATAAAATAATTATTTTTTAAAAAAAAAGATTTTCTCTTTCTCTCTCTCTCTCTCTCTCTCTCTCTCTCTCTTTTTTTGCTTTTGCTTTTGCTTTTGAATTTAGGTCTTCCAAATCCTAAGTGGGGGGTTATGGAGTCTCAGCAGTTAAGTGTCTGCTCTGCTCTATAAAGGAACATAGTTCAATTTCTGGTAATTATGTGTGATAACTCACACGTGTAACACAAGTTCCAGTGCACCCAATGCCCTCTACGTCCTCCACTGTTAGTTGCACCAGCATGCATATACACCCTTCCATTGATAGAGAAAACTTAGCTAAGAGTAAGCATCATGGTTGTCACCTATGTAAGCGTACATAATATAAATTCAATCCAAAGATCAATGTTACACAAACAGACTCATTGAGATTAGGTAAATGGTGTTTTCAGTACTTGTTATAACACACTTCTAAGATAAATAAAAATGAAATAAAATTACAAGTTAAAAATAAAATATTAGGAGGAAAAATTTATACACACATATCCATGCAGGACATATATATAAAGGATTAGTCAATGTGTAAGAATAGCTTCTTTGTAGTAACAGATGGTATTGGGCTGAAAAACAAAGCTCTTCATGGAGAAACGGTGTTGTGTGTAGTAAAATACTTCATGTGAAAATTGTTCAGTCCTAACTTTAGAACATTGTTTCTGGATGTAGGCTTGCCTGTGACTTTTTGTTACCAAATTTTGAAACCTAAAATATTAGCTAGGTGATTCTTTATTTTATTATGCTTTATTTATTTTATATTTATTGTATTTATTATTATAAATTTGTGCCTAAGTCATAAAATCAAAGGCATGTCACTGTAAAAAATCTCAAAGGTAATCTCATAGCCCATGACAGGAGAAAGGTAAAGTATCTGTCACAATGAGCATATGTACAAGTTTGTACACTGGCCAATGTGTTCGTATTAGTGAGATGGATAAGGAACCACCTTGACTACATAATTCACAACTGAAAAGAGCTCTGTACCTGTGCACAGAGTAATTTCATGACAATCCACAACCATTTGTGAGCCTGGTGGTGTCCTTTAAACACAAAGAACTTTCTAAATCCAAATTATAAGCACAAAAGTTTTGCCTTTGTTATTAGTGAAGTTTTGACTATTTCCATAAACATTTTATATTCAGTTATTAGGTTTCCCATCAGTGAGCAATGTGAAAAATACTTTTTTTCACATTAGTGTATGCATGAACGTCCTTATTCTTATGGTAATATTTCCTAAAGAGAGTAAGTATTCCTAGGCCAGGCAGTGGTGGCGCACGCCTTTAATCCCAGCACTCGGGAGGCACAGGCAGGTGGATCTCTGTGAGTTCGAGACCAGCCTGGTCTACAAGAGTTAGTACCAGGACAGGCTCCAAAGCTACAGAGAAACCCTGTCTCGAAAAACAAAACAACAACAAAAAAAAAGTGTTCCTGGAAGGAACCATGTAAAGAATTAAACTGTAATCCTCACAACTTTCTATTACGATCTCCCCTTTAAGAATTTGTAAATGAGAGAAAAGAAAGCAAAAACACAAATCTGAACGAGCAGGGTGATATTTCAAAGGCCACATTACTAATATGTTGTAAAGCAAAAAATTGTGTCTAACTTTTGTCTGGCTTTGAGACACCCAGACAGAAGCATATGTTGTTACCCTTTCAGCACCTGTGCTCAACTGTCTTTTATCAATCCCACACCTATTCTTACACATTTTGAAAATATGACCTAAAATGTATATATTGCAACTAAATATTCAAATAATCTATCACTAAATGGTCAGAGATGGTTCACTTTATTTATATAAAATGACCAATGAATTACTACACACACATACACACACATATCTGTGTGTGCGCTATGTTATGAAAATCTCTAACACCAAACCATTTGTATATTTGTATGCATTTCTGCCAATGTGTCACTTGAGTTTATTTTCAAATATTAGTGTGTGCAGAGCTGATTTTCTTAACTTTCCTTATGTGAAATTTACATGAGTAAGATATATATACTCTAGATTCATAATTTCTGCATTTAATTGTTTGTCATAAAACAGTGGCCAATCATTGAGGCTCCAAAAAGATTAGAGTAAACCTTCAAATTTGTACAATTCTGTTGTTTCCATATTTTTTAAAGCTACAGTTTCGTGATCTCTCACTTCATTATGCATCTATATGAAAGCATTCCACATATGGAGAAAAATCACATTTAATATTTCTTAACCATTATTTTTGAGAGTATGAGGTCCTCTAACATCTAATACAATTGCACATTTTTTGGTGATTTCCCTATATGGTGAAAGGACTTCTTACCTATATTTCAGTAACTAATATTCACTTAAAATCCATTAGATTAAGTGTGTGTTCTATATTATTATTTCCTGCTGGGGTAAAAATGATTCACAGTGAACATATTCTTCAATTCTTGTGGGCATTCAGAGCTCACAGGTATGAGATACCAGGTATGGAGTCTAAGTGCAACTGACTAAATGTTTGCATATAACTTGATTTTTAACATAGAAATATTGGGTATTTATTCAAAATATACTTTATTAAAATATATTTAATTTCAATATAATTAGTAATTTTTGGATAATTAAAAGCTATATCATAAATTATATTGGACACATTTGGTGGTTATTCTTGGTTGTCAACTTGTATACATCGGTTATTAGCTAAAACCCAAGAGACTGTACACACTTATGAGAAAATTTTCTTAATTAAATCATTTGAACTTGGAAAACCCACTTATAATCTAGATAATTTAGGTGGGTAGTTAATATACACCTTTAATCCAAATCTTTTTGAAAGGTCTGATGCTCATTTAATCTGTGTTGGGTATTTTATGATTGGTTGATAGTTAATCCCTAAAAACAATTATAGCATATCATTATAAAAAAAACTAGTAAGTGATACATGGTAGGTGTCTTTGTTTTAAATATTAATTTAGCTTTATGCGGAGGAATAGAGAGGGAAATGGAAGCATAAAGAAGTAAATAAGCATAAATCTATCCTGTACTTAAATTATTGTATAGGATGCTGTTTAACATTATTAGTTGGTCTATTTACATGCCATCTATACATTCAAAAGATTCTAGAGGAATATTACCTAAAATGAAATAAGAGAGACACATGAGCATAGAAGGGTAAGGCAGAATTCCAAAGTAAACCATTTAGGTCCTGCTAGCAATAAATGCTAATAAAATCTTACCTGTGGTAAGATTTCTAATATTACAGACAAGAACATACACACAGAAAACTTAGGGATTAAATTCAAAATTTTCGTCTTTCGTTCAAACAAAAAAACAGGACGAAGGCTCAGATCTTAATATTCTCAAGCACCATGTAATTACTGTTAATGCAGATTTATTATTTAATGTGACACATAATACCAGATGGTTGTAGCATTGTAATACTTTGTTTTAGATCTGAAAAATAATTGGGGGCATGTTATTAATTTAATTTTGAAAATTCTTTATTATAGCATGATAATAACAATAGGGGAACATAATAGGGTAAGTACACTGTAATTGAGAAATATAATTGGTTGTATAGCAAACAATGCTAAATAAAGATTAAAATAAGAGGCTTGTGGGCTTTCAAAGCTAAAACAGACCAAAAAGAAAGTGACTCTGATCTACTTTGTGTGATCAGATGCTGCTTAGGGTATTTTTCATCTTATGGCTTTTTTAAAAGCTGAAGCTCCTATTATTGTTAAAACGTGTGAACTGTGAGTTGGTAGTTAGCATTTGAAAAGAACTCATTCTTTTCACAACTGGATGTACTTTCTATGTGTGCTGTGTTACCCCATGTCATAAGCCAACAAGATATTCTCAAGTTCGACGCATTAGAAAGGCAATTTAAATCTGTCAAAAGAAGTACAGTGAGAAATAGCTGTCATTTACTTCACACATGAACAATATAGAAATTGCATTCCTTTTTCTTATGTTTTTTTTTTTTTTTTTTTTTTGAGAAAGGGTTTCTCTGTATCTTCGGAGCCTTCCTTGAAACACATTCTGGAGACCAGGCTGGCCTCAAACTCACAGAGATCTGTCTCTGCCCCCCGAGTGCTGGGATTAAAGGTGTGTGACACCACCACACAGCACAAATTGTATTTTTGTTTGTTTGTTTCAAACACACACACACACACACGAGTTATACATAAAATACTGAAAGAAAAAAGAAATAATTACTATTTTACTATTTGATTTGACATTGTTTTTAAAATCTTCAAATTGACATTCTTAGAGTGGACTAATTTAGTCTACAGAAAACCCAAAAATTTGCTATCATAAATGGATATTATCAAATGTGCTATCATACCATATAATACCAGGAAGACATTAAGATAATTATCATCAACTAATATTATCAGTATCTGTGCTGCTGGGGTTATATTTAGGAAGTGGTCTTTTGTGCCAAATGCGAATTCTATTACTACATTGAATCATCCCAACTTCCTAAATTCCACTTGGTTGGTAAGGTAGGTATATGTAAACTGTATTTTCATGGTTTCTTACCATGACAACTGATTTTATGTTAGATGCTTCCACTCTGGAAGATCTGAATGTGGAAGGAAGATAAAAAATTATTTATAGCAACAGAATTTCACATTTTCAGAAATGCATAGATCAGCAATAGTAGTAGTAGTTGATAATGCCACATTCTTAGGACCAGACAGCTGAGGCAGGAGGATCACTCAGAGTTTCAGTTCAGTCTATGCAACATAGTTTCTGCCTGATATGGGCTGTAGAGTGAAATGCTACCTTAAAATAAACCAAAAGTGTTTCATGGGTCATCAATCTATTAATGCAACAGGAAGAGACTTGGTGTAAATTGGTTTTCGAATTCACAGCGGAGATCAACAGCATTTCCTGATACTAAACATAAATGCCTTTAATTTTCAAGTGGAGCTTGGGAAACAAAATTCTTACTCCTGTGGTTTGAGCTCAAGTGAGTACAATCCACCTGCCTTCTGCTCCGAGTTGGCTGTTTGTTTTGGACAGGCATCCTGTTAATAAGCACTGTAGCATTCTCTGAAGCGAGGCTTCCTCCCCAGAGCCTCCTAGGAAGTACATGATCACTCTTTCCTCTCCTGACAAACCTGGTATTTTAATGAACATCCAGAGTTAACCTATAGCTGGGTCACTCCCTGCCTTGTTTTTGCAGATCTGAGAATTCCAAAGGGTGATGAAAAAAAACTACTCCTACTTCTCCTAACTAATGAGACACAAAAACTAGTGTCTGGGAAAGGAAAGTGAAGAGAATGTGCCTCTGGAAATCACAGAAACAACTAGAAAACTGTATTTTTGATCACTACGGAGCTTATCAGCCGGTTTCTCACACCTCCTCTTGAAAGGAGGATAACACGTCATTTGAAAGCAGAGAGTGGGGAGTTAAATCATCACTTTGATGTAGAACACTATATCTAGGAATACTTCACATGCTTATTTAATTCCAAATCTCATAAAACATCTAGGTTATTTGCTGCATTTGGCTATTTAAACACAGGCTGTAAATCAGATCCCTGGATGAAACTTCTAGATGCGTGCAGAAAGGAAAGTAATCACGTGATGATTCATTTGATCCAGGTTTGCAGTAGGACAGCAGGAGTTAAAACTTTTCTAATGAGAAGGTCTCTCGTGTTAGCAGAGTTTGCCCTTCACCTTGATTCACCAACTGTTGTAAATATTAAATAGGAGCTCAGCACTGCCTTGTTTCCTTCCAATTAATTCCCTATATTTTATTCAAAGAACTCTTTCAGCAAACCAGTTCTTAGAGTATCCCAGAAAAGCTGTTAAAATAGTGCTTTCCTGTCCTGTGACCAAAAATAATGAAGAAACACAAACCTAAAACCCACAGACTATAATATGTATGACCAAAACAGTATGATTTGGAAGAGTAGGGCAGAATTCAGCATATAATTCCTATTTGAGAGCCCAGCATGTGAGCTAAGTAAGTGGAACTATTTCTAAAGGGCTAACTATAATACTGCCTGATACGTAGAGGTCCACTTTGTGAAACCATGTGGGGTGGCTGTCTTTCAAAGTTCAGAGTGTTTCACATTTAAAGAGGCACAACTTTATGTATAATGTATTATAGCTCCAGTAGGATTCAGGATGGTAATTGTAGGGAAAATAAAGGAAGTATAAATAGCATCCTATCAATTCAGTAGATGGAAAAGTGAATTATCTCATTCACACTGGGGTGTGGATCAGATTTCAAAGTTCATTTGCCACAGTGAATGAGAGAGTTACACCAAAAGCAAAGGAAAGGCCTTACAATCGCACATTTGGTACCATCAGCAGATTCCTCATTCGGTAACACAAATGGTGAGGAATGTGGGCAGGACAATTACAGAGTAGATGTACATGGGAAACATGAACATGGTAGGGAAAATTGCTACTTGACCAACTAATGAGATACGCAAAGTGGAAGCTGATTATTTTGCTTTCAAATCATCCCTTTGTGGCTGGCTCATAATCTCAGCAACAATATGAAGTATAATATCAGTTAAGCACACCTACAATAGGAAAAACATGTTTACCTAAAATATTATGAATTATTTTTATGAGGATATTAGAATGATCCCTTCATTTTTTGTTGTTATTCTTTGTCTTAAACAAATAATGTTTATTCAGTATATAATGGCCACATCGGATAGTAAGTATTTAAAATGGGGTTGCAGTTAGAGTTTGTACAGGCTTAGGAAATAAGCTCTGCTCTGAGATCTGTGGTATCATAGGGCATAGACTGTCGGCAAGGTTATGCATGGTTCTTCTTCAGTTTACTTGCTCTTTAGTTCCTAGGATAGCTGTTGGTTACTACTAGAACCTAAGTTGTGCTGATCACTGTTGTAGTTCATAGAAGTCACAGCCTGCTAGGACTTAAGTGCAATGTAACCTCTACCCACACCACATCAGATCCAGCTCAAAGGCTCTGGTCTCTTTGTCCTAAGTGCAAGGTGTCTTTGGCAATACAGACTTCAAATCCCCCTACAGATTCCACAAAAGCCAGAAGAATTTTTCTGAAGCATTAACTGTTTTCATATGTGGCTTGTTTATGAACACATCGACATACATACATATTCTAGAACATGCACATATCCATATATAATGAAGCTATAAATATGTACAAATTAACTATACATTTTTGTGCTTGTGTATAAATTAGTATATTCAGGCATATGCATTCCTACATATTTGGAGCAATGCATATGTCTGCACATGCGTGTGCAAACCAGAGGTCATCATGGGTATCATTCCTCTGGAGCTATTCATCTTGTTTCTTGACACAGGGTCTTTCACTGGGACCTGTGTCTCATGTATTCAGTTAATGAGGCCCGGGAATACACCAATAGGATCACTATACTTGACTTTCTACAGGGTTAACAGACTGTCAAATTCAAGTGCTCAACCTGTGTTATATGTGCCTTATGGAATGAGTCATCTCTTAAACCCCATGCATCCTTTTATAACTGTAATCTTAAAGGATTAATGCTTTAAGTTCTGCTTTGTTCCAATTGCCTAGAGAAAGCCAATTCATTAAATATGCCTGATCTTCTCTAAATTGGACATTAGTGGATAGTAATAGCCGGTGTTATAATTTTTTATTTGCAATGTATGTAAATAAAGCAGGACTTTATAGTACAGAACTAGGACCAGAAGGCTCTCTCTCTCTTCCATCTGTCTGTCTGTCTTTCTTTCTCTGTCTCTGTCTCTCTCTCTCTCTCTCTGTCTGTCTTCCACTGCTTTGGATTCTCACATCAGGACATTATGCAGCTATATAAAATTTGCTGTTAAAACAGGTGAAGCAAACAAAGGAATAAACTATTAAAATCAAATGTTGCCTTAATTAAAAAAATATTCCCCATGCCTCTAAATTTCTTACAGCCAGTATATGTCATATTCTTCAGTAAACAAGTTTTCTCGTACCTGGCGTCTCATTTCTTATAAATCCTGGCTTTTACTACATTTCTCTGATTGCTTCACTGTAATGCCCACTTTCTTCACCAACCTCAGGCTTTTTGGCTGAAACCTGGGGTCAAGTGGAGGCCTCTTTGTGCCTTCTGAGCATTAGGCAATAGCGGTGGAGATTGCTCGCTGACAGCAGGGAGGGAAACAGGTCCTCTGGGATAAGAAATTCTCTGGGCTGCAAGATGAAGTGGGCCCAGCAGGTTTTTTTCAGTGCTGGCAGATGCTGCCTTGCAAGCTCTCCTGGGCTGTCTTTCCTTCACTGATCTACTGTATTTATTGCATTATTCTCCCCTAACATACTCCTTAGCCCTTTTGCTGTGAGAAAGTGATTTTGCCTCCTAAGTCCTAGCCTTCTCCATCTTTTGTTTTGAACTGGCAACTGCAGCTACTTTGTGAGAGCCTTGAAAACATCCATCAGTTTCACAGCTGGACGCACAGCAATGGGGTCTCTGACTTTCTGTTTTTCTCCTTTTAAGCTGGTCGCTTTCTGAGAACCACTTCTTTGCATAAAGTGGAACATGCAGGAGGAAATAGAGAACGCAATCTGCGAGCAGCTGGATGTTGGCCTCCACTGTGAGTGGGGATGGAGAAAGCCAGAAAATCTTTGTTCTTGTCTGCTGAGATCCCTGCTTCCACTAATCCTGTCTTCTCTGTGCTTGTCCACTAACCCTGAATTAGTGTCTGATTATGACTTAAACCCATAATGACTTCCAACTATTTGAAGAAACAGAATGTGTTCAAGTGGCGCATAGTCAACTACTTACGTATGTCTTTGCTCAAATCCTTTTACATGAAATTACGTCAAATAAGTAAATAAACAAAACAAATGAACAAATAATAAAATATTTCAAAACAAACAGGATGTCCCTTGTTTGAAACCACATTATCTTTTCTACATTGGGAAATTACAATCTGAAAGTTACTACCTTGTATCTTCTCAGGAAATGACTCAATATAGAATTCAAAATAAACCCCAGGAAAGAGTGAGATGAGAAGGCACAAACAGAGTTCCCTGCAGGATTTCTAGACTCTTCTCTCCATATTGGACAGCATAAGAAGGTCTTTGTTCATGGCCTCCACACTAATTCTTCCATGGACCACTTACCTTTCTGTTTAGCCATTTATCAAAAGCAGAACTGAAAGGTGAGTCTGAAGTGTGGCAGAAGCTCAATAAACAGGAAAGAGCCATTGTGCATCAAGTTTATTTTTACTTCAGGTAACAATTAACGTACTAGGATGGATCTTATTTTCAGGAAAGAGAAAAACCAAAATCACCCTTTTACAATAGTGGACCCGGGCATTGTACGAGGGTACAGGAGAAACTGACAATACAGAGCTAAGGAGTCTCCTGGAAGTTTATTTCTGCAGTCTTCAGACAGAGAATGCACAGAGAAGACTGGATAGATTTAGCGACTATCAAGACAACAATAGTCTCATGGGGGACTGAAAGATCTGAAATCTAAGGGGCACTGTGAGCAGAACTTCCACACGTAGAAAGTGATGTCCTTTGTTGGGACACAAAGAAATAGGAGTTAACTATTTTTAGTTTAAGTGGAACAAAATAAATGAAACACATACACACATACACACATGGACACCCTAATACACACTTTAATCCCAACAGAAAAAAAAAATCTCAGTAGAGAAGAATTGCAATTGCCTTTTGAAAATCTGACATTCTTCTCAGATTTGTCCATAGCCTGCAATCTGATATGGCACAAATTACTTAATATTACTTTTTTGTTTTGTTTTTGTTTTTTCAAGACGGGGTTTCCCTGTAACAGTCCTAGCTGTCCTTGAACTAGCTCTTGTATACCAGGCTGGCCTTGAACTCACAGAAATCCAGCTCCCTCTGCAAGCTGAGTGCTGAGATTAAAGGTGTGTGCCAACACTGCCCAGCAGTTACTTGGATTTTTATTTCTCAACAATATGCTAAAGCAGTTAGAGACTACTATCTTAAAAATATCCACATGCTGTTGTACTATTTTTTTGTTTTAAAAGGAAGCATTAGCAGGAACAGATTGAGGATACCACCAATATAAAACTTAGTGAAACAGTTTTATCAATTTTGCCACAATAAAGATGAGGATTTACTTAATAAGAAAAAAATGAATCAAGGATTACTGCATTAGGCAAGACTGACCCCAGCACTGGTGACAACTCACCCATGGAAACATATACCAGACTGCACAATTTGAAGGCAATTTATCAGACAGGAAACTGTCATTTCCAGGTAGCTTATTTTGTTTGAATAACTGTCAGGGACCTCAGATAGTAATTGCTTCTTCCCAACTTCTCAGTTTATCAGAGATTTTATACCAGCAAGTCTTATTATTCATATGTGTTTGAAGAGTGAGAAGTACAGTGTATCTGGTCAGTTTCAGGAACTTCCTGAATACACTGAGTTGTTTGCTTCCTGAGTATAATGGAACTTCCCTATACAAAGAAATGCTTCATCACTCCTTAGAACACCTGGGTTACCAAAGTGTCCTTGACAGTTCAAATGAATTCCTTCATCTCAGAAGAAATTACTTCATGACACAAGGGTCAGGCATTCAAAACTACCCAAGATACTAGATGCAGATATTACCCAAGACCCAGCTTACAAAGCTAGTGGGGTACAGATATGCTTTCCGATTTTAAAAATTCTTAATTTCACTTTTTTCATAATTTATATATCAATATTAATTCATATTTTCAGAATGCTTTCAAAATGTGAAATTAAATATATGTATTTTTAGATATGTGTTGATTCATTAGTATATAAACTATTGTGCCACTCAATTAGCTGAAAAATTAATACATCTTAAAAACAAATTTCAGTGCCCACAATGAGTTTTTAATATTAATTTTCTTATTATACTCTACTGAAGTAATCAAGTCCCCTACAACAATTGTCAATGTTAGGGATGGTAATACACAGATATTAGTAACTTGGAGACTCAGAAAGTGTTCCCATGTTCAAGAACAACCAGGCACCAAAACCTGCCTTTATCATTCCTACTTCCCAACTCTGTTCTTCCTCTTTTCATACCCATTCCTTATTTCATTTTCTTTTCCTTATCTCGAGTTATCCTCTCAATGAATTATGAAAACTTTTCTTTTCTTCCCAAATAGATGTGACTATTAATTATAACACTAAATAATAGACATGACAGAGATGGTGAGGTGGTGTCCTCTTCATAGCCTGAATACTTACAATCTAGGAGAGCTATTAACATAACTTCAAGCTGTGAGTTGTAGAGTAGCTTTGTTTTGCATGTTCTTAGAGAAAGGGGGAAAAAGCATCTCTCATGAAAGTACTTTTTATACTGATTGCTTCCTATATGGGGTAAGCTTTATCCATTCTAAGGAACTTGGAGTCAGTATTGGCAAAAACCATGGTGTCAGGTTCCCTTTCTGTAAAGGAACATGTTCTCATACAGATTTGTCTGTTTTTATTTTTTCCACCAGCAAGATTTGCCTTGTTTCCAATGTTGTGCCCTCCATTATTATCAGCTTTGACACTGCATTTCACTATCTAAATGCAATGCCCTCAAATATTCTTCCTCTGAGTAGATATTTAAAATATGAAAACAGCATTCCAATCCCAATGCAACACACATACCTCTTGTTCATAGCAATTTTTTTTTTTACAAGAGGGGAAAGAGGAGGAAAAAATGCTGAATCCATCACTGGATAAAAATACAAATAATGTGTGCCACTGATTGCTACCAACTATTTAAAAAGGAGGAAATCATGCCATTTGTAACAACAAGGATGACTCCAGGATCATTAAACTACAAAACAATCATAAAATATTTATTCTCTTTAATAGGATAATAATAATAAAATTGACTTAATCACTTTTATTAGAATAATAATTCAAGATAAAAATGAATACAGTGTAAATAAAAAGTACGAGAAATAATTCATCAGTAATGTGGCTCAACTCAATTAAGTTTCTTGATGTTGTATGAGACATTTGATTAAATCTCTAGCTCCATGTACACATCTATATACACAGAACAGTATTAAGTGCCCTGCTGATCATTGACTTTCCTGTACACTCACACTCTGAAAATTCCTTCCTCAAAAGATTAAATTCCAAAGCATTGTTATGCTTCAAGATTTACGCTTTTTTTATGTAAGGGTATATATTCATTAGTATTTCACTTAATTTTCTTGATCCTCTGTCTAAATGAATTATTCCAAGAGGGTTCACAGAGTGTTGCATAGGTTTAAACCCATAAATGCTTCATGATAATCAGTGTGGTCAGCCTGTCCATTAGACCTGATCATTAAGTGGTTTGTCTTTGGAAACACTGACAACCTCCACAGTCGTGTCTGCCTCTGCTTTAATTTTTATAACTATAGATTAACTTACAGTAAACATAATTTTAAGATTATTAAACTATAGAAAGGGTCATTTTAGGGCTGGTATCACTAATTCTGTTTAGCAGCGTTAGGATACATCCATGTTCTTAACGTTTTAATAGTTTGTATTTTATGCTAAGTAGAATTTTTATCATGTGTATTTAGTGAAGTTTCTGCAAACATTCAGTTTTTAGAACTAAAATAATTTATGTTATTTTATTGTGGAATAATCATAAGTTGAACTACCATATACACTATTTTCTATGACATATTTGGAAGTATGCTTTCCTTTATCATAAACAAATATTTAGCACAAAGGAATTAATGGGTCATGGAAGAAGTGTATGGAACCCTTCGTGGAAAGTCTTGGTGAGCAGGTAATAAGTGAAGTTTACTCACAGTTTCAACAACCTTGGACCCTCTTGTAACCTGTAACCTTGTAACCTGGATCTGTGGATTGTAGCATGGTTGTCTTTTATTTTACAGTTGATATGTGATGTGGGAGTTTCCTCCCCTCTGTGTGCTGTAATTGCCATTAATGAATAAAGAAACCGCCTTGGCCTGTTGATAGGGCAGAATTTGGGTAGGCAGGGAAAGTTAGGCTTTAGCTAGGAAAAAGAAGGGCAGAGTGAAAGAGAAGCCATGGAGCCACTGGAGACCAGACACTAGAATTTTACCCCATAAGCCACAGCCTCATGGCAATAGACAGATTACTAGAAATGGATTAAACTATGATGTAAGAGTTAGCCAATAAGAAGTTGGAGCTAATGGGCCAAGCGTTGTTTTAAATAATACAGTTTCTGTGTGATTATTTCAGGGCTAAGCTAGCCAGGGAGCCAAGAAGAACAAGCAGCCAGCCTCCTCCTACAGATATTTACATGTGAGTGAGTACATACCATGTTTGTCTTTCTAGGTCTTGTCTTTCTTGGATACCTTACTCAGTATGATTTTTTCTTGTTCCATCCATTTCCCTGAAAATTTCCTCATGTGATTGTTTTTAAGAGCAGAGTAATACTCCATTGTGAAAATATACCACATTGTCTTTATTCATATTTTTGTTGAGGAACATCTAGGTTGTTTCCAGGTTCTGACTATTGTGAATAAAGCTGCTATGAACATAGTTGAGCATGGTCCTTGTGATATATATAATTGAGCATCCTTTGGGTATATGTCCAAGAGTGTTATTGCTGTGTCTTAAGGTAAATTGATCGTCACATTTCTGAGAAACTGCCAGATTAATTTCCAAAGTGGCTGTAGAAGTTAACACTCCTATAGACAATGGAGGAGTATTGTCCTTGGCCCTATCTTTTCCAACTTAAGATGTCATCTGTGTTTTTGTATAAGATGGAATTAATTCTGACAGGTGTAAGATGGAATCTCAGAGTCATTTGCATTTGCATTTTTATTATGGCTAAGGATGTGAAACATTTCTTTAAATGATTCTCACGCATTTGAGATCCTCTGTTCAGATTTCTCTGTTTAGTTTTGTACCCTATTTTTAGTTGGATTGTTTGTTTATTTTGATGTCTAGTTTCTTGAATTCCTTATATATTTTGGAGAACAGCCAGTTGTCAGATGTGGGGTTGGTGAAGATCTTTTCCCATTCTGTAGGTTGCCATTTTGTCCTTTAGAAAGTATCCTTAGCCTTATAGAAATGATTCAGTTTCATGAGGTCCTATTTAGTAATTGCCAATCTTTGTATTCTCTTCAGGAAGTTGTCTCCTGTACCAGTGCTTTCAAGGACATTTCCCACTTTCTCTTCTATCATGTTCAGTATAACCAGGTTTCTTTTGAGGTCTGTGATTCACTTGTACTTGAGTTTTGTGCAGCATGAAATATATGGACCTATTTGCATTCGTCTACATCCCAGCGTCAGTTATACCAGCACCATTTGTTTAAGATGGAAAGTCAACTATTTTTTAAAATATTATGCATCAAATTTAAAATATTTTTATGATCTTAAATTTAAAATATTTCCTTGTATATTTATATTAATTTTAATATGAAATCGAAATATAACTTATGTTTATGATTCCCTATATTATGTATTCTATAAATCTGAATTTAGCTCCCTTACACAGAGAAAATAATTTTTCATAAATCAGTTTTTGAAATAGAACCAACAAGTTACATATTTCTTTCATAATAGCTGTTGAATAAAATTTCACTTTTTATTAACAATCATTAGAATTTGTGCCATAAATTTGAGGAAATTCACAAATCTGAATAGATAACAAAGCCATGAAATTACTGATTATTTTATTAATTTTATAAATGATTAATTCAGAAGTCAGTTTTTTACACGATGTTAAATCTCTCTTGCTGTTAGGAAATAAATTATTGGCTATCAATGATTAGACTGATAAGTTATAGTCAGAACACATTTTAACTATATTATGAAGAGTGTCTCATTCACTAAAAATGCAAAATATCAAATCACTAGATATAGCATTAGTCATGTTAAAGAAAATTGACAAACGGAGAGTCTCGGGCAGATTTGATTTTTCTATAAGGATGCTAGGAGATAGAATTACCCAAACCCTGCCCACCTTTATAAAAAAGTATTTGAGCTTCTAAATGTTTCTTTGCTCAGTAGAATCTGTTATATCATAAGGAATCTTCTGTAGCACTCTTTAAACTTTTCTATACTTAATAAAGGGAAGTTTGAATAATGTATATTTTCTGTTGTTGACATGTGTAAAAAATCACAATTTTGTCTACCTACTGATATGATGATACATCAATCTATTGCCTAAGTGACTAAGAAAGCTCTGTGTAGTTTTTTCTTACTCTTTCTCCTAGGATATACTGTCCTTGATATATATTCTTTATTTACATTACCCTTCATTAGGACAATATAATTGCCCATGAGTGCCTACAAATATCTATTTAGTCTATGTGGCATTGTAACAAGGTTGGATTCATCCATGGATGCCAAGATCATTCAACATAATCAAGCCAAACCATTAGGTTAAATGTATCATTAGAATAAATGGCAAAAGTCTTATCAGCGGCTGAGGAGATTGCTGGACTGTGAAAGTGCTTGTTATGTACACATTAAGTATGAGGAAAGTGTTGAGAACTCATGGCAAAGCCCATAGGATTGAGTTACGCATAATTCATCTCATCAGATTGTGGAGACTGGCAATCTTTGGATCAAGTTGGCTGGACAGACAAGCTGTATTATGGCATATATTATGGTAATAAAAACCCAGAGACAGTTATAGGAGCTGAAACTGAAGATTAGAGAAGCAGAGCAGCAAGACTTTTTCCCTCTACCAATAGTCAGACTGAAGGGGTGATCCTCAGACTGAGTCAACTACACTGTGTCTCAACCAATCCTCAGACTCCACACTCCAGTGTGTTCCTATCTCTTCAGTTTTATATTCTTCTTTCTGCCCAACCACATCACTCCTGTCTCCACCACCCTAATGTATGACTCCCAAACACTTGGATTAAAGGTGTGAGCCACCACTACCTGGATCATTTCTGGATCTCTCTCTGGTAGCCCAGGATAGCCTTGAATTCACAGAGATCTATCTGCCTCTGTCTCCTGTGTCCTTGGATTAAAGGTATGTTCCTCCACTCCCCAGTTTTTAGTGACTTAGTTTTGCAAACTGATCCTAAGCCATGCTTTATTTATTAAAATACAAATAAAACATCACTACACAAGTCTTCATCAATGCCATAATAAATTAATCTGCAGCCATGAGCATGTTGTTTTATGGTGACTTACAAATAAAAGCAAATGATTTTCTCTGCTAACAGTGGATGAGAAGATCATTGAATACCATGAGTAATAATATTTTTAAAAGAGAAATAAACCTGCCTATGCTGAGTATTATATAGCAGGTGTCCTTTTGATTAGGATATAAAATACAAATGCATATCTTCCCCAAGCTCCTCAGATCTCACCCTGAGTTTAGCTAATAGTTCCTATGTCAACGAGAACAGAGTTAACAAACCCTGCCAGTTGATTTCTTAGGAAATGCATAAGAATGTCTTAGATGCTTGCCTTTAGTAAAAAATAGTCAATATGCCAAAAATGTACAAAGCTTTAATATCAATGCAATAATTTGCACAAAATATTTTATTAATTAATATACAAGATATCACTGTATGCATAACAGAATCACCACTGTCTATATTTTTCTTTACTCATTTATTTTTTTTGGTTATGAAGCTAAAATCAACCTGATTAATCCCCTACTGAGTCTCAATATCCACTTTAGACAGAAAGATTTCTTTTTATATTTTATCCCCCAACAAAAATAAAAATTCAAATGAAAATGACAAATACTTCATGTCTTAGTGAGATATTCTTTTGCTGTGACAAAACACCATGACCAAAAATAATTTGGGGAGCAAATGGTTTATTTTACCCTACAGCTTGTAGTCAATTATCCAGGGAAATTTGGACAGTAACTTGGAGACAGGAGCCGAGGCCGAGACTGTGGATGCAGGCTGCTGAGTGGTTTGCTCCTCTTGCCTTGCTCAGCCTGTTTTCTTACACACCCAAAGAGTACCTGAACAGGACTAGCAACACCCAAAATGTGCTAGCTCCTCCCACATCAATCACTAATTAAGGAAATCTTCCACAGATTTTCATGGACGTAAATTTTATGGAGATATTTTCTCAATATGGTTTCCTCTTTTCTGATCATTGTAGCTTGTGTCAAGTTGATAAAACAAACAAAAAATAAAACAACCACGACAAGCCATATAAAACAAAATAATTTTATCAGAGACTCAGATATGTCTCTAAACCATATAAAATTGCAATATAATAAACTTACAAACATGTTTGAAATGTTTGATGAGTCTCAACACCTATATTCATTAAGATTATGTGGATAATGAATACAGTATCTATAAATCAAACATAATCATTAAGCAAACTGTGTCATTTTGCCAACTCCAACCTCTTTACTTATGGAATGCCTCCATTACCACCAGATGACTCATGCACACATGAAAGAATACTTGTACCTCACAGAAGAATAGCTGAAATGAATAAACAAGCCAACAAATTACATGTTACAACCTTTCCTTCTAAGAAAGGAGGGGAAGATCTTCTCCCTTCTCTCTATAACCTGTGGGAAAACAAATAGCCATCACTGGCCCAGATTCAGTTTTAAAACAACTATTCCAGTCGTTTTGAAGCTATCACTTGGTATCTCTAATTAACTGCTTTTTACTTTCTTGGTTTATCATTTGATCATTATTATAGATATTGGTTAAGAACACCCTAACTGTAAAATTGCAGACATATTCACATCCCAGTAATGCCAGACTTCAATGAAATTTCTAGGTAATTCTGAAGAATATTAAGAAAATGAACTCTAAAATTAGTACTTGTACCTTATCTTAAATTTGACAGAGAATAGCTCCTGTTATTGTATCTGTGGTAGGAATGCAAACAGCACAGAGTGTTCAGTCTTTCCTACACAACTCAAAAAGTCAACCCAGTTTTTAATGAAAATTAAATTCAACATGCTGTTTTCATCTATCTAATTGCCACTAACATGGGGAAAGATGAAAATATTGCATTTCAAATAATTGTAGATCATGCTACGGTCCCTCAGAGACTTAATCTATATGCAATATTTTTGGAAAGAGCCAAAGCAATAATAAGAGAAAGTCAATGAACCTCATGTACCTTTTATAAAACATGACATAAGGCAATATAATTAAAACTAAACTTATTTCCTGGGGTGAAATTAACTTACAGAAATGAAGGTGTTTATTTATTAAATGGGAACTCTGGCGCTGTAGCCTTCTTCTCTCCCCTCCTGGGAAGGGTTTGATTGTTTGCCTCCTTTCTCTTGCCTTCTCGCTGTGTAATTTAAAACTGATGCCTTCCTCTGGGAAACAAAATTTGATCGGAGAACAGCCTGCACCACCAGCTAAACAAATTACCTATGTTTTACTCACTTTTCTTCATGCATTCTTATTTATTTATTTATAATCAAAAGAATTGCGTGCAGTGGTTTACAAGTGCTCTTGTACTGTTCAGATTTAATTTGCAATAATCAGCAAGACAGATAGGTCCCTCCAGCAACATAGAGCAAGTTGAGGCCGGTCAGCATGGAAGACAACAGGCCATTAATCTCCTTTTGCCGTTCTCTGAAATCTGTCTTTTGTGGTAAGATTTAGGTCTCTAAAAATACCTAGAATTTGATAACATCTGATCAATTTGTGTCTGAAAAAATTATTCAAGAGGAAGTAATAGTTACCAAAACAAATCCGACTTGACACATTGCTAATTTTAATTATTTATTAACTTTGTAAATGATAATATTTTTCAAAAATTAAAAGATAATGTCAAAATTGTAAGTGATTATTGTTAAATAAAATGTTCACACTGTTTATCAATGTTGCCCTAAAGATTATAAGGCAATTCATAAAAGCAAAGAAGACATTAGACATAAATCATGAGAAAGATGAAAATTCTTTATTAAAATTTTCCATGTAGCAACCAACATAGTGAGAGAATCCAATCCTTAAAACAAGGTTCTTATGATTTGGGCCTAAGGTTTTGCCCATGGGGAAATTATTTTATCTGTTTGTTTATTTGATAAACGAATGGAATCTGGCTTCCCTGTGACCTCATTTTTCTAGGTACAAATGACAACAGATTAAAAAAGACCATAATAAATCTAGCAGTACAATAGAGAAGAAATCCAAACAACAATTAAAACTTACAGATGATAACGTCAAATGGTCTAACAGTATGAAGAAAAGAGATAGCAGACACCCTAGTCTATTTCTATTGCTGTGATTAAACAAAATCACCCCACCCCACACACACACGCACACACACATAATCAAAAGCAACTTGGGGGGAAAGGGCTTATTTAACCTATGTTGTGATAGTTGTCCATGTTGAGGAAGTAAGAATAGAAACTCAAGTAGGGCAGGACCTAGAAGCATGAACTGAAGTAGAATCATGTAAAAAGAGTGCTTCCATTTTAAGAAAATTCATGACTGCCTACAGCTGGGGGCACTACCACTTCCAGTGATGTATGCCACTCATATCAATCATCGTTCAAGAAAAACACACTGGCTTATGGTGGGCTTTATGTAGGAATTTTATCAGTTGTCTTCTCCTCAGCCCAAATGACACAGGTTGTTTCAATTTCACAAGAAACTAACCAGCACAGTAGTATTCTGGGAGTATTTATGGGGATTAATTAAATTTAATGACAACGTCCCCTCTATAGTTATGACATTTGAATTTATCAGGTAAGGAAGATCGGTGTATGTAAATATAAGGTTAGCAAATATTTCTAATGTAAAAATACTATCCGAAATAATTTGGATTATTACCACAGGTATCACCGTACCTGGTTTAAAATTCATGTTACAGAGTTAAAGTACTAAAAACAGCATGATAGTGGGACAAAACAGAACACATATATCTGTGGAATAGACTAGATGTTTCAAATATAAATTCATGTGGAGACACCTGCTTAATTTTTGACAAACATGCCACAAAAATACATTGGAAGGAATACAGTAGCACTGGGATCTCAACGTAAGGAATAAGAATTTCAAAACCAATTTAGTATGAATGTTGCAAGATTAAGTATATAAAACTTTGAAATGATAAATTGCAAACCTTTGTTATATTTGCTTATTTAAAGTTATATAACTATAAAAACATATCTATAAGAAACCAAATGATTCAGCTACAAAAATGCTGCTTGTTATAAATGGATGTATTTGAACATGATTCAGACAAGTCTAATATAAAGCATTTTCTTTGTGAAATTGTGCACTTAGGTAAAACAATTTTCCATAATATTTCCTTCAATAGCCTGCTTCCTTAATGGTGTGAAATAGGATTTGTTTAAGACACTGAAGACAGAAAAGTAATACTGAAATGAATCCGTAAAATTTAGTCTAAAACAATGTGATTTATTTTTTTAATTTTCAAACCTAACTGTTCACATCAACATAACCTTGGGTATTCATTTTAGGTAACATAGGTATCTTAGTTGTAAAATTAATATTATTATACACAAATATTTAAATATGTTTTTCTACATAAACAATGCTTTAGCCTTAGAATAATAATTGAAAAAAAAAAGACAGAACAAAGCAGCAAATGCTGGAAGTCCCAGCTATTCAGGAGGGTGAGTCAGGAGGATCGCTTGAGTCCAGGAATTCTGGGCTGTAGTCTGCTTTGCCGATCTGGTGTCAGCACTAAGTTTGGCTTCAATGTGGTGACCTCCCAGGAGAAAGGGACCACCAGGTGGCCTAAGGAGGGGTCCAGATCACAAAAAGAAAATATAACAGTGACTTATTGATGGCCCCAACTGACTGAAAACCATTGCATGATAGCAATGGGCCAGGCATGCTGTGTCTATTCCAAATCTTTCTATCTTCACCAACCCTGCAACAGACAAAGGTCTGATCTCCAAAATATATAAAGAACTCAAGAAACTAGACTTTAAAATGCTAATTAACCCAATTAAAAAATGGGGCACTGGTCTGAACAGAGAATTCTCAACAGAAGAAGTTCAAATGGCCAAAAGACACTTAAGGTCATGCTCAACCTCCTTAGCGATCAGGGAAATGCAAATCAAAACAACTTTGAGATATCATCTTACACCCGTCAGAATGGCTAAAATCAAAAACACCAATGATAGCCTTTGCTGGAGAGGTTGTGGAGAAAGGGGTACACTCATCCATTGCTGGTGGGAATGCAAACTTGTGCAACCACTTTGGAAATCAGTGTGGCGGTTTCTCGGGAAATTCGGGATCAACCTACCCCTGGACCCAGCAATACCACTCTTGGGAATATACCCAAGAGAAGCCCGATCATATGACAAGGGCATTTGTTCAACTATGTTCATAGCAGTATTATTTGTAATAGCCAGAACCTGGAAACAACCTAGATGCCCTTCAATGGAAGAATGGATGAAGAAAGTGTGGAATATATACACATTAGAGTACTACTCAGCGGTAAAAAACAATGACTTCTCGAATTTTGCATGTAAATGGATGGAAATAGAAAACACTATCCTGAGTGAGGTAACCCAGATCCAAAGAGATGAACATTTTATTCAATAAAATAAAAAAAAATTAAAAAAAAAGAAAAGAAAGAAGCAGTTAGGAAGTACAAAAAGGGCTAACAGTGATAGAACAAGACAATTTATTTTAACAGGCTATAAACAAAGATGCGGAGTCATGACAGCCAATATTATTCTGTTTCTTTTTTTATGGTCTATGTGCTTATGTTTATTTTTTTTTAATTTTTTTTTGAAAAAAAATTTTTTTTGCCTCCCCCCAGCCTCCCATTTCCCTCCCTTTCCTCCCACTCCTCTCCCCCTTCCCCCACTCCTGTCCCCCTCCCCTACTCCTCTCTCCCTGGCTCTCCAGCCTGAAGAGCAGTCAGGGTTCCCTGCCCTGTGGAAAGTCCAGGGTCTTCTCCCCTCCATCCTGGTCTAGGAAGGTGAACATCCAAACTGGCTAGACTCCCACAAAGCCAGAACATGAAGTAGGAACAAAACCCCATGCCATTGTCCTTGGATTCTCATCAGCCCTCATTGTCCACCATGTTCAGAGAGTCCGGTTTTATCCCATGCTTTTTCAGTCACAGTCCAACTGGACTGCTTCTTTCTTTTAATCAGTACGTTAATCCTACTGCTGCTAGACCCCCCACCTCAGTATATACTCATAGCTGGGGAATGGTACTTTTAACAGTCACCTTGACAGAAGGTAGCATTACATGGGGATGTTTGTGTTGAGGCAATATTACTGATTATTTTCGTTGCAATGAGGAGACAGACCCACTGTAGGCGGTACCATACTTCAGAAAAGAGATTCTGGATTGTATTAAAATGTATAATGATATCTTAAGGAAAATATTAGTGAATCTATTATTCCCTTATTTTTAGTATTTTTAAAATATGGCCAACTGTTCAAATTTCTACTGCCTTGAATTCCTTATTAGGATAGAGTATAAGATGGAATATGAAATAAAATAAAGTCTATTTTTCTCATATTGGTCTTTCAAAATATTCAATAACATCAATGGGAAAAGATACAGAAGACTGTAGATAGAGTCCTTCTTAAATAAGACAAAGTCAAGTACCTTGGGTTCTTGTCTAGCCAAGAACTTAAATTCTTTAAGAGAGCAAAGAATATACTGACTTTATTTCAGTATTTATTTGTTTTTAAATTTATATTGATCTGATTTTTTTCTCTCTTGAGTCTACTCTTACATCTCTGAACTTTACATTGTTTTAGAAAGAAATATTTGTCACTTTAGTTTTGTATTGCATTATTTAAAATAACATTCTTCCACTATTTTTATTTTGTCTTAAATTATTTTTTCTGTCCCAAGTCATGGAGATCCTACAGGTATTGTTTCACAGGACCAATCATTTCATGAGTTTCAGCAGGTCATAGGTGGGCTAGATGATAATGTGGGACAACCCCAGGCCCGGCTATAGACCTGGGTGATAGCTGAGCAGGCCAGCCAAAGTCACTGTGTTCACTGTGTTCCCCTAAGTTCAGTTCTCACTTACAAAGGTGAGGAGTTGGGCAATAGAACCATCTCTCCTGAGTTGGGGGATAGGGATACTCTCCCAAGAAGGTCAGGGCCAGCTTTCTTGCAGCAGTGTCCAGTGAGGGGAAGGTCAGCTATCCCAGGGCCAGTAAGGAAGAGTCCAAGCTCACTATGGCCTCTGATTTCATCATCCATGAGATTTATGACCTCCTGAGGTGCCATGGGCTACAGCCATCAACACAGAAACCCAGCTGCAGCAGGACCACAGATGGAGACATGGCCTCTGAGAGCAGCAATACATTTTCTTGATCCTTAAAACAATTCTTCATCCGTTCCAACAAGTTGAGATCAGGACATTTGTGTGCTATACATTTATAGATAAAGTCCTTTGGAATTTCATCGTAATGATAATGAGCCTGTAATAGTAGGGCTCACATTTTGATTGTACATGAGAACTTTTATATTTGTTTCTCTCCATGCTATCTTACCCCTTCCTAGATGTAATGTATTTTTTATACTTCAGCTATTCCCACAATCAATTTTAGAACATTTAATCATTTCAGGAAAGAATAACACAAACTAATTAGCAGTCACTTCCTTTTCCTTCCAACTGCCCCAATCATAACAGTTACTAATTTATTCCCTCCTCTATCTGCCAATTATCATTATTTTATGTAAATTAAATCATAGAGTATGTGACTTTCTAAATGTACTTCTCTCAGTGACCAGGTTATAAAGTTCGAGCATAGCATAATATCCATTATTACAGTACTTGTATATTGTGTTAATATGTTGTATGTGTGCATATTGTGATATTATTCAATGGATTAGTTATTGTTCCATAGTTTCAAAGTCCAGGGTTCATGAACACTACTACAATGAAGACAACTTGCAAAATTGATTGTGCAAATGCTTTTAATGGCATAAGATTATATGTCTATGACATGAATTTCTAGATCGTAACATCACAAATACTCTAATTATTTCAGGCACTATCAAAATCTTCCAAAGTTACAGTGACATTCCACTTATCTACTAAAAGCACATTCGAGTCCAAATTTCATATGCCTCATCTCTCTTTACATGGTCTAATAGTCATTATCAATAACATATCATGTAAAAGAGCATTTTATGGATACTATTTACATTTTACTTATGAATGATTATATTTCACATCTTTTTTATAAAATGAATACAGATTAGTAAGTAAATATCTGATTAATTTTAGATATTTTATAACTGGAATCTGTGTCCTTGAACTTATTGGTTTAGAGAAGAACATTAAATGATTATTTATTTATTCTTATGTTATTGCTTGCAAAAGTTTTCCACTTTGATCAATCACATTACATCAATTTTAGGTTGTTCACACTTCTGATGTATATCTATGAAAAATTACTGAATCTTATATGACAGAGATTCACATTTATTTGCAAGAATTGATAACAATTTTGCTCACACATTTCCAACTATAACAAATAGTATTTTCCTGAATGGCATGACTGTAGGGTCCATGTTAACTTGAAGTACGTCCATCTGTTTGCTCTATACCAAGTTACTAAAGAAACTATTCTTTCTCTCATTGGGTTATACTTGCATCCCTCTAAATGTCTAACTGGATATATATCATGAACACTACTACAATGAAGACAACTTGCAAAATTGATTGTGCAAATGCTTCTAATGGCATAAGATTATATGTCTATGACATGAATTTCTAGACTGTACCATCACAAATACTCTAATTATTTCAGAATATATATATTCTAATCTCAAAATTTTATTACTTGGTCTTTATTCTTATGCCAAAATATATGACAAGTCTTCATTGCATTTGGCAAGAGGAAGTATGAATTCTCCAGTGTTTTAGTCTTCAAAACTTTAGCCTATCAACTTAGAAGTTCCATATGACTTTAAGACAGATTTGTAAATTTCTTCAAAATAACAGACTGGGTGTGATTTTGATGAGGCTTCTGTTGAATCTTCATATACTGTTCATGATATTTTTATCTTAATGTGTCAGCTTTCTTGTTCCATGAACACAGAAAGTTTTTTCATTATCTCCAAGTTCATATCTTTTTTAACACCATAATATTTAAAATTTGAGTATATAAATATTGCACAGATTTTATGAAATGCACTTTTTAAGCATTTAAGTTCTTTTGATATTATTGAAACCGACCTTGTTAACTAATTTTTCATTGATAATTCATAAAAGTGCAATTTATTTAAAATGGGTTTGCTACTCATGTGTTGCCAAATTAGTCATAATATTTTTCAGTGAATTGCTTAGAATGTCTGATACATCCTATAACATCTGGAAATAGAAGGTTTTTCTTTTTTTTATGATCTAGATTTTTTTGAAGCTGCTCTAGGGTATGTAATGCATCTTCTTTTTATCAGACTCCGTCCCAGAACAACAGTAACAAATCCAGTGAGATAGAGACATGCTACTTCATTATAACATTTTTATTTTTCTCTAATATGTTTCTGTCATATGAACTGTTTATATGTATGCTTCAATCTCAGGAAAATACCATGTAGTGTAGCTCTATAGCTGCTGATGACACTGGTATAAAAAAGACACAATAGTTAATAATATTGACTTTCTTACACTTTTTTTCTGCTTTATAACATTGCTTTTTATGGATTTCATTTACTCTTAGTAGTTTTCTTAAACCAGGACAGTTTTGTCTCTTATTTACTTCTTTTGTCACACATGGTTCTACTTGTTAGGTGTTGGCTTTTTCTTCTTCTTTTGCTTGTTAATATACTTTTAACAGAAACTTTTGTTGCTTACTAATAAAACCCACATTGCTTTGATGCTGAAGTGTCTATACTATGTTCAGATAAATGCCATTCTCTTGAACAGAATACAGAAACAATCAATCCTTACGAATTGCCTGTTCCCTGGCACAACATTCCCTCCACTGCTGACTTGTGGGCAGATGGTCTGTCCCTTGGAGTGTATACAAAAAGCAACAATGGAACCTGTTCTTTCTCTTATCATGAGGGAGAATGGAAGTCTCTGTCTTTAGACTGCATTCTTGTCACAGAAATATCCAGAGCAGAGTAGAATAAAGAAGACCTGGTGTACTTTATGAAACTTCTTTAAATATTTCTATAACAAACAGGGAATCATTGGGTAGGGTGGAAAAATCATGTCATTATTTCTTTCTTGGATAAAATTTCTAATAACAACTGAGTGTCCGACTTCAAAAGCCTACAGTACAGTCACCATCTCACTGAGCAGGTCGTGTCTAGATAAGCCTCACACATCACAGTTAGAACTCACTTATTCTCAAGATGCATTTGTTTCTTCTGCCAGAATTAGCTTTGTACACTGTCCTCCAGATAATTCACAGTCATTTTGTAGGGTCCTTTTTAGAACAGTCATGCTTATGGAACATAGCAATGTCTGGATTATATTATATTTTCTTTTTTTCCAAAGATATCTACTTGATAAATGAATGTGGACAAAAGTCTTCTAATCTGGACACATTTCCTTTATCCCCGAGACAACAGATACACATTTTTAAAAGAATAATATCTAAAGAAAATCTCATATGTCACAGGAGTGGTGAAACATTGTTTGATAGTATAGATATTTATTTATTAAGAGGGTATTGGGCCAGGCGATGGTGGCACACGCCTTTAATCCCAGCACTCGGGAGGCAGAGGCAGGCGGATCTCTGTGAGTTCGAGACCAGCCTGGTCTACAAGAGCTAGTTCCAGGACAGGCTCCAAAGCCACAGCGAAACCCTGTCTCGAAAAACCAAAAAAAAAAAAAAAAAAAGAGGGTATTGGGAGGGGAGGGAGAGATACAGAGACAGACAGAAAGACAGAGAGACAGAGAAAGAGACATAGAGTAGAAAAGAGATAGGGAGAGACAGAGACTTACTTCTTCAGATAAATGGCAGGAACAGGGAGAGAAAAAGAAAGAGGGGGAGAGAGAAAGTGGGGAGAGAGAGAGAGAAAGAGAAGAAGGAGAAGGAGGCTGCGGCAAAGATGAGCTTGCCTCAGGTATGAAAAGTGATTGGGAGTGGGCAGAGCTTGTCTCTTAAAGGGAGAGGCTACTGTGTATGTTCATCCTGCCAGGTAACAAGGAAGGCTGCATAATACTAACACATGCAGAGGTGAACAATTGCAGAAGACCTCTGTCTAACAGCTGAGTCCAAGGATATGTACCGAAGATTGCCTTGTCCTGTGTCCTTCACAGATATACAATGGCATGCACATACATACCATCACACACACACATCTCTGAACACATACATACAAGCATTCATCACATCAACACTCAACAACCAAATAATTCTGTTCAAATAATATTTCTTCAGATTTACACCTGAAGGTTGAGAAGAGTGACTTCAAATTTCAAATATAAGTAAATACCACAGATAAAGTACATTCTTTGTTGTTGGAAACATGTCTTTAAAATAAGGAACTTTTCCCCTTTCATTTCAGTTATTAATAAATAGGCCTGTGTTTCATGGTCACATGCTAATTCATTTGAAGTGGTCTGTTTACAGAATTAAATTAGGAAACAGTTTGCTAAATGTGGTAGCTCATTTTTAAGATATTAAGAAACACACAGTTATAAGTTCTGTGGTCAAATGCACAACAATTTATGCTACCGACTATGATTTAGTCTATAACCTTATGTCAGGAAAAAGGTCAGATGTTTGTGAAATACCGCACTTGTCACATAAAGGAGGACTCATTCTCCTTCGTAATCATTGCTTAGCAGCAAGATTTAGTCATCTAAAATGTAAGCCAAGAGGATGATTTATACTAAGAAACTGACATAGCTGATCAAACAGGAAAGTCATTTACATTTTGGTGAAGACCTAAGCATAGAAGAATGCCTGAGATTTTTGAAAAGTATATTTCAGACATCTCATAGAACAGAAAATGCCACAAACACAGATTTGGAATATGAGACAGATGCGTTTTCAAATGTTTTATGGTGACCAAGTTGTGAAATTTAGATGCTCAGGAGTGGAAACTCTTTTAGAACCTCAAATTTCTGGGAGAGAGTAACGAGTAGGGTTGAGTAACAAGGGGAAGGCATTAAGACAACAAGAGGCTGAGGGCTGGGTGATAGACAAGAACATGGTGTGAACTTTGAAGGAAGGATGGACTAAAGTCACCAAGGGCAAATTGAACAAATGGTGGGATGACGATATTAAGAAGTTGAGTGACAAAAAAAAAAGAGGATGGACTAAATGTCACAGAAAGCAGGTGTGTTTCTAGACCAAGGACAAAATAATTCTGTAATGAAACCTATTGATAGTAGTCTTCTGATGTTGGTTAAGGAAGTGATCCAATGGAATGTATAGATATTATTGATCAGACATCGCCTTTTCACTCCTACATCACGAACTTGGGAATAAAGATTTCAAATGAGAAAAAATAAATAAAAGGATCAAATGGAGACTAACTATACCATAAGATGTTTAATTGCACATCCAAGAACTGAAATACTATAAAATCAACCAGCAGCACTTTCAGGAAGACACTCCTGATAGAATACGGGAAACTAAAGGAAGGGATTGAACACTACAATCTTCTCCCAAGGGATGCAAAACAACTACCACATGTTATTTTGTCCTTTCTTTAAAATTTCAGATTAATTTCTACATCAGTTCTTCCAAGCTTCTTAATCGACTTGAAGGCCCTCCTACACAATTTGTAATGATATTAGCTCATTTTCCTCTTTTCCCCATCATTCCATCTCATATTCACTGTCAAAAGTCTAACAGGAGAAAAAAAAACATAATTTTTGAAAGAAAGGTAAATTTCTTTTGTTTTCTTGCCTAAAATTACAAAAAAGCTATGATTATCCAGTTTTATTTTTATCTTGTACAAATAGACTGCTGGCTCCGACATCACACAGTGGACACACTTTTCTCACAGAAGTCTGGCATTCACTTTGTTTTCTTCGGTTTGTGATTACTTTTAGTCACCTGTAGAACTTGGCTACTTAACAGTTTATCTGCTGTGTGCGATTAGCATCTCAAATGGGTGATTAGGAGAGAGTGAAGGGGAGGATGTTTCTTGGCAGGATCAGGGTCCTACTTAGAACCACAGAGGGAAAAGGGGGACACACAGGCTTCCAGGAGCCTGTGATAATATTCCTGACATGTATTCTGTATGCTTGTACACACACGTGCATACATGCATGTGCCCAATTCACTTGTGCAAGAGCATGTAGTACCCATAGATTTGATAGTCCATATCTTTCTCTATGCCCTCCATATCATTTTTCTTTAGACAGAGTCTCTCATTAAAGCAGGAACTTGTGTTTCAGCTAGATGCGCTAGCCAGCAAGCCCTGGGGACCCTTCTGTCCTCACCCCCAGTACAGGATTACAGATGTGCTGTTATGGGGTGCTGGGATTCCAAACTCTGCAAGCACTGTACCCACTAGGCTATCTCAAAAGATTAAAATTCCTGAAATTTGCAGAAAAATGGATGGAACTAGAAAACATTATTTTCAGTGAGGTAACCCAGACACAGAAAGACAATTATCACATCTACTCACTCATAGGTGGTTTTTAAACAGAAAGTAAAGAAAACCAGGCTACAAAACACAATCCCAGAGAACTTAGACAACAATGAGGATACTAAGAGGGACTTACATAGATCTAATCTACATGGGAAGTAGAAAAAGACAAGATCTCCTGAGTAAATTGAGAGCATCGGGACCTTGGGGGAGGGTTCAAGTGGGAGGGGAGAAGCAGGGAGGGGAGCAGAGAAAAATGTAGAGCTCAATAAAAAAAAAAAGAATCTCAAATGGCCAAGAAACACTTAAAAATTTTCCAACATCCTTGGTCATTAGGGAAATGAGAATCAAAAGTACTTTGAGATTCCATCTTACACTGTCAGAATTACTAAGATCAATAAAACAAGTGACAGCTCATGCTGGTGAGGATATGGAGCAAGGGAAACATGTCCCCATTGCTTGTGGAAGTGCTAACTTGTACAGCCACTATGGTAATCAATATGGCAGTTTCTCAGATAATTAAGAAATGATTTATCTAAAGACCCAGCTATACCACTTTTGGTAATATACCAAAATGTGTCATTTCTGGGAGGTCTGTTATTTTCTGAATATGAAATAGAGTAGCAGTGGATCTAAGGGATCTAAGTCATGGGGGAAGAGCTAGGTGGAGTAGTTGGGCAGGTGGGAGTGAGGGAAAACTAAGGTTGGGAAACATTAATCAAGAAAAAATCTTCATAATAAAAATAGAGAGTTGGAACACCCTTGTTAGTAATTAGAACAGATCAGGAACTGGCTTTGTGGGAGCCTAACCTGTTTGGATGCTCACCTTCCTGGACCTGGATGGAGGGGGAAGGACCTTGGACTTCCCACAGGGCAGGGAATCCAGACTCCTCTTCAGACTCAAGAGGGAGGGGGAATGGAGTGGGGGGAGGGAGAGAGGAGTAGGGTTAAGGGGAGAGGAGTGGGAGGAGGAGGAGAGAAATGGGTGGTGGGGAGGAGGCGGAAATTGTTTCATCAAAATAATAAAAATAATTAAAAATAAAAAAAAACCAAAGTGACAGGAAAGACTGGAGAGTAATCTGTAAGAGAAAGGGTATAGTCAGTGAGCCAAGTCAATCATACAGCAGGACATTTGCAAGGAGATGCTTCCTCATAAAGCAAACGAACAAGGAAAGCAAAACAAAAAACAAACAAAAAACCAAAAGACTGAAGAGGATTTGAATTTTGATGACTTGCACTACATTACAGTACAGTAATGCTGCAGCATGGGACTGGTAGTGTTTCTGCCACTACAGCCACCAGGGATCAGAAGCATTTTATTTAATCCATTACACTTATACTTGTCATGTCTTCTCTCTGTGCATAAGCAAGTTATTTAGAGTCTTAACTTCCAATGTCTTATCTCAAGAATGAAATCATACTACAACAGGTGTATGCCTTATACAATATGATGCATGATGAGGTATCTTGTATATAAACCAGATTTTATAGCCTTACCACAGTAAGTAGAATTATTACATGAAAATCTTTCTCAGGGAAACATTAGCAATTATCTGACGAATTCATGGAATATGAATGTAGTAGACAGGACCAGGATCAAATGAATCTTGTCACTGCATGTGTATTAATTTATGTTCAATGACTCCTGCATGCAAACAGAAACCATCAGCAGAATGACTAACTTGATGATGTTGTACACATCTTGACATAAGTACATTGCTTTTATTTTTTTGATCTTCTCTTCTGGCAAAAAACTGTGTGGTTGATATATTTTATAGTGCAAAGTATCTATTGCTAAGAATTAAGTAATCATGAATTATGATCATTTAGTCTTTCAAATAACTCCATTAAGTTACACTTAAAATGTATATAAAATAAACACAGAATATTTTCGGTTTTACTATAAATTATTGGTTGATTTTGCCATTAAAAGAGCTATTCAAAAATCTTTCAATAACCTAGGCTGGAATGTGCTATTACCACAGCCTGGATGTATTTATATTGAAAATGCATTAAATGAACAAATGTAAAATTCAACTAATATTTCCCCCTCCAATTTCTTCTAGGACCTCGCCAATGTGTCTAAACTATATGTGTTCTTTTTTTTCTTCATATTATCAATTAGTCCTGCTCATGTCTATGCCAATAGCTCCTGATTTAGAGGACAGGCTAGTGACACCCTCCCCCTTCATGCTCTTTGCTCATGGATTTATGTACCAATGAAATCCAAATCTTTTTATTGTTTGTTTGTTTATTTTTTATTTTTTTTTAACACAGGGTTTCTCTGGGTAGTTTTGAAGTCTATCCTGGATCTTACTGTGTAGACCAGGTTCTCCTTGAGAAGCCTGTCCTGGAACTCGTTGTCTAGACCAGGTTCTCTTGAACTCACAAAGATCCAACAGCCTCTGTTTCCAGAGTACTGGTCTTACAGGCATGTAACACCACTGCCTGGTGAGACCCAAATCTTATTTTCTCCAAGTAAACTGCATTAAAACTGCTCTCAGAATCTTCAAGTGTCATCTTTCCATAAGCAGATTTTTAAATAGCCCGTGCAAACATGTCATCTAAATGATGATAGGAGCATGCTTGGTCCTGAAGGGTCAGAAGGAGAAATGAAAAAGATAGGCAGATAAAGTTCCTTTTGAGGGAAGAAGGCTCATATATGGAAACGAGTAATAATATGACAGCTGTAAATTATTAATTGTCCACATGTCAGATGCGACTAGATGATAAATTTCTGATCAAAAACAATTAAAATGAACATAAATGAAAATATTAAAGCTTTCAAGTATGTCTTCCCCATTAAATAATCACCAAATCATGAATGATTTTGGTATTTCTTAAGGCAATTGTATGTAGAGAGGGAAATATGATTATTAATGAATATTTATAGAGCTGTCATGTATATTTTAGTTTAGAGAGATTTATTCTCCAAGGTTTTAAATATCTCAAAATATAAACTACATGATGTTCTCCTATATGTGTTTATATATACAAATGAGATATTAGATAGCACTATGAATATCCTTATGATATATTAAATGATGTATTTTAATTAAACTTCAAGAGCAACCAGTTATTCCATTTTCTCAAAGTATAATTCATGCCTGGAAAATAAATCTCAACCGTGTAAATGGAGTTTTCATCCGTTCAGGATATTTTCTTATCTACTGTATTTCTATCTTGTACAAAATGGATAATAGGTCTATTAAAATGCACAGAAATGAGCCAAAACATCATGCATGTAATTAATCTACAAAGTGTTAGCCAAAAATTTTTCAGGATTTTTTTTTACTTAATAAAGGGAAAAGGAGAAGCATGTCATTGAGTTCTTTGAGTGGAAAATTCATCTCAACCTAATGCCAAAAATGTCAGGTTTATCACAGTATAGCACAGCTTGTATTTTTCATGGTCATCAAACTAAAATTCTTTATAAATTATCTAAATGCATTCCTCTGCTAACAGCCATCCCTTCTATCTCCTACTGACTGAATTTAAATGGCTTTCACTTAACTCACCCAGACCATGGACAAGTCAGGAAAATCTTTCAACTGGACCAGATGAAAAGAAGACAGGGAAAAGTGATACACTATAACTCAAAGTAGAGAAACATACATGCCTATTATGTCTTCAAGCCTGAAGATTTTTTTTCTACAAAGCACAGTTCAGGGTAAGATTTTTCTCAGTAAAAACTAAATTATTGTTGAGGCAGTGATAAAGTAAAGCAAAGATTCTTATAGATAAATTATTAATATAACTAAAGCAAAATGAAAGGCACATTTTCTGATAACTAAGAAGAAACAGAGAGTAATTTCTAAAGTATACACTTTCAATTTGTTCTTCAATGTTGGAAAATAATAAAACAAAACAAGGTGCCATTCCTCTGATAGTAGCCATCTCTGCCTTGTTTCTAATGTTCTATCTAAACAACTAAAATAGTTCTAAATACATTAAAATTCATAGTTTGCAATATTCCTGTGATTTGAACCTTTAAAATAACTTTTGCATTGAAATAAAGAATGTATAGTCACACAAGACATAGGCAAGATCAAGGTAGATAAATCCTATGGTGGAGGCATAGGTGGCCAGGAAGTCCCACCCCTAGAAGAGATACTATTGGCACCTGACTGCTGCTGAGGGACGTAAAGTCCATTTTCTTAATGGATATGGCCCATGAGAGGCCATCCATGTTCCAACAGATAATCTGAAACCCAGGCATATACAAACAGTGCTAAATGAACTCAATAAATAATGGGTGTGAAGTTGTGATGGGAATAAAATAGAGTAGGTAGGCAAAGAATTGTATAGAAAGGTATAAGTGGTTCATTCAATCAAAACACAGTAAATGGATTATGTAATTATTAAATCTTAAAGAGAAAAATAAACCAAAAAAAAGAACTTAAAAAAACTGTTTCTTAGAAATAAATACCCTTGGATAGTACTTTTATCAATTTGCTATTTGCATTTGTAACACTCTAGACTTGAATGCATATATATACATATGCATGCTTATCATTGTTTATTGCAACATATTTTCTGCATGGAAGACAGCAATACATATATACAGTTATGAAACATATAATACATGTCAAAAGACATTTGCCATATATGAACGTGTCAAAGCTGATCAATTTCTATCAGTGACTTTTTTTTTTATCTTTAGGGTTTCTTTTTTTTTCCTTTTTTAAATTTATTTTTCGATTCAAAGAATTAACACTTCCTCCCCTCCTCCCATTCCCCTACCACTCCCCCACTCCCCCTCCTCCCTCCTCCTCCCTCCTTAAGAGAGGGTAGGGAACCCTGCCCTGTGGGAAGTCCACCCCCCCAACATCCAGTCCTAGGAAGCTTTGCATCCAAATAGACAAATAGACTAGGGTCCCAAAAAGCCAGTACATGCAGTAGAAACAAGTCCCAGTTCCTTTATCAATGGCTTCTCAGTCAGCCCCCATTTACAGCCACGTTCAGAGAGTCCAATTTGATCGCATGCTCATTCAGACCCGGTCCTGCTGGATTTGATGAGCTCCCATTAGAACAGGCACACTGTCTCAGTGGGTGGACCAACCCCTCGCAGTCCAGACTTCCGTGTTCATCTTCTCCCTCCTTCAACGTGTAAACAATACGTGCACTCGTGATGTGAGTTTATAAACACTAAGTTCACAAAAATACACCAAGAACATCTACTGCTTTTGCAGATGGCTGATTGGATTTTGATTCCTAGTGCCTTTGTTGAGTAGCTCACAACCTTCTGTACCTCCGGCTCCATTGAATCTAGCACTCTCTTTTGGACTCTGCAGGCAATTGTACTCATGTGCTCACAACCATACACAGACACACATGCATGTTCATGATTTAAAATGAAAGCAATATTTTAAAAAAGCATTAGAAATGTACATGGGGTAAGATAAAATATATACAATACCTTATTCACCCAGAGAGCCAGCTACCCTCTCATTAATGTTGTAGATTTGTCACAAGGGCATGTACACTGAAAAGGTTAGCAAAAGGCAAAATAGAAAACTGTAGCATGAAGTGGGTCAGGCATGTCTTTACCAAACTCCATTTAATTACCGAGTAAATTGTTTTGCTCTGACTAATATAAATTCCTTAGACAACAAAGAAAATTGGTAATATCACATGAAGAGAAATTTTATCTTTGACTGTACAGCACAATTTTTTATTTCATTGTGATAAATGAAAGAACAGTATAACTGAAAACTGTACATTTTGATCACTAAAGATGAAAATAAATCAATAATATATGAAAGTAAAATATGAAACAGAGAAAATATTTATATATAATTTAGTGTTGTGTATACAATTTATATGAGATTTTATAATATAAAAATTTATACTGATCATTAAAAACCTGGAAATAGACGTTGAATACAAAAATTTGGAAGAAGAAGAGATAAATGTAGACAGGATAAAAATGACCCCATACCCCAAGAGACCAATTTTATAAAATCAAATATAATGAAGGGAATATATGGCTTACTAGGAACTGCTCTAAAAGTGCATATGCAAATACCAGTGTGATATTAATGTTCTGTGTAGGACTGAGCATTCTTCAATGTCTTTTTCACTCTGCCTTGCCAGTTATCAGTCTGTGTGTTACTCACACCTAGTAATAACTAACAAATGAAAGAAAGAAAGATAAGAGAGCATTTGTTCAGAAATCTAAAAATGAATAGAAAAATACAATTTATCAGAAAAATCATATGACACAAAGCAATGCTGAACAATTTTTACTCGAAATAAGGGACAAAATTTAATTTCTTTTGCTAAAGTTTGATCTGAAGCATACATAACAAAGGCCACACAAATACATAAATTTCTTTGTAAGCATCCACTTTGACTTGTGACTAAAAGGTGAGGATTTTTTTAAACTTTAAAAATATTGGATTAATACAGTTTTAGAAGTGAACTAAAATACATGGCAATAAAATAAATAGTTTATTTGAAAAATGTATTAACTAAGAACAATGTGAAAGAGGGTAAGCTGGGTTGCTTTCAGAAATGCTCATTTCACGTAATCAAATTTATTCATAGCAAGTTAATAAGAAGAGTCATGTCATAAAATGAAAAGACCTCTAGGGTTATATCACAATGAAAAGTCTCAGAAGGAAAGAGACACAACAAACGACAGATAGCTCTGTTTTTTTTTTTTTTTGAGGGTCATAAAAGGAAATTAGCCCACAGGTGCAATTTTAAGAAACTACATACAATGTCTAAATGTTTGCCCGTGGTCAGATGCAAAATCTACATGTATGTACACAGTTCTAACAAGTAATAAATTTTAAGATAGCATATAATTAGTATAATATAAATGATCCTTTTAATATTTATTGCAATGATAGCTGAACTGTCAGCCTGTGCAAGTTCTTATTTAAAAAAAACTTATTAAAATATTTGAGTGCTTACAAATAATTATTTATATGGAGAACAATGGCATACCAATTGAAATATATGACTCAAAAAGTACTGTTTCAGAGGCATTACTTCTCAAAAACAAGAGAGCACATTTTTATCCGATTATTTAGCTATGAATGGGATGTAACAATCAGTCATGTTTGTTCAAAAAATGATTATTTATTGAAAAACTGTATCAACATTTTGGAAATAGAGAAGTAGATCTAGGGGAGTGGGTAGTTGCAAGAGGTACATCTAGGAGTGGAGGTAGCAGAAACTGCATTCAAGTTGTATTGTCTGGAAAAAAAAGAAATTAAAATGATAAAATGTAGGTACAGAAAGACTGAGGGAGGGAAAAATGGAAAGGAAGGAAGGAACGAAGGAACGAAGGAACAAAGGAATGAAGGAAAAAATAAATGTGGTGTGTCCTGTCCAAGCCCTGTATTTTGTTATGGTAACCTAAACTGGAATTGCAGGGTGTTCATGGGTTTGAATGCTTGTATGTGTGCATGTGGTGTGGGTGTGTGGGAAAGTGTGTGTGTTTCTTTCCTGTTCTTTTTGCATTGATACGATGCTAACTCCTTGGCTAATCCTGAGGACCATGAACAACTATCACAATAAGAAAATGATTTGTGATAATGATGGAATTGTCAGTCATTACAGAAAGAATTGCAAAAGGCATGTCTTGGGGTACTTAGATATCTATATGTCAAAAAATGAGACTGGATTCCTAACTAACAGTATATATGATGGAGCGGAAATTTAAAAATGGAAGGCAAGGCTGCAAAGCTCTTCACAACTATAAGAGAAACTTTTAAAAATAAGCATTGCTAAATGTAAATTGTACTGTTATTTGGTATGTAACAAGAGATCGGTTTTAAGATTGACAGCTTCCTGCAGTGAACTACTTGTACATAATTGCTTAGGTATTTCCACCTGGCCATTTGGCTTGTGCATGATAGTTACCAGCAATGCATTCCTGTTTTGATAGTAGCCTCCCTCATTTCATAATAAATGAAGCATTCAAACCTCAACTAAGGGTAAATCAGGCACAGCTGAGAGGTAGCTCCCCCACAACTGAATGAAATAAATGATTCTAGGAGTGAGGGGGTTCTTTGTAATACAAATATATTTGTTATCCAATGAAGGCACCTTACTAAAACAGGGGAAATGGAGGAAGACATAACATTTATTTTAAATCCTTAAAAATTAGTTTTATAGGTTACATCAGTGGAGAGTGATGCATTAATTACACTGTTTTTCAGATAGTGTCTTCAAATGCTAAAAATTGACCCAGTGCCTATAATTTCATGGAACACTCATTCATTTTCTTAGCCCTGAAGGACATTGTTAAAGTAGATCTTTAGAAACTCAACTATAATCAGATACCCATAGTTCCAAAATCCAAATTGGATATAGAAGTACAAAGACACTGAGCCTCTGGCATAAACAAAATCAAGTTATAAGTCCGTCAAATTTGAATGCAATAAAAGCAGATTTGCACATTACAGGAGCCACTCGGCTTGATTGTGTAGGAGACACAGTGGAGAAAACGTGTATTATGTGTTCAGATACAGTTTATCTCTATTGTTTTTGCAACAAATTAAGAAAAAATACTTTATTTTCTTAAAATTGCCTAAAAATTAAGATTAATTTGTTATTGCATATTGTACAGAGGATAGAGATATTCATGTTAGAGGTTCAATGTTGATCTCTTCAGAAGAAAATGCATGATAATGTACAGTATTATATGAATATTAAATAATAAAATGTGAGTTAATAATACATTATAGTTTAGTGTGGCATATTTTGATACTCAACATATATGCACACATGCTTTAAAAGCCAACACACAGCTTCTTGAAGCAAGCTCCACTGTGGTTCCTGACTACTTGATTCAAAAGGTAAGTTGTAGAAACTGATCAACAAGACAGGATTAAACTGTTCATTATTTATTTATCTTCTCTCTACTAGAGATTGAGTCTAGGGCCTCATGTATGTCCAGTAATCTCTTTGATACTAAGCTATGCCCCCAATTACTTTTCTCATTTATTTTGAGACAGTGTCTCACTAAGTTCTCCAGGTCAGCTTTGAGCCTACTTTCAAATTAAGGAGTTCTTGAACTTGTGTTCTTCCTGCCTCAATCTTCTGAATGCATGGGATTACAAACTTGATCCACAAGGCATGGCTTAACTGTTATTTATTTAAGTATCTCTCAATTCTTGTCATTGCCCAGATGCTTCTTGTGGGAATTAAAGGATAATACATGCTTTGTAAAACTTGTACCTCGTAGAAATCTTTGCAGTAAAAAGAAAAATAAAAAAATCAACAAAACAAAACAAACAAACAAACAAAAAACATGTTTAAGGCAGACACTCGGAAAACTTCATTCATAGAAACACTTTTGGAAATGCAAGACCAAGATATTCAGATTTAATGTGAGGTTTTACTCCCCTTTATTTATTCTGTTGTTATAAATAAAAACCCATATAAATTTCTTGCATCAATTAAGATAAGAATGAGAACATGAATTAAATATTTGGAAACACACACAATAGCTTAACCAATTTTATGTTAAAATAGTCATAATACTGTGCATTCAAATACAATATGGCCAAATTCTGGCTGTTTTCTGGGGTTCTTTAAACACTTATCTAGAGCTTTGGAACTTTAAGTTGTCTATACCAAAGATATCAATTTCTGAATATTTTATATAGATTTTGAAGCTTTGAATATTCTATCTATCATCTATCTCTCTATTCATAGAAGCTTGGAATGATATCTATATCTTTATCGATCTATCAATCTATCAATCTAGATAGATAGAGAGATATTGAATAGACAGATCAATATCTAAATAGAAAGATACTGAATAGATGGATAGATAGATCAAAGATAGCTATACAATCAAGTGAGAATTGAACTAAGTCATGTAAACTTCATAACCGAGTTAGTCATTATTATCAATATCCCCATTCAAAATGGGTTTGAGTATATATGGGGGAGGTAAAGAGAGAGATTATATGATTAAACTCAGTTTGGAAATAAAACCATTCTATTTTCCTATTCTTATTACCTCACCTAAATGCAAGAATGCCTAATTTTAGCAAGACTTGAATAGCTTGACTGAAAAAGGTGAGTAAGAGAAAAACATTAAGAAATTTAAAACATTCACATCCTGTTTTCAAAACAAACTCTAGTTAAAATATTGACAAAGTCTGTGTTGAAAATTAACTTTATTGAAACAAATATTTATTGAAAATAATTATAATTGCAATTTGTGATACATGACTACAATACTCCATGTGCTTGCTCTTTGTCAATACTTTATTTCAGTGACTAAATGAAGCAAAGTTGTTGACATCATCATATTTTTAATTAAATCCTTATGCCTAAACAGTTCAACTTCAAAATAAATTTCCCTTTCCTATAGAAAAATAACCTAGAATTAGAGAGAGAACCCTAAGTTGATTTTTTTCTTTTTTTATAAATATAAAGGCACATTTTGTCATCAATATTTCTGACAGTTGTAGATTGAATTTAGACCCACAAGGTTTTCTGTAGAGTGAGGTTTCCAAAGCTATCGCTGTGTCGGTTATGCAGTGTATTACAAATGCCTTTTTTTCTCCTCCCTGACTTCTCTTTCATTTCATCCATCTAAAGGCATTCTTTGCACATTAATGTGTTTCTTCTGAGCTCAGGAATTGTCAAAGCAGCCCTCCATGAACGTGGTTTTGCTGTTTTCAAGGCCCATGCTTCCATGCATTTTATGCTTAGGGTTTCAGAAACACAAAAGTTGTATTCTGTAATGTATGAATATATCAGATGCACCTGCCACTATGTTCTCCACATGTTTTTGTGATATAATCTTCTCTAGATTTCTCTGAATGTATATGGGAATATATATCAATGAAAAACACAAAGTAATATATTTCCTATGAAATTATTAATTGCAATCTAGAAAAATTCATGCTACCTATTGTCAAGATATCAATAATAATAATTTATTTTGGTATAAACCAAGATGGGTGATGAAATGGTTAATACACTTATAGTTTGATATATTTCTGTTCAGAAAGTGGCAGGCCTCCCATGGATATAACCAAAACATGGCATATCAAGTTGCAATATATATATATGGAAGGCCCATGTCAGTCTTATGCAGGCTCTCTGGTTTTCCGTTCAGCCTCTATGAGCTTCTGTGAGCCCCAGCTTGCTGATGTTGCAAGTTTTCTTGTGATATCCTCAACCTTGTACAACCTTGGGCTTGTATAGTCTCTCCTCCATCTCTTTAGCAAAATTCCCCAAGTTCTGCCTAATATTTGGCTGTGGGTCTGTGTCTGCTTCCATAAGTTACCAGATGAAGCCCTTCTGATGACAATTGGACTAGGCACAAATCTAAGAGTACGGCGGAATATCATTAGACATCATTCCGTTGACTTTTTTTCTCCAGTCATGTTTGGTTTTACCTATGTCTCTGGGCTACCCAGATTCTCTGTCCTTACACTCCATGAAATGTCAAATGTGGGCTCACTCTTGTAATCTGTGTTTCAGGCTAGACTATCATCTGTGGCAACTTCCACAATCTCTGAACCATCTGTAACTAAGCACATCCCATAGGCAGGGCAGAATGTAGGCTGAAGATAATGTAGCTGGGTTGGTGTCCCATTCTCTCCACAGAAAGTCTTGCATGGTCACAGGAGATGGACATTTCAGGCTCCATATCATTATGGCTAGGAGTCTTAGCTGGGTTCATCCTTATGGATGTCTTGGGGTTTTGCTTGTACCAGGTTTCTACCTGACCTTGAAATACAAACCCTTTCCAGTCTTCTCTTTAACTACTCTCCCTTCCATCTACACCACAACCTAAGCCCTCATGTTTCCCTTCCCAATTGCACCCAACTCCCTAGGAAATACCTACCACACAGGATACCCCATGAAAGACTCGATTAAAAGCACCCTCAATCAGTAGAAAGTTGTCCAGAGAACAATGTACTAATTCCCTAAATGATCATTTATAAATTTTTGTTTTATTTAAAAGGTTTTATAATATAGAGATAAATACTTTCATTAGTAAGTTAAGGTGAATTTTGTTCTCTGTATATTTCTGCTCTTAATTAAGGTATTAAGTTTGTGCAGCTCATTTAGAACTGCAATGTATAATTAAGAAATACAGGTTAATAGATAGTCATTCTTAGTAGTTAATCTTGTAGTCATATTATGTTTTCTAGAAGTACAGAGATACATTTCAGAGGAATAGATATTCTTCAAACCTTTTAAAGACTAATACAATATGGCATTTAAAATGTTTTATGAACTTAGGAGTTTTCATGACAATGAGACACATCTGCTCCTGGAAGCACCAATCTACTTCAAGAGGATGATGGGCATTAAAGCTCCTTATGAAGTTTCTCAGCCATTTAGGCAAGAAACTGGTCTTGTCTCAACTGATAGTATGGCATGCTCTATAAACTGGGTACGCAGGACACAAAGAAAAATGACTGCTGAACTTGCCTAAAGATGTGAGAATTCTTCAGGGTTTCTGATTTATAGAAGAAACTGTTAGACATTCTTTAGGACACAGAAGAAAGCAACTGATGAACTTTGCCAGTACAAGGCAAAACGGATTTTCAAATTTCCTGCTTCATGGGAAAGTCTGCTGGATGTTATGGGCCTGTAGGCTGGAGATGGATGTCCAGTGTTACAGAAGTACTTTGTTTGACTGTCCAGGCAGTGAGATGTCTCTGTCATTTCGAGAACTTTGAAAGTGCTTACAATGCACTTTCTGTTAACTTAGATAATATTATATCCTCCTGGGATCTTTGATGGAGTTGAAGAATAAATATTTATAAATATAGTTTTCTTTAGTTATGATAAAAGATAAATTTGATATATGTAATTTCACTATGTTAAAGTTAAAACATTCATTTAAATATTTAAAAAGAAAAGGGGAGATGATTCCCCTCTGTATAATATGAAAATGTTTTATTACCATTGATTATTAAAGAAGCTGTTTCAGTTAATATCATAGTAAAGCCAGGCAGGCAATCTGAACAGAGATATAGAAAGCAGGTGAAATCAAATGACACCATGTAGCTGCCAAAGAAGACAGATGCCAGAACGTTGCCTGGTAGGCCATAGCCTCATGGCGATACACAGATTAATAGAAACGAATTAATTTGTGATATAAGAGTCAATTAGACATATACTGATTCATAGGTCAAACAATGTTGTTATTAATATAGTTTTTGTGATTATTCCTGTCTAGGTGTCTGGGAAACAAACAAGCAGTCTCAATTTACAACTCTTTCTAATTAATTCATTTGCCTCCATATGCTTTAAAGTCATTGTTGCTGACAATTAAATAATACTTCACTGTGTAAATGTATCATATTTTCTTTATTGATTCTTCAGTTGAGGTATATTTAGGTTGTTTCCAGATTCTGGCTATTAAGAATAAAGCTGTTGTGAACATTGCTGACAAAGTGCCCTTGTGGTATGATTGAGCATGCTTTGGGTTTATGCTCAAGAGAGGTAGGTCTAGCTAGTCCTTGAGGTAAATCAGTTCCTAGTTTTCTGAGAAAACAACATATTGATTTTCAAAGTGCTGTGTAAGCTTGCACTCCAACCAACCAACAGTGGGGGAGTATTTCTATAGATCCACATCCTCTACAGCATAAACAGTCATTTATGTTTTTTTATATTAGTCACTCTGAGAGGTGTGAAATAAAACCTCAGGGTCATTTTGATTTGCATTTCCCTGATAGTTAAGGTGGTTGAACATTTATTAAAGCATTTCTTGGTCATTTGAGATTTTTCTGTTGAGAATTCTCTCTTTGTATCTGTACTCTTTTTAAAAGGTACTCTTTGATTTCTTAATGTCTAGTTTCTTCAATTCTTTATAATTTTTGGATATCAGCCCACTGTTGGATGTGGGATTATTGAAATTTTTCCCATTCTGTAAGCTTCCATTTTGTCCAATTTACAGTGTCCATTGCTTTACAGAAGCTTTTTTCATGACATCCCATTTATCAATTGTCACGTTAGTATAGGTACTGCTGGTGATCTCTTTAGGAGTTTGTCTCCTGTGTCAATGCATTGAAGGCTCTTTCTCAAATTCTTTTCTTTCTTTCTTTTTTTTTAATCTAATTTTTTGAGGCAGGGTTTCCTGTATAACAGTCCTAGCTGTGCTGGAACTAGTTCTTGTAGACCAGGCTGGACTTGGACTCACAGAGATCTGCCTGCCTCTGCCTCCCAAGTGCTGCGATTAAAGTGCAGAGACATAAACAAAAGCAGAAACAAACATTTCTCAGACAGAAAATATGAATTCCTGTGAGGACACCATGAAAAACATTTTGTCAAGTGACAGAATAAGGTTACGTAGCCTACATTTAACAAAGACCAAAATTATTTTGTTTCCTTAGAATTCAACTTTATTTAAAGAACACTTTTTAAAAATTACAATTTCATTTATTCTCAAACTTTTTGTTATGTATGACATCTCAAAACACTTCTTCAGGAAGTCATGTGACTGTTCAATTAAGAGCAACATCCAAAACACTAGTGTTCAGCAGGCTTTAAAGAAATTATACCATTAAACAAATAACTGGGAAGACTGAACAGAATTGTTAACAGTGAGTACTGAGAGCCAGCCAGTGTGCAGGCAATAAAAGGACAGTTATTAGTTCAATAGCCTGTTAAGCAATAGATTTATGGAGAATATAGAAAACGAAACTCCAAAGCATTTCTGTAAGACATTGAAAACCAGAGGTGAAACGCAGGTAAGCACAGAGATAGAAGGACTAACTGCTGAAATTGCATTTGAATTATCACTCCTAGGTTTTAACAGTACTGCAGACCATGCGTCAAGAACAGGGGAATTGAGATTTACTGAGATATAAAAAGACAGAAAGAAGTTCCCATGATAGTAAAATTCCCAAATTAGTAAATGAATTACTAAAAGCAATTCAAAGGCAGTACTAAATAAAAAGTTGTTTTGTCTATGAAATACAGACTTTATTTCATGCTTAGACATATTGTAACTAACTAGATCTTTTGTTTTTAAACTACTTTTAGAATGTGCCTTTTGGATAAATTCTCATTATGAGAATTCTCATTCTAAAACAAAATTGCAATTGTCTAATAGTTTAGGTTTTACCTGACTGCCACCCACAAATTATACTATTTGTACATCTGTATACTACATTTTATGTTTTATTATTTGTTAGAGATGTTTGCTAACAAAATTCATGAGACAGCAGAGAGACAAATTATTTTCTAATGGTAATAAACATAACCAAAATTTGTATCTCATGCTGGGCATTACTTAGTATGATATTCTTTGGTGGGGCGATTCTATATGAAAATTTAAACAGAAGTGTCATTGTATTGATAAAAAGGGTAAGCTTGGTGAGAAAGTGTGGTGTATTCAGAAACTTACTGGGTTTAGGACTCACTTGATGAAGAAAAAATTGGTTTTGAAAATGTGACAGAATATTATTTTAAAATGTTTTCCTTGCATTAGCTATTGAACAATGAGAAGATATTTAGGTACCCAATACTTTCTGAAGACTGTCATAATTTTCTCCATGAATGGCAGAGATTGAAAATTATAATAAACACAAAGATAAAATTCATGAGCATGAAGTGAATCAAGCTTTAGAAATGAAAGAAGATAAAATTAAAATTGGCACCCATGCAGCATCTCAATTATAGTTAAATGAAAAGCAAAAATATTGTAAAAGTGCTGTGGAATATTGAGACAGGGGGCAGAATTTAGGAGAAAATGACAGGTTATCATTAAAATATTTCCATCATGATGTGATCAACCTCTTGTAAAAGTGTTCAGTGTATAAAGCCAGGGATGAGTGAAATGGCATTTTAAAACTAAGAAACACACTAAAAGTAATGCAGGAAACACATTGCAGGGATAAGTAAAATAAAATCACTTGAACAGCAATATTTAAACATTTTGTAATAGAAGTTATCTGATTGAAGCAATAAAGAAAAAATCTACATGTAAAACAAATGCTTGGTTTCCTCTCAACCTCTTACATGTGGAGGTCCTAGATGAATTAATTCACCAAGGAAGACTGGCGCACACCGAGACTCTTTGTTGAAGACTTTGTTGCATTTTGTATATCATAGCTCAAAATAAGGGCATCAGTTATTTTTATATTTTGTAAACTGTCTTGTTCCTTCCCATGATCAATAAAATGTGGCTATTCTTAGTGCTGAGGAATGAATACTCATTAACACTGATCACCTGATGTCAGAGAAGAAGCTTCACCTTCAGAAAATGCACTAGGAAGAATAAAGGTAAAATCCCACATGACTGATAGGATGCTCCCTTGAGGCTATAAAGTTTTTCCTATGTATTCCTCAGTACTGTAGCTCCTGCTTGGTTTCTTTAGACTGCCGTGCTATTAAAAATCATACTTGCAAGTGATGCTAGCAGCCATCTTTCAGATAAGCCAAAAATTCCATGAGTAAGTGACCTGAAGTTCTATATCATTAGATGGTGACCTTGGTGATTAATTGACTAATGATGGAGAAAAATACTCTGGTCCAGTTAGAAGTCTATCAAGCTGTGATGTTTAAGTGAGCCCAGCATTAACTGCCCACATATTTCAAGCATGTTAAGTCAGATATAAAAGAATAATACTGACAAATTATCTTCCTAAAACACAGGGTACAGCAAATAGTAAAATGTATTGAGAAGATCACCAAAAGTGCAATCTGAAAAGACAGTGTAACCTTTCATAACTTGGAAATGAACCTTTATAAACAGTAGGGAGTCATTAAACATGCTCAAATAAACAAATATTATTCCTAGATTTATAGATCAGTGCCTAGTCCAGTTGTCATCAAAGTGACTTCCTCGGGGCACCTGATGAGAGCTTATTCAGAGACCCACAGACAAACACTAGAACCCCACTGAAGATAGAATTGAAGATTTGGAGGAAATAGAGGACACCAGGAGAACAAGGCCAACAGAATCATCTAAGGGGCTTTATAGGGGCACATAAGGACTCTACTAGGTTCTCTGAATATATGCTTTGTTTTCTTAGTTTGGAGTTTTTGTGGTTTCCTAACAGTGTGAGTACTGGGTACCTCTGACTCTTGTGCCTTCTCTTGGAACCCTTTACTCCTACTGAGTTGCCTCATCCAGTCTTGACAAAAAGGGTTTGTACCTAATTGTATTGCACCTTGTTATGCCATGTCTGATTGATATCCCTTGGAGGCCTGCTCTTTTATGAAGGGAAATGGAGGAGGAGGGGGTCTGGGATAGATGAGAGGTGTGCACAGGCTGGGAGAAATGCAGTTGGGGAGTCTGTAGTCAGGATGTAAAATAAAAAAAAATTAATTAAAAAAAAGTTAAAATTCTAAAATGGTGCTAAATTAAAAGGTCAGTATCAAAGTTTGGGATTGAATTTCATAACAGGAACCATAATATCTAATCTTCTTGTACACATTGTGGATAATGTTTATTTACAATTTGCCACCTTCTAAGTGCAATACAACAACGAAAGTATATATATATATATATATATATATGTGTGTGTGTGTGTGTGTGTGTGTGTGTGTGTGTGTCATTCCATAAATTGGCTGTTTATTTATTTTATTCACAGTCTTTTATTTTCTGGCTACAAATTATGATCACGACTAAAGACTAATTTACATTTAGAATAATTCAATTGCATGTCATTATTTCTTATAAAAGTATCTGTGCTATTACATAATATTTCTCCCTTGTGACTCAGAAATTTACAGAGTTGAATTGTGTGTTCTCTCCATTTTTGGAAGCAGACAATTACAGGAAATGTTTCCAATGATAAGATGGTATATCTACTAGCTCCTTTTAAGTGAGCTATTACTAGATATAGTCTACACAGTTTCTCAAATGGCCAATACAATTAAGCATTAGCAGTCCCATGAAATGTAGCCCAGTGGTCAGTCCATGGATGAAGTTCTCTCCTAGTTTCCCCTTCACAATCTCTAGTCCGATAAGTGGTGCAAAATTTTGGTTTCAGAATATACTTTGGAGGGATCTAAGAAAATCAAGAGAATACATTTTCATCAAAATAGTAATAAATAAATTCTTGCTATAAAATAACTTTCAAATCTTGTATTAAAATTATCAGATGATTTTAAACTTGTTATAGATAACTGTCCTTAGATACAAAATTCACTATATTTAACCAACATTTGGAAGACAGCCACCAAAAACTTATTGAATAAATTGCAGTATGAAAATTAGGGTTAAGATGCCTTAAAAGGATAATGCAGTTTTTTCAGAAGTTCATCAGTTATTTTATTGCTGTTAGAAACAGTAAACTTGCTTTGAATTATAACAAAAATAAAGCATAAAGGCAGCCCAAAATAACAAATTAGTAACTAGAGACCCAAACTATCATCACCATAATGACGATTACTACGATCACTATAACTACTGAAGATGGACGCTAAAAAGAAATCCCACACTAGCTCAGAATTGAGTATAATAAATGGTTATTTATTTAGGGGTAGACTCACAGATCACAGTCTTCTGCATGAACAGAGAACAGACATCGAATTCAGCAGCTGGAAGAGAGAGGGAATATATGCTTTTTATTGGCATTTACAGTATAAGAAGCTATGCCCAAGTGGGCGGTAACTTAAAGAATTTCCTACAGCAAACTACAAACTGTATTAGCTTGCCAGATCACTTGGTAAGAACCACCAAAGTCTTCTGTGATATGATTTCTATGATTATAATCACTGGTGTCTGGGAATCTTTATCCATTATCTATTCTGACTTATTTTAGGCCTGCAAGTTGCTCAAGACTTTCTTCATGATTGACAGTCTGCAGTCTGCTGTATTATGCTACTGCTCACCATGGTCACTGCGTCTAGGTACGTGTAAACTTAACTATTCTACCAGTGGAGACACAATGTATAGTTAGTGCGCTATCATTATGCCTATAGCATTGCCATAGTTAATTTTTGCTATTTTATATTCAAACATAAACCCAACTTAGGAAATAAAAAGACTTTAAATAAAAATTTAATATCTTTCGTACATTTATGTTAGTATTTTCAAAACAGCTATGTGTAAAACTATATTATCATATTACTGTTGTGGCAAGTTGAAAGAAAATGGCCTTAAGAATGAATGGCACTATTAGGAGGTGTGGCCTTGTTGGAATGGGCTTGTGTTGTGGAAGGAAGTGTGTCACAGTTGAAGTAGGCATTGTAGTCTTATATATGCTCAAACTACTCTGCGGAATCGTTCACTCTCTCTGTGCAAGGTGTAGTTCTCTCAGTTCCTTCTGTAGTACCACGACTACTTGAACACTACCATGTCCCACCATAAACATAATGGACTGAACCTCTGAACTATAAGCTACCCCATTAAATGTCTTCCTTCTTAAGAGTTACCATGGTCATGGTGTCTCTTCACTGCAATAGAAAATCTAACTAGTACAGCTGTTAATTTTTGCAAAGTGGTCCAGGTAGTTTATAACACATATCAAAATACTAAATGTCAGCTAATAAATGAAGAATTTGTGTCCTATCCATGGAAAGTAAATTTTCAAGACATGGTTTTGAAATCAAGTTATACTAAAGTCTGGTTCCTGTTGTGTTGAGTACAGGCTGTGCATGCTGTTTCATTGTGGCAAAGATTCTCACAATAGCAATGGGAAAGACCCTCCTCCAAGGCAGACTGAGACTCCATATTTAAGCACAGCCTTTTTACACATGTTCTTAAATGTGCAAATTATTTCTGTGCATGTGATTACAGGGATGCTTATTTATCCAATTCATGAATTTTTCAGTTGATAAAAGAAATTAAATCAGAAATTAGATAATCAACAATTTAAAATTGTAAAATTACTTAGAAAATAAAAGAAAGAAAACACAGATTCAGCACCTTGTGTTTCAATTTGTCAGTAAATTGTTTCATTGTTGATGAGTCCTAGTACTGTCATCTATACTCTTTATACAAAACAATTCTGCTAATTTTTAAGAAAAACTGAAATATAAAATTCCCTTTTCACAAAAGCAGAGTAACACAAATTTATAAATCTATTTCTTTTTTATTGAGATAGATTTTTTTATGCTCCCCTCCCTGTCTCTCCCCTCCCCTTTAACTATCTCCCATGGTCCCCAGGCTCTCAATTTACTCAGGAGATCTTGTCTTCTTCAACTGCCCATGTATATTAAATCCATATATGTCTCTCTTAGGATCCTCATTGTTGTCTGTGTTCTCTGGGATTGTGATTTGTAGGTTGGTTTTCTTTTCTTTATGTTTAAATACCACTTAGGAGTGAGTACATATGATAATTGCCATCTACCATAATTTGTATACCTAGACAAAGTTATTTTGTCTTATTGTATGCATGCATGCTTCTATCTCTGCTTAAAACATTTTTGTATATCTATACAATTTTAGGATATATGTATTATATTGTAATGTACATTTCTAACTCTGATCAAGATACTTATACATTATTTACATTTTGAGGTCATTGTCCTCATTTGTTTATTGTATAATATTCTAATATGAAGTCTTAGTATTTAAGATATAAAGGTACTAAGAATTATAGATCAATAGTCATCTATGTTTGTCACACTTATATTTAGACTACTCAGGTTCTTTGATACATTTAGATTGTATTCTGCATGGATAGGTAATCTTCAGCCACTTAAAGAGCTGTAGAAAATGGCATTTAAATAACTTAGGGTTCTGTTAAAGTGAGACACAATTGCTCCTGGCAGCACTGATCTATTCCAAAGAGCATGTTGAGCACCAATGACACTCCACTTGGAGCTTGTTTTCTTTTTGGAAAAACTGGCCTGTGGGCAAGGAACTGCCCATGCCAGAATCACTGACAAGGTACATGGTATCTGGAATTGGATAAGCAGGACTGTCAAATCTTGCCAAGTCAGGGAAAGACATTTTAAAAAAATTCCTGCCTCTGAAAATTGTCTGTGAGTTACTTTAAGCTTTAGCCAAAGTTGGTTTCTTCAATGTTGCAAATGTGACTTTGGGTGATTGCCCAGGTAGCCAGTTGCCCCTGTCATTTGTTGCACATTTTGAAAGTTGCTTGATTGCACTTCCTGCTTCCTCAAGTAATATTATTTCCATTCTCAGATCTTCTATGGGGTTGAAGACTAGATAGCTGTAGTTACTTTCCTCTCATGACCTGGCCAAGTTATTTATTATACAAGACTTAAATTCATTAGGATAGTATATTTATTGAATATATTTGCTCTTATTGTATATAATTTTGTATTAGGCATAGAAGTCTTCTATTTAAACAAAAAAGGGAGTGCTGTAAATAATCATACAGCCAATAGCTTACAAGTTACCCACCCACTGGGGCATGGCTTCTTATACTATTTATTCCAATGTAGAACATGGGTCCAGCCTTTTTTCTGGCTATGGGATGCGGTTTCTGTTCTCCATTCCTGCAGAGGGTTATGATTTGTGAGTATGCCCCTAAACAAATAACTGTCTATTACTCTCAATTCTGAGCTAGTGTGAGATTTCTTTTAAGCATTCCTCTTCATTGAGTGATTAAAAAAAAGCTTCAATGTTTACTTAAGTAAGACTAGTTATTTTTAGTCATTCATAAAATTATTATTTTCAACTCACATTCATCTCATTAAAGAAATAAATGTACATTCATATATAGAGGCTGATGTAGTTTTATCATGATAACATGTAATCTGGATGGAACTTCTCATTGTAATTAACATTTAAAAAGATAAACGTGTGATAGTAAGGTTGTTGCTTACAATGGGAGTGAGATTTAGATGACCTGCAAAGTAGATGAACAGAAGATGAAGAAATGATCCAAAACTATACTCTTCCACAAGAAAGTGGGAATTTTCCACAGTAACTATTCAGACACTGCATCCATTAATCATATACTGTATTGGTTCTTCTTGCTTTGTGTGCCTATAGCTTGTTCTGACACTGAGCTTCTGTCTTTACATGGTTTTCTGGGTTTTTAGAAGAGGACCCAAACTGAAGATCTTTGGAATTGATCATATTACATATGTACATATTACCATTATCCAAACTTCATAATAAATCAATCAGATATATGTTAAGTTGATTGAAATCATGTTAATTTACAACTCTATATTAGTTCAAGAATGCAAGAAAATCAATCACAATGACATAGAATTAAATTTCTTTGTTCAAAATATGTATTTCTTATCATATGGATACAAAGATACAAATCTTTACAATAAACAGATCCTATCATTGCTAATATATATGTTTGTGCATGTGTGTATTGTATAATATGAAACTGAAATTCATAACCTAACAATTTTCTTTATATTTCAAATCTTATTTCAAGAAACTTTAGTTTCAGAAATTATTGATCTATATATAATATTCTGTTCTGCAAAAGTAAGCAGAAAGACATCCTCATCACTTAAAACACAGGCTATGTCCAATCTTAGATGTTCTTTAGTTCAAACCATCTCTTTTCCTTATTATTATTTTTTTTGATAGAGCATAGAGAATCCACCACTCAGATTACTGTAGGCTGGACCCCTACAGTAAGATAGGGCCCTTGCTTCATTTTAACTGAACATCCTGTTCAGTAAATGTAAGTTTTACATCAGATCCTTTTGCCTTGGTCCCTCAAGTACTGGGATTGCACATGTATGACCTCTTCCTTTTTAAATGTGTTCACATAAATTAAGACTAGATGGATTTTCTAAATAAAATAGCTATAATAAGTCAAAGTCAACATTGTTTGAAAACTAGATTACATGAACTTTCTTCTTAGCACGTTGCATGTCAACATGTGAATGATACACCAGGTTCTTAATTTGATGCAAATTGAATGTTAAAGTAGCATCTTTCCTGTATAATATTTTTTCTCACAATGATTTGCTTAGCAGTGATAGATGAAACCATTTGCCTGTCTTGAATTGCAAGCTATACTTCTACTGAGTGAATTTTAGTTATCAAGTTAATTGATAGTTTTAAACACAAGGATAGATTTATTCCTACAATGAATAAAACTACTTAACACTTAGCCTATATAAATTATGTTAACGCTTCCATCAGCTTTCCATTTTCAGCCTAATATACTGCTAATTCTAACATAAATCAATCAAATAATATATAATAGATCATCAGGCACATTTTCTATATAAATCAGAGTAAAAACATTTCTTCTAACACTTTTTAAACTTGATGTTAAATGATTTTACTGGGAGCTTTCACTCAACCAAGAAGCTTTAGCTTCTTCTGATAAATGTCTTTGTGAGTGCTCTTTATCATTTCACTGTACTCTCGGTCCTTATCTGACATCTCACCTTTAAAAAATGAGTGTCTTAGTTACTGATCTCCTTCTATAAAGAGAAACCATGACCAAGGAACTTCTTATAAAAGAAAGCATGTGATTGAGGGCTTGCTTATACTTTCAGAGGGTTAGTCCATGATCATCATTGCAGGAGGCAGACAGGCCTGTTGCCAAAAGCTTTACATCCTGATATTAAGGCATGAGAGAGAGAGAGAGAGAGAGAGAGAGAGAGAGAGAGAGAGAGAGAGGAGAGATAAACAGACTGGCCCTGGCATTGGTTTTTGATCATCTTCAAAATCAAAGCCTAATGACACACCTCCTCCAACAAAGCCACCACTTTACCAAACCATTCGTCCAATTGAAAACTCAGATTTCAAACATGAGCCTAGGGGAGTCGTTTTCATTCAACCACAACAGTGAAATTTCTCTATTATAATGATTCATCATGTGGTAACTGACAACTTGAAATGATTGACATGCTGCTTATCATAAAAGAAGAGGAATGCTTATATACTTAAATAAAAATAAAAGTTTAAAACAATAAATACATAAAAATAGCAAAGTAATTCATTACATCAATATTGAGTATCATTTACTCTTAAAATTTTATTACTAAGTATACTTGAGTTCAAAGGCTCTGCTTAAAAATACATCAATGTAAGTAATCAGCAATAATTGCACTATTATGCTAGCATGGCTAAAGCACAAACCAGATGAATTTTAATCTGCACTCTCATCTTAATAACCATCATTGTATATATTGCTGATCAATTAATGTCATTAGAGGGTTGTATATAAAGATATTTAGGAATTGGTTGTGAGAAATAAGTAATAGTAAAAAGGAGCTGAATTTTGGCTTCCCATTTAAGGAAATGTTATATCTCATAGTATAAAATTCAAAATATAGTTAAGCATGTTTACTTTATATAATTAATTCAACCTTAGAAAATTTCAGACTTGTACATAACATTTTATCATCACACTCATTCCTCTATCCCCTCTCATTGTCTCTTAGACAACACTCCATCTCCATTTCACTGTAGTATTTTTGTTTTGTAATTGCTTTTGTTCTGTGACCCATTGTGTTTAGTCAAGGCTATCCATGTAGGCATGCGTGTGAGTTATTCTTTGGAGCATAAGTAACCAACTAGTGGCTTCATTACTGAAGGTTATAATTTATTTTCTCCCAGCAGGCTACCACAACTTAGCACAGCTGCCCTGAATAGAATTAACACCAGCAGTCTTTCTCTCATTTACTATTGAATGGATATAGTCTCAGTGTTATGCATACCATGTTCAGGCAACTGCAAGTCCTTTGATTTCCTAAGTGTCATGGTCTTGCCATTATCATAAGATAGCATTCATTTTCATTTGTTCATTATCCTAATCTTATATTTCTCTGAGCATTAGAATGAGTGATAGGGGCATATTATTTAAGGTTTGTGTTCAACAGTTTTCTGTTCTCAGCATCTTGTGCAATCACATGTCTCTGAATTAATCAATGAATAAGACAATGTCTTACTATGTAACCCAGTATGGCATCATTTCTCTTGCAAATCTAGAATATAAAATGAGAAAGCTGATTCCCCTATTTCTGGATGAAACTTCTTCTATTTTGGTATTATGTAACAATTGCTTTAGTTGATCAAAATTAAATTGAAAATGTTGGCAAAATTAAAATTTCCTGTAGAAATTTCTATGAAGGTTGTAATTGATTAGGGTATATTGTATATCTTGTTTATAATAAATATAAATGATCTTTCCAGTGGTTGATTGATTGATAAAATTGCCATCATTTAAAATTTTCAAAAATATCTTCTACACAAAAGGCATACCAATCCTGAGCATGATGAGACACATGATTAATTCATTCTCAGACACAAAGGAAGGCAGGTCTCTAAGTTAGAGACCTACCTAGTCTACAGTGGGAATTCCAGTATATCCAGGGCCACATACAGAAGCCTTGTCTCAACCAAACCAAACAAAACCATAAAAAAACCCATACTAGCCAGTGTTTATATTTATATTAAAAAATTAATACTTGCACTTATAAGTTAGACATGCACAGGATTGAAAGCCCATTTTGACCTACATGAAATAGGAATATAGAAATTAATATTTTATTTTTTTAATTCAACATTTACTGGTTATTTTGTATGGACAAAATTATTTGTGTGTTCCTTTTTACAATTAATTGCACTTAATTCTAAGCATATAACATATTTTGAAATATACATGAAAATTCCTTGAACATTTATTCAACACACTCTTGAAAAGCCTTTCATGTCAAGGCATATTCCAATATCACACAACAGAACCTGCTCACTTCTAACACTACAGAATATGTTTGAAATGTTCACGAAAGCCCTTTACATGACAAATTATGGGTTTAGATTTCATCAATGAATATCTAACCCTTAAAAGAGAAATTCATATGCAAATCTATTCCAAAGGAAGAAAAGGTTAGACACCTGCTTTTATTCAGAATTCAAGGATCTATGTAGAATAGGAAAAAGAAAGAAAAAGTCAACATAATACAATGAAGGAAGAAAGCCTTTAAAATCAATTTGATAAGTAGTCAAAGGAGTAATTTAAGGTATGATTGAGCCACTTGTTAAAAATAACCAATTGGCACTCTGTAAAGAAATTCTGCAATGGCAACAGTCAACTTTCTTATCTAAAGTCTTGTCTAAAATTAATACAGTCAATATAATATAGTCTAATGAAATATCAATAACCACTTATCCCTCTTTTGTTTCTTTGCAATTTCTCATCTTCATCATTTGTTTTTTTGGTAATTTACAGTACTATGAATATTCGATATTTTCTTTTATCATCACAAAACAATATTAATCAATTTTTGTTAAAATAGCTTTCTCAAAATTAAATTTGCATAATCACATGGGTTCATGATTACATTAGAATTAATCTGGTTTGTTATTTCAAATTTTTATTTTATTATGCTAAGTATATTTAACAATCTATCTTCTCAACAAAATTTTAAATGCAAAATATATTACAATATGGCAAAGCAGAAATTTGTACCTTATTCATCTTATTACACCTATAAACCCTCTCTTTAATCTTGCCAATAACTCAATGAATTTGGCCACTATAACACTTCAGATAACTGATCATGCACTTGTACATACATATACACTCCGTACAATCATGTATGTGAAGAACAGCTATGAAAAAGGACAAGGGTGTATTTGGTAGTATTGCCTTTTCCCGTTGCTGTATTTGTTTTCTGTTTCTTCTAGGACATCATCCTAGATGGTACTTACTGTTACCAGAGTTCTATGTACAGTGATAGGGAAGAAGACTAGGGCAGTTGCTCCACATCAACGTTGGGATATTTACTTGATGTGTCCAGTAATTTACCAGAACAAAGAAGACAAAATAATAATAGTGAACATGTCAGCTTTTAGTTACTGATGTTTACCATTGCTGATCACTCAAAACCTAAGCTGCTTGCTACAGAAAACTCCTTCTGACTAAAATTCTGTAATCCCCATGATGCTAATTTCATTATTTTCCAAAAACCTTTGCTTCTTTCCTTGTCATAGCTAATAAAGCAAACTTATTTTTATTCTGTTTATGTCTAGTCAAGTTGATACTTAGAAATGACTTATGGTAGAAAGATAAAAATAAATTTGTAATACCCATCTTTATCTGAAACTAATTTGAGTCACCATAGATCTATCTTGGGTACTTTGATTTAGCTTGTTAATGATTGTCTCAGCAGATGGTAAGAAATCTTGACTTAATTAGATATATTAACAATAACAAAATGACTTTGACTTTGAAACTGATATTGTTCTTGTCCTCAGTGAATCTTACAAAGAATAAAAGGATTTGATATATGGAGAAGATAGACCATCTGTACATGTACAACTAAAACTAGCTAAGAATACCTGTGGTTCTTATTTGAATTTGTGTGGACAAATGCACACATTATTCAAATTTTATGACTGACAATCACAATGAATCAATGTCAGTGTTAGAAATACTAAAGACAAGGATCAAGTATCATAGTGGTCTTAACCAAAATAATGTTTATTGTTCTTTTTACCTATTTCATGCTTCACATTAAATTCTTGATGTTAAGTAAATTAAATGATTTAAAATCAAGTTTGTGTATTGCATAAATTTGAGTAAATAGCAGTGAAGTTCTGGATATTAACAATATAGTGATACCGTTTTTGGTATATTTACTTTACAGTACCTCTATCTTGCAGTAGCATAAATATTTGAGTATATGAGTCTTTCTTTTATAAGTAAGATTCATAGAAAAGTCAAGGCTAACAGTCAGATTCATCTAAAAGACATTGGATAATTCATTAGAGGGCTCTTCTTTTTGAAAGATTATTTCTCCCACTCTTAGCATTGTTTACTTGATAATAATTGCTCGTCCACAATTGAGGCCCCATGAAATTCCACCTTTCACATTAGAATGTCCATTGGTGTCTTTCTTTTCAGATCTTTTGGACAACCATGTTATATGAGACTTCATGGTTAGTTTCTGTGACACTGAAAGAAGACACAGTCTCACAACCTATTTCCTAGGCCTAAGATTATGATAATCTTTCTGTTCCCTCACAGGCAATGATATCTGAGTCTCAGTTGCCCTTAAGATATTTAAATATAAGTAACATTTATGGACTAGAAAGATTGTACTTATCTACCTAGAAATTATATATATATATATATATATATATATATATATATATATAAATTGTTATATTAAAAGTGGCAATGAATTTGAGAAAGAGCAAGAAGGGCTTCATGAGAGGAGCTGGAGGGAAGAGAAAAGAAAAGAGAAATTATGTGATTATATTTTAATTTCAAAGAAACATATTTGAAAATACACAGAAATGGTCATTCGAAACTACTCCACAAAAATGTGAAAAAACATCCATTTGTAAACCTTTTTTACTAGATAAATTTTCAAATTTATAAATTTGTATGTAGTTTATCTATTACATAAACTATCATAATTGACAAATTTATATGTTGAAATGCAAATATGAAGAATAAATAAGAGAATAAAATATGTCACTGTTTAAGGAAAGTACAAACACAAATGTGGGGTAAAGGGCACACGATGCTTCTTACAGAAACACAGATTAGTAAGAGAGTTTGTTCCAGGTATATAGTAGGGCAAGGGAAGGTATTGTTATTTCAATAAGATTATACAGAAGGAGCATTTTCTTTTCATTTTCTCAAGACAACAAGCAGCTTAGAGCATGTTTGATTACCGAATGATCATGCAGGGAGGAAATATTGATCCTTTATGGTTACGTAGTAATGACCTGATCTTTTTTTTATTTTCTTTAAAAGTTTCATTGCAATATCATCAGCTCTCATTGAGTTATTCCATCTGTTTAATGTAATTTGATGTGATTTAGTATATTTCATCAACATGATTCACTCAAAATGTTTCATATTCATAAGATATATTGGTCTTCACTTTCCCCCTAAATTTCTCCTTTGCTTTATGACGGGTTCTTTATTTGTGTACTAATTTTTCACAATACCAACGTTATAGCCAGCAAACTTTCTTCTGGATCTTTAATACATATGTAACTTTTAGTGGATTAAAGGTTTTTTTTTATATTGTGTACATACCCGTAATATATTCTACATGTTCTCACTCTGCTCCTCTATTATCTTCTTCGGGCCCTGCTATCCTATCTCACCTCTCTAGATTCCTTTTCCATAGTCTTCGTGTTTGTTTTCTTTTATGACCCTCTTATTTTAACTAGGACTATCTGTGTGGCCAAGGGTTTAGAACTGTTTATTATTGGCTGGTGGGTTCATCTTTTGATATATAACTAAAGGTAATGAATACCTAACCTTAGATCCATCAGTTGTCAGTAATTCATCAGAGAGGGGTAAGGCCCCATAATCCTTTTTCTTTCTTTCTTTCTTTCTTTCTTTCTTTCTTTCTTTCTTTCTTTCTTTCTTTCTTTCTTTCCTTCCTTCCTTCCTTCCTTCCTTCCTTCCTTCCTTCTTTCTTTCTTTCTTTCTTTCTTTCTTTCTTTCTTTCTTTCTTTTTTCTTTTTTTTGGGGGGTGGGGGTTTCGAGACAGGGTTTCTCTGTGGCTTTGGAGCCTGTCCTGGAACTAGCTCTGTAGACCAGGCTGGTCTCGAACTCACAGAGATCCGCCTGCCTTTGCCTCCCGAGTGCTGGGATTAAAGGCGTGCGCCACCATAAGCCTTTTTCTACCCTCTATGATTCATGACTGGCTTTTAACAGGTCCAGTATTTTATAGGCAATTCAGGTTGTAAAGAGATCGTATTTCTAATGACTGTCTCATGCTTGAAGTTAATATTTTGCAGCCTCGCTACCTACCTTTCAGCTCTTATATTCTTTCCACACCCATTTCTAAAATATATTGATAATTTAAGGTATTCTAAAGTCATAAAATTTTCAGTATTGCAAAGTTTAGTACATGTGCACATACCATACCTTATTGATTAATTAGAAAAACTCTAATTTGTTATTAGCACAGATATTTTTTAAATATTCTCAGTTGCATAGTGATTCCATCAACTCATTTCTCATCTACTATGTTTTAATCATTCTTAAGTCTTTTGTTTCTGATTATCCAGTTTCCTTTCAAAGAGGTTATATTAGTCCATACTTTCAACTTAATTTAGAAAGAAGACAGTTATCATTCCCTTTATATGAGTTAATTAGTGAATTATTTCTCTAGTTAATAAAAATGCAGTTATAATTATGCGTTACATTTTTACATATTATTTGAGTTCTTTGTAATTTGTGTAGGTCACCATGAATAATCTCTTCCTAAGTCTACAGTTAAATTTGAGGCACATGGTCCTACTCTCTCATTTGTTTTTAGAAGAATCAATTTATAATGATTCACTGTAGATAATTGTTTAAAATAACCTCTAGAATAAAATCTGTAAGTAGAAAACATAAAAGATTCTACTTCTATGTCTGATTTGATCAAAAATATCTCTAAGGCTTGGATGACTCTTTTTTAAAGATCCATGTGTTAACTCATAGTCTCCTATTGTGTGTTTTTGGGGGAAGGCAGAATTGTTAAGAGGTATAGACCAAGTAGAAAACTTCACATCATGAGTGTGTGTCTCGAAAAAAGATAAAGGATTTCCTCATTTTCACCTTTCACTTTCCAAACTTATTTGCAAGCCCATACATGAAAATAGTCATGATTATGTGGTACTCCATGAGTAGAGTTAAAATTAAGCTCTAGACAAATCAACAGGAAATAAAATCTCTAATTTGTAAATCAAATTAAACCTTTTATATTTTACTTTCTCACAATAAATTAGGTCTTTGTTCATGAAAAATTATCTATGTATATTTACATAATGCAAGCCTAATATGAGGACAACAGCACACGAGATTGGAAACGGTGATCAGGGAAGGTTTATACAGAAATGCAAATAAAAAGTTGTACATGAATATGTGCTTGGGGGGTCGGGATTGAGATGAACTTTTAGAGATACTCTAATCTACTGTCACCTGTGGGAATGCTAAAGTCAGGGTAGACACTTAGATTATTTACCAGACTAAAGGCCTCTAACAGGTTTTGAAACTATCAAAATACTATTTCTCAATGTGTGGGGTACATTTAGTTAGTGTTGCCTTACAAAATCAAGATTTAGTAAATCTGATTAAATTTAATCTCCTGCTCACTTGTGTCCTTTGTTTTTCTGTAGTTTATTTTCAAACATAGGCATACATCTAGGGGATAATAAACACTACAAGATCCTAAAATCAATGCATAGAGAAACACAACTGAATTTTTAATCTTAAATGATGAGTAACTCAGGGGATATGGATGTGAATATATATGTTTGTAAAATATTGACAAAAATATCTTTAAAAATTGAATAGTATTTTATACAATGATTACAGCAAAACAAGAACATAGGCAATCCTTGCTATTATTATTGTACATACATTGTAAATATTATTTACTGCAAAATTTATGATCATAAATTATATAACATATACAATATATAGTTTAGAAAAAAAGTTACATTCCCACCATTGTGATGAAAGCATTAATTAAATCATTTGCTTAATGTTTTTACTATATTGCATACTAAACAAAACTGAATTGAGATTTATTAAATAGCACATTTTACCTCTCTCTCTAAATGTAAAGAATGTCTTTTGTAAAATATTGCATTTCTATAAATAGTTTAAAACACTTTTACCAACAAGAGTAGTTAAAGGGAGTCAGTATATTTGAGAAGAGAAAATAAGTGCTGAGCAGCAAGCCCAAAGGCTCTGACATGTGTATTATCTTACCTGGAATCATTTCATTATGAGGTCTAAAAGAATAGCTGTTCTTTGGGGCTGTGTGAATATAGCACTAATTTCAGTTCCTAATTTCAGGTTCTTGTATATAATTACTCTCTCTATGAGTGCAGAGTGCAGGGTTTTCTGTTACCTTGGGCATGAGCTTTAATTTAAATCCTCAGATTTCTAAAATTCTAATTTAAACCGCGGAGCAGAACAGCTATGAACAGATTGTTCTCCTACAAATGGGGTTTATAATTTGTGAATCCCAAATGAAACAAATCATTTAGTAGAACTCAAAGAAGCCAGTTGCTCTGGATCTTTTTAAAGAAAAGAAAAGCTTAAGTACTATTCTGAGAGCCCAATCAAAAATAAGAACAGGGAATTACCCTTAAATCTTATGCCCAAGGGCAATTTGAATGCACTCCTTTGAAGAAATATTAATAAGTTAAGTTAGAGACATAGACAAGTGAAAGGAGTCAGAGAACTTTAGTTCCATGTAGCTGATATGTCTCGATTTATATTGAGGAGAAAGAGTTCTCACAGGTTAGCTTATCAAGTGCGAGTAGGATGTCACTATCCTTGTGATAGAGAGAGTCAGCTATTTCCACATAAAATTCTTCAAAGCTTCAAAAATGTCAGATGTCAAAATTACACCACTCATTTGCCTTTGTTCTTTCTCCTCGGCATGGCCCGACTATAAACTGGCCTTAGTCTCAATGAGAAACATTGAGTGTAATAAGATAATGTATGGAAGGAAAGTAGTTTTTCCTAATATTCAAAATAAATGCTTACCTGAGACACAAACAATTGCATTGCAAGCAGAAAGTGAGTACTTAATGGTAAAAGAGAGAAAGTTAGACTCAGACCATGAAGTCATGTGAATTCCCATTGTTGGTGGTGACTTGGAATTTATAAATATATAAGAATTCCTAGTAGAAACTACATGAAGTTTAAAATAAATACCGTGCCTCTTCTTAGCTTCTCTATACTACTGCTAGAAGCAGGACTTTATCAGTCATAGTAAAAAAAAAATTTGTTCAAAACCTGTCTATACTGACAAAAAAAATAGTTATATAGGATTAAAAACCTACATCGCAGACTATTTCCTGAATTCCAAAATAGTTCTAATACTAGAAAAAGCATCACTTGGTTGCTCAAATATTTCGATTATTTAAAATATGTGAGCATTTTATTTGTCTTGAAATTATAAGGTAAGGGAGAAAAGTATGGATATTCTGCTTTGTTTATTTTATTTAATTTGCACTGCTGATGTTTGAACTCATAGCCTTGTACATGTCATTCCAGTCCCTGCACCAAACATATTAAAAATGACTTATGCAACATTAAGTCACGATGGTAAGCAGGGTGTACATATAAGAAGTACCATGTAACCATGGTTACCTCTACACTGAAGAATGTGGCTATCTCCTTGAACTAGTCCTCTGACCGTTATTTTCACACTGGGGTATGCATACGCACTCTCTCCACACACAAAGACTGGTTGGTTTTAATGTGAAATAAAACAATTTAAACTTGACAAAACCCAGTGTGTCTGTCTGTAAAGCCATTACCTGAAATAGCAATTCTGTTCATTTAGACAGCTCTCAACTCTTCCAAGGTGTTTCTCAACTTTTGTTTCCTCTTTAAGTTTGTAAGATGATTTTAGTTTTCAAATCTTTATGAATAATGATTTCTCTCTAATGTGGTCCTTGCACTGGTATCTTAAACTTTAAATACTATACATTTATTGACCTGATGATATCTGATACTATCCATGTTCTATGGTAGTAGTCACAGTCAAAATCTTAAAATACATGTGTGCATGTACTAACTCAATTTAAATTTTATCATTTTCTGTTTTGTTTTCTATTTGCTATTTTGAGAAAAGATCTTGCTATGCAATCCTGGCTATACTGGAAGTTTCTGTGTAAATGACAATTACTTCAAATTTGTCAAGATGCTCCTGACTCTCAATTCCCACAACTGGGTCTACAGGTGTGCAATTTCCCCAAACTCAAATAAAAGTTTCCATTTGTTAACCTACTTTAACTCAAAATAACCATCAATCAGTAACCTTTTCATTTCAACTGTTCTTGTGAAGATAATCCTCTTTTGAGTTTTAAGGACTCCTCACAGTATTTTATAAATGTTCAATTTACTCAACTCAATAACTTGCAGACAATCTAACAAAGGGAATTTGTTACCTCTTAGAGAAATATAAAATACCAATTCCAAAACTTTGCATATTAAAACTATTATTTCCTTAGTGCTTTCAGAAGTGAAAATGTACACATATTAAACAGCCACAAATGTTTATCTCTGAAATTTACATTTTGAGTACTGTTATAGAGTTATGTCAAGATGAGCCCTGGTTGTGAAAGTTTATAAAAAAGTGAGGACATCATTTTTGTTATTAATAATATTTTGATAATCTTTTAGAATTTACATATTAATTTTAGTTTTTTTTCAATTTCAACTCACTATTTTAGGTGAATTTTCATTTGGTTGAAACTGATTTAAGGATTAATCACAAAAATATTTATAATAAATAAGAGTTTTCTAATATGAGATCATGAAATACAGCCAGAAGAAAATGACGTGTAAAGAGGTGTGATTCTCTCAGATGTGGTGAGGAGAAGAGAATAAATAAAATCAAAAGCCAGGAGAAAATACAGCCCTTGCAGTAAATGAGAAATCTAGACTACATGGTAGATAATACAACCCCACATGAAGCACAAAATTAGTCACTCTGAGCATGTATACCTTTTTTTGCTAAATATTATTTTGTAATTAGCAAATGTCATTAAAAATAAACAAAATATGTAGAATTATTTAAAAATACATGTAAGATAATAACAACCCACAGAAAAACTAACACACTTTACTGTGAACAGACAAAATCTAGAATGAAGTGACAAATAATGAATATAAATACAGAGAGTCAGAAAAGAAAGGGAGAAACAAAAGGAATAAAACTAATCAAAGCCAAAGCCACAGGCTCCAAAGCCACAGAGAAACCCTGTCTCGAAAAACCAAAAAAAAAAAAAAAAAAAACAAAACAAAAAACAATCAAACAAAAAAAACTAATCAAAGAAAGATAAACTTGGAAATGAAAGATCAAATTTTTCTAATTCTGTATGCAGAAATATATCATGCAGCACAAAAGAACACAAAAGTACTTTTCTTTAAAATAAAATCAAGAACAAGCATAAGGGATCATTATCAAATAAATACATAGAGCCAAAATATACAAAGTAGACTTATTGAAGCTGATTCAAATAGAAGCAAAATTATCACAATTTAATGAAGGTATTTGAATTTCTAAAAATTTATTTGCTACTAACTCTACAATTTTTTTATTTTAATAATTATTATTTTAATGTTATTATTTTTAGGGAACTTAAATTATAAAAAATTTTAAGAAGACTTGAACAATTATTCAGAAGTTAGCTTCACAAATATTATGCAAGAAAGACTTTCTATTTGTCCTGTTTATTATAAGACATATTTAATGATATTATTATAAGAATGAAAGTGCAGCATTTAGGATTCTGATTTGCTGTCAACTGGCTTTCAAGTACCATTCCTCACAACAGTTGATATCTATTCATAAAGTTCAAGTACTCTTTAAACTATTTATTCATTTAGTATAGAAAGATTAAGAAATTTAATAGTGGCTGCATTCAATCAGGATTCTTACATCAACAAATCTAGAATTTAAACCAAGTAAAATATACACAAGATTTACCGAGGAAAGGAAAGTATTAAAAAACACTAATGAACAGATTGTAGGGAAAGCAATGTCACTCACACTGGAGAGATGGCTGACACTTTTTTTTGTAATGATCAATTTGGGCAGTCTTTTTGATCATTACATTAAATAATGATCAATTTGAGAGGAAAGTTAATAATTAATTTTTTCCTTAAAACATTAGATAAAATATTTAAAGGCAGTATGAAGGAAGAAGTAGATGAATCAAATTATAAATTATTGGAGACTTCTCAAATCTGCCAGACTATTCTGCAATTGCATAGTCTTTCTTTACTGTCTGTGTCATATTTTACTTATGTCAAATTTATAATTTAAATAGAATAAAATTCCATTGATATCAAAAGCTTCAAGTGTGTTTAAGTTCTTTTTTATTGCAGATATACTTAACCATTAACCTGTATAAATGTATGCCAAATTATTTATAAATAAAACAATGTTCAAAAGTGATATTGGATAATTTCATTTAACTAATTGTTTTAAGGGAGAATAATTTTCAGATTGGATGCTGGATACTTGTTGTTCTGGTCATTATCTGGATTTTATCTGGGTACATTGGCATGGGTTGTTTTTTTTTTTTCTCTCTTGGCTGCTCCCATATTACCTTCAGAAACAATGAAGCTTAGTAATTATCAAGAGGCTTTCAAGTCAGTTCCAGTTAGACTTCTCAAGTGTGTCAAAAGTATTTTGCATTTTCAGCAGCAGACTCTTACCTTCACAGAGACGATCAAGGGCAATGGTAACCATCTATAGGAATTTGAGAATCTTCTGAACTCTCCTTAGTAACAGCTTAAAGGGAAGGTTTAAATGCCTTACACAGTGCCTTTTTGTTAATTACTCTGTGGCACTGTGCAAATATTTATACTTATATTACCATCCCTATTTTCTAAATGCAAAACAAAAATATTGTTTCTTCAATACTTTCCGAATTTCATGCTTAAAAATGTCACATTTATCATACTAAAGCCTATGGAAAACAGAGATTCAGTGAAACATGTTTAATAAAAACTCAGAGAGAGAAACTGGGGTTCAACCTGAAAATCAGAAAAGCAAAATAACCAGTCACTGACTCTTTCCTCGACCTCATTCAGCACACAATGATCAGGCCTCCAGGAATCTCAGAATGAGACTGTGTCTGTGAGCTGTCTCCTCCCATATTATAATCCTCTCTAGGGCAGGGACTAAAGGTGTGCACCCCTGGGATTAAAGCCATACACTGACAGGTTTTTGCGGCAACTAGTGTGGCTTCTGGGATTAAGGGTGTGTGTTACCACCATCTGGTCTGTAAGACTGACCAGTGGGGCTGTTTTACTCTCTGATTTTCAGGCAAGTTTGTTAAAATACAAATAAAATGTGACTACATTTCCCCCTTTTGCCTAAAATAAAAAAAGATGACTATAAATAATATAATAAAAACTATATATAATAAGTAGAATAACTATATACCATCTATACAGGCAATAAATATATCAAGAATATCTAGTACATTTGCATTTGACAAATTCCTTATAATATTATCAAACGTACAAAAAAAGGTGACTTATGACTAGCAAAATGGAAACTGATTTAGAGAATCTCTGGAAATGTTTTAATCCAAGAATTTTTCTTTAATTTCTTTTAATTTGTGTCTATTGCAAACCATAGGAGTGTGAAAGATGAAATTCAGTATGATATGTAGAAGAATAATTTAATACATACACACACATATGCACAGACATACAAAATATGTGTTTGGATCTCTTTTCATTACTTTTCTCACTGCTTTGACAAAGTACCTGACAAGCAGAACCTTACAAAGACATCATAACCAGAGAAAGTTGCTGCATGGCCACACAACACCCACTGTCAGGAGTCAGAGAACAGACAGGAAGTGAAGTTAGACTGTCAACAGTCAAGGTCCAGGTAAACTCGAAGGCTTAAGAGATGTATATTCTTTGCAAATACTGCCACCAGTGGGGTCATGAGTAAAACAGGGACATTTAATTTCAAACCATTGAAGATTCTGTCTGCTTATATTTTGCTGATTTTTGTGTGTGTGTGTGTGTCTTATCTCACCAATATTGATTTAACATCTCATTTCCTTGATTTGTGAAACTTGGTGTGAGGACTATACAATTTTGATAATAAAAACTTTTAATCATTTGAATACCAGTCTTTTATCTAGTAAAAAAATAAATAGTTAAAAAATCCCAAGTCAAAAATGATATACAAATTATTTTTCTTCAACAATTTTTCTTGTGACTTGGAAACTGTAGTAAGATTAAAATGCTGAATATCATTATAAGCTAATTGTTTCTATATCTAAAAATTTTCAGAAGGAAGAATCCAAAATTAGTTTGCCTTCTTTACAAACCATTTTGTGAGCCAAATGTATTCTATTATCTAAAGCATGAACAGATAACAGGGGAAATTAACCCTTACATGAGTAACCATATTCTATTCCCCTATACCTGCTGTGATTTTTTTTTGAATCCTATCGTTCATTTGAAACAAAGTGTTCACCTCAAAGAGAATAATACAGGATCTCTTCTAAATGAAATCTGGGTGAATATATCCTGTTAAGATGGATTCACGTTGTGTCACATAATGAGATCTAATGTGAAAACAGTTTTGTGAAGGTTGACTTTCAGAAAAAAAAAGCGAAATCATAAACTGATACATTTATCAAATCCATTGCTGATGACTGCAGATTGGTGGGACATAGCAAAGCAGAGGAATCTCTGCTCCAGTTACAGATACTCTCTGATGTCATTCTTAGCCTTCAAGTTGGTGAAACCTAGTAGTTATCCAAGAATATATCCCAAAGGTTATATCTGATTGTCCAAAATACTAGGATAATACAGTGCTGGGAAATGAATGGCTACTAAGGTAAGATGAAGTCCCCATCTCTCTCTCTCTCTCTCTCTCTCTCTCTCTCTCTCTCTCTCTCTCTCTCTCTCTCTCTGTGTGTGTGTGTGTGTGTGTGTATGTGTGCATGTATGTGTGTTCATTATTGTGTGATTGTGGGTGGATGCATGTTCTAGGACACATGTGGAAACCATAAAAAACTATGCAGATGGTTGTAATCTTCCACCTTTACATGAATTTCATGGAGTCAACTCAAGGCATCAGTCTTGAAAGAATATTTTTATCCATACAACTATCTTGCAAGATCTCCAATTAAAGCATTATAGTCAGTCAATCTGCTATACAGAGTTTAAGAACATTGTAAATATTTCCAGGGAGTTTCAGTACACACTATTTTAATGTTGTAAAGTAATAAAACATAAAAAACTCAACTTATCCCCATATTATCACCAATTACTTTTCCACAATCCTATTATAATTTTATGGAACTGTGTCCAACCTTATGAGTTAGCATATATATTGGAATTCTTAGATTCAAGGACAAACCAGCCTTCATTTTAGAACATATAAATGTAAGGGAAGTCTGTTCCCCTTGGAAATATGGCTATCCTAACTTTCTTTTTATGAGTTTAATCATCTCTTTCTTGTGGGTTTTAACTTTGTGATGTCACAGCTTCTTCATATTCCAAGTTTTTCTGTGAATTATTGTATTTCACAATTACAATTCTTATTTATAGTTATAGTTAACCTGACATAACAATTTGTATACCTAGATCAGAGTTTGGTAAAAGAGTTTGCAATGTGTAATATCCCATGAGTTTATTATAGTCTCTGGACTCAAAATATGTGGCTTTATTCAGTAGTAGTGATGGATACATAAGTACCCAGCATACTATACAATATTTTATGACTCAAGCAAACAGGAGACTGAAGGATTATAAATCAAATTACTCCATATATTCCTGTTACAAGGAAAACAGTGCTGTGGTGTTTTTATTTTCCAACATTGGAAAGATGAAATTTGCTTCATAAATCAAAGTTTAAAAGTACATCATTGCTTTAAATTGTTTCTGAGTTCTCTGCTTGGAGTAAAATATCACTTGAGTTTTTATTTTTTTTTCTTATAAAAAAGCATTATAATGATTTTCTTTATTGATAACAGTGTAGTAGACAGAACAATCTTGGCAAATGTTATCTTATGGTTTCTTCAATAACTGAAATCTTGCCAGTTCCCTAGGAATGTGCTGTCATTTAACTGGATCATCAATGTGATATCAATTTTATGGTATAATTATGATAATAAGAATGAATTAAAAGAAATACTTTAAAATATCTTTAAAACATCTAACGCAGGAAAAACCCATGTAATATCAACTACTTCTGAAATGGGTCACTATTTTTCTGACATTAATTGTACTAGATTAATAATGAAAGTTACAAATGCATCTAAAAGCTGGAGTACTGTTTAGTAGTAGCACTGAAATTTTTTATCTTTTTTCAATATAAAATATTGATAATTGAACTTGGCCCTTTCAAAACTTGACCATTTCCTACTACAGATAAAGAATATAAAATACATAGTTTATAAATATTCTTATTTATTTTTCATATACTATTTGGAAAATTTTGTTTAAAAATCATAGAAAACTTAGGTAAAATAATATATGAAGCTAAGGAATGAAACAGTTGTCAAGTTTAGACATGTCTTTAAAAATAAATATGTCTTTAATTCCAAAAGAAATTAATAGGTGAAGACCTATTGTTTCAGATTACATCTGGGAGTATTAAGGCAAGTCTTCATCTTGTCTTCTGTGACTGGAATTCCAACACTGCGCTGTCCAATATTACAGATATAAATAGCACCTTTAACAGTTGGGCACTTGAACTGCTATTCTAACTAAGAAATTGAAATTTTAAAGTCCATACTATTATAAATAAAAAAATATATTTACACAAACACAATTTCAAACTAAAGAGTGATAAGAAAGAATTTTAAAATATTGAAATAAAAGATGGCTAATAATAATATAAATGTTGTGAATGAGGGGAAAGTAGTAAAGACAAAAGCACACCTTGACTTTTTTATTAGGAAAATAAAAGTGAAGTTTAAGATAATTATCCTAGATGATTAAGATATGTAAAAAAACTCAGTAAATCATATTTTCTTTTGTATAATTAGATTAAAAAAACACTTATGCTTTAGCAGCTACTTCTTTTTTATTTATTAGTTTGTTTATTCTTATTCTTATCTCATATAATATATTTCTACCATAGCCTCTCCTTCCTCCGTTCTCCATAGTTCCCCACCTCCACCTCCACCTCCACTCTTCTCCAGAACTACTGTGCCTCACAGGGATATCAACCAAGCATGGCATAGAAAGATGCAATAAAACTAGGCACAAACCCTCATATAAAGGATGAGGTTAACAAGTAGAAAGAAAAGGGTCCCAAAAGGAGGCAAAATGTTGTAAGGAGGGCATTTGTTTGTTTTCCGGGTGCCCAGCAGCTCAGATCCAAATTAACCACACAGAAACTGTATTAATTAAATCACTGCTTGGCCCATTAGCTCTAGCTTTTTATTTGCTAACTCTTACATCTTAATTTAACCCATCTCCATTAATCTGTGTATCATCATGAGGGTGTGACTTACCAGATAAAGTTCCGGCATCTGCCTATGGTGGTACTACATGGCTTCTCCATGACTTCACCTCTGATCTCCCAATATTCAGCTTAGTTTTCCAGGCCTACCTAAGTTCTGTTCTATCAGGAGGCCAAGGCAGTGTATTTTATTCACCAATGGTATTCACAGCAAACAGAGGAGAATCCCACATCAGCAAAATAGTCAGACAGACCCTTACTCCTACTGTTATGAGTTTCTTATAATCCCTAAGCTAAATATCTAGAGCATGACTGCCTCTTCAATCTTGGAGATCCACTATGATCCCTAATTAGATGATTCTGTGGACTGTGTTCTTGTGGTATTCTTGACCCTTAGGCTCTAAAATTCTTACTCTGCCTGTTCAGAAAGATTCTCAGATCTCTGCTAATGTTTGGCTGTGGGTTTGTGCACCTGTTCTCATCAGTTTCTGAATGAAGCTTCTTTGATGTTTACTGTGCTAGACTCTGATCTATAAGTATCTGAGAATATCATTAGGAATCCTGTCACTGACTTTTTCAAAATTATGTTTGGTGCTACCCTATGTACATAAGACAATTAAATTACAGTTCCTGGCAATCTAGAACAATGTCAGGCATTGGTTTCCTCTCTTTGCTAGGTCCTCAAGTTGGACCAGTCATTCATGGCCACTTCCACAAGCTCTGAGTCACCATTGCCCCAACTGGCATTGGGTGTGAGGAAGTTCTCCCTTGAGGGTCTGGGTCAGCTCTCTTGATGCAATGTCCAGCGAGGTGCAGGACCAGGTATCCCAGAGCCAACAAGGGTAGGGTTGGCTAAGCATGGCCGTCTGATTCCATCAGGCATGATTCCCATGGGCTCTTGAGGTGACAAGGGCCACAAACATCAATACAGACCCCAACTGCAGCAGTACCATGGACCTAAATGTGGCCCTTGGCAGAAGATTGGGCCCAGACAAAATCCTGGCTAAGGGTGGAAGCACAGGCCATACTGATAAGAATGGCTCTGCTGGCAGCATGCCATGGGCACCAACAAGGACACATGTTGTGTCTCTGACCCAGGTAATCCATACAACCTTTGGTGGCAGCACAGACCTTAGCTGCAATGGGAACAAAGACATGGTCCTTGCAGCAGCCGGGTCTGGATATCACCATTACCCTAGGTGGCAGTGCACAATACTCAGAATGGCACAGCCCCAGTGGCAGTATGGTCTTTGGTCACCAACATGGCCTGAGATCTCAGGGATCAATGTGGCCCTCAATGAAAAAAGGAACTCCAAACATCAACACAGATTATGGATGGATTTTACTCCATTCTACTTTGGTCAAGGACCCAGACATGGCCCTTAGCAGCAGGTCTGGCCCTAATGTCACCATAGCATCGTGGAACAATGAAAACCACTCAGATATGCATGACCCTGGCTGCAGCATGTCCCTCAGGCATCAACATGGTTTTTACTGGACCCAGGTATCTGCACAACCCTTGGTGACAACATAGACCATTGACTTTTCACAGACCATGGCTCTAGTAGTACCATGTATACTATGTATATACAAACATATAAATAGATAGATAGATAGATGATAGATAGATGATAGAGAAAGATAGATGATAGATAGATAGAGAAAGATAGATGATAGATAGATAGATAGATAGATAGATAGATAGATAGATAGATAGATAGA
>JABTXL010012463.1:11364462-11408123 GCA_025134845.1 Neodon shergylaensis
AGATAGATAGATAGATAGATAGATAGATAGATAGATAGATAGATAGAGAAAGATAGGTAGATAGATATGATAAAATTGTATGCTTGTTTTAAAAATCATAATGTCTGTTTAAACTTGCATGGTGATATTCTGAATTCACTTTCCCTTTAATTCCCATGATAATGCATTCCATACAAATAGGCAGAGTTGATAGTATCATAAGAGTTAAATGTAGATAACATGCTTTAGAGGAGCCTGCTCTCCATTTTTTTCAACATGTGTAGGAATCTATAAAGTCAATTTTCTCCTAGCTAATATTGTGATTATCCAGTTTTTTCAGTCTTAAACACATACGCACAAAAGGGGCTCTAAGGTGAGCTCTAGCCTGAAAGCCTTGAAGCCTTGACACTAGTTGTTTGTATATCCTACACACACACACACACACACACACACACACGTATTTGGTTAAAGGTATCACGTTAGAGACACAGCCAAGTGAACACTGCAAAATGTGTTCATCTAAATACGAAAGAGGAATAATGAATTTGGTTAGCTTCAAGGACTTCCTGAAACTATTATGCTGTTTACATTCTGAGAGTGAAGCTTTCCTGTAGGATGAAATGTTCCTCCTCACTTCAACAAGTGCCAAATCTTAATAAGTTTCCCTCCAAAAATGGTATGTTTATTTGGAGAAAATGACTACATAAAACATATACAATATTCTTCTAACACTTATCTCTCCAACAGTAAGGTATATAATTTTCATACCTCTTGCTATTAGAGTATATACCTTCTGAGAGATAATTTAATGCTGATTTATGATTTATATGACAATTCCATCATGCCAGTTGAGACACTTTGCTAAATAAATAGCACAGTGAGCAATAACAAATCTCCTCTCTGTTGAGATACAGCACAGGGAAAGAAGGGAGGCATCATATGTGCTACTTTATAAATAATTTAAAGGGGATTTTGACATTGACATTATTCAAATAAATGAAGTTTGGCATCATATGCATTATCATTTATAACAGATGCATGATAGCGATTCAGTAAATTATGTAACCCAACCCCTTCTTCTTCAAATAAAATTCTAAATATCTTTTAGATGAATGCCTTGTTTTTGATTTTGTAAGTACCTAAATTCTTGCAAGAAAGACTAATTTGACAGAATGCTCGCTTTTGTGCCTATTCTCATAGAATATATTCTTTAAAATGATGTTAAGGTGGTACACAGTTCATAATAACCATTTTTTTATTTTTTTTTATTTTATTGAAAAAAAAAATTTCTGCCTCCTCCCAGCCTCCCATTTCCCTCCCCCTCCCCCACTCCTCTCCCCCTCCCCCCACTCCTCTCCCCCTCCCTCTCCAGTCTGAAGAGCAGTCAGGGTTGCCTGCCCTGTGGAAAGTCCAAAGTCCTCCCCCCTCCATCCTGGTCTAGGAAGGTGAACATCCAAACTGGCTAGGCTCCCACAAAGCCAGAACATGAAGTAGGATCAAAACCCAGTGCCATTGTCCTTGGCTACTCAGCAGCCCTCATTGTCCGCCATATTCAGAGAGTCCGGTTTTATCCCATGCTTTTTCAGTCCCAGTCCAGCTGGCCTTGGTGAGCTCCCAATAGATCAGCCCCACTGTCTCAGTGGGTGGGTGCACCCCTCGTGGTCCTGACTTCCTTGCTCATGTTCTCCCTCCTTCTGCTCCTCATTTGGACCTGAGTGAGGTAAGCCAGACCCAAAAAGATGAACATGGGATGTACTCACTCATAATTGGTTTCTAGCCATAAATAAAGGACATTGAGCCTATAATTTGTGATCCTAGAGAAGCTAAATAAGAAGGTGGACCCAAAGAAAAACATATAGTCATCTGCCTGGATATGGGAAGTAGACAAAATTGCCGGGCAAAAACTGGGAACTTGAGGATGTTGAGGAATGGGGGTAAGGGGAAATGGGGAGAGAAAAGTGAGAAGGGGAAGATGGGGGGAGCTTGGGGGAATGGGATGGAAGGGTGGATATGGGAACAGGGAAGTATATATCCTAATTAAGGGAGCCATCTTAGGGTTGGCAAGAGACTTGAACCTAGAGTGGCTCCCAGGTGCCCCTGGCGAAGTCCCCAGTTAGTTTCTTGGGCAACTGAGGATAGGGAACCTGAAATGACCCTATCCTATAGCCATACTGTTTAATATCTTGCATATCACTTAAGAACCTTCATCTGGCGATGGATAGAGATAAAGACAGAGACCCACATTGGAGCACCGGACTGAGCTCCCAAAACAGCATATGTTGTTTCAAATTTCATTTGCTTATTTGGAATAATGAATTTTTATTACTGCCCATATCAATTTTGAATAATGTTTCATGTATGTCTCTTCATATGCAAAAAAATGATAAATTCTTACACTACATATGGCAATACTTCTTAATATTTTTAGCATGCTACTATATTCTACAAAGTCATTAGCAATGTGGAGTCAACTCCTCTACTTCTTAGAATAGAAAATTTCAGTAATTTCTGTCTCCCAAAATTATCAGTTTTTGAAAGAATTAAATATCAATTTATATCCACATTAATTAATGTTTAAGGGTGTTTGAAGATAAAAATGAAACAGACAGACAACAAAAAAAAAATGAAGAAGATTTATAAAGCTACCTGCTTCAATCAAAGAAGTCATAAGTAAACATTCTACACTGATGATCACATTTAACACTGCTATATTTCCAAAGAGAATAAATGAAGAAAACATTGATTTATTGTTGATCAAACTGCTTTAAAATGCATAGTATTCAGGGAATTTGATGATAAACTCAGATAAATCATTGAAGTTTTGTCTGGAAACAGACAGTTATTACCTATCAACTATTTTTATGTTTTTTAATTATTTAGAAACTCGTTTATAAAAGTTAGTAGAAGGAAAGAGGCATCATTAATGATTTGATGAGATAATGAAGACTTTCATACTATTGGTGATATGGATAAATAAAGAATTGGAAAACTAATTTTTGGTAAGGATTAAATTTTATTATTGGTTGTTATAAAATAAATATAATTCAAATATATAACATTTAATAACAAATTTTAATAATAAAGATTATTATATAAAATGAAAGCATAGCCGGGCGGTGGTGGCACACGCCTTTAATCCCAGCACTCGGGAGGCAGAGGCAGGCGGATCTCTGTGAGTTCTAGGCCAGCCTGGTCTACAAGAGCTAGTGCCAGGAAAGGCTCCAAAGCTACAGAGAAACCCTGTCTCGAAAAACTTAAAAAAATAAAATAAAATGAAAGCATAAACAAAATCCAGAAATAATTGTGTATTTATTGTTTAAGTGACTTCTATGAGAATTACAAAATTAACAGTTTTTACTACTGACAGAACTCTCTAAATTAGGCAGGTATGTATCTCAGTAACATTTTTAAAGTTTTAAAACATAAAGATTTATACTTAGTAATACTTAAGTATTATGGTTATTATCTTTCACTCAGACAACACAGCCTCAGCCTTTAGACAAATGGTGTTTTCATGTTTTCTAGATGGTTTTTATTTCTTGTTTCTAATCATTTATCATAGATACATTAGTATCTACTCACTGTGACCCAGAGAATAAATTTAGTTTAGCAGTAACACTAATTTTGTTTACTACTTTTTGAACTTACATGGACTCCTCAGCTTTTTAATTATTCATTCAAACCATCACTTTTTGGTTTATTATAAAATTGTTTATTCTCTATTTGTTTTTTCGAGACAAGGGTTTCTGGTTATCCTGGAACTAACTCTGTCCTTGAACCAGGATGGCCTAGAACTCATAAAGATCAGTCTGCCTCAGACCCCCAGCCCTGGGATCAAATACATGTGGCACTGTTTACTATCTTAAGAAAAATGACCAGGTGGTGGTGGTGCAGGCCTTTAATCCCAGAACTTGGGAGGCAGAGGCAGGTGGATCTCTTTAAGTTTAAGGCGAGTCTAGCCAAAAAGAAATAGTTTCAGGACAGGCACCAAAGCTATTCAGAGAAACTGTTTCAAAAAAGTTACATACATACATACACGCATACCCACCACGTAAGTGGGTATGCACGCATACCCACCACGTAAGTGGGTATGCGTGTATGTATGTATGTAAAATCCCTAAGTTTTGCATATGCCAATAACTTTTATTTAGAGTTCTTTTTTTTGTCCTTAGTAACTAGTTCATTTTTCATATTTTTAGAACAATCTTTTTCATTTTATTTATTTATTTATTTGAATTTTATTTTATCTATTATTATTATTATTAAAAATTTCCACCTCCTCCCCTCTTCCCATTTCCCTCACCTTCCCCTCACTATCCCTCCCCCTCCCTCTCTCTCTAGTCCAAAGAGCTGTCAGGGTTCTCTGCCCTTTGGGAAGTCCAAGGTTCTCCCCCCTCCATACAGGTCTAGGAAGGTGAGCATCCAAACAGACTAGGCTCCCACAAAGCCAGTACATGCAGTAGGATCAAAACCCAGTGCCATTGTCCTTGGCTTCTCATTCAGCCCTCATTGTCTGCCATGCTCAGAGAGTCTGGTTTGATGGAAAACTAATTTTTTAGATTTCAGAGAAATAAGAAACATAAACAAAGTTAGCTCATATCTTAGCAATTGCATTCATATGATGTACTTAAGGTGAATGAAATCATAGGTCACAAAATGGACTTATGTAAAAGTTGTTTGCTTATGTAAAAGGTTATTATGACTTATTTGAACCAGCCAAGGACAGAGTCATAACAAGCACCCATCACAAAGGGAACTCTCATCACCAGCATATGCTCCCACAGATGGATATTACTTGATATTAAAGAATATGGCTAAAATATACACATTGTACCTAAATATCACAGGAAATCACTTTTTTTTTTTTTTTTTGTTTTTTATTGTTTTTTTTTTTTTTTTTTTTATTGAGAAAAAGAAAAGAAAAAAAAGTTTCCGCCTCCTCCCGGCCTCCCATTTCCCTCCCCCTCGTCCCACCCTTCTCCCCCTCCCCCCGCTCCTCTCCCCCTCCCTCTCCAGTCCAAAGAGCAGTCAGGGTTCCCTGTCCTGTGGAAAGTCCAAGGCCCTCCCCCCTCTGACCATGATAACCAACAGATTACAAGAGATAGAAGAAAGAATCTCAGATTCTGAAGATACCACAGAACACTAAGCATACAGGAAATCACTTTTTAAGAAACAAATCCAATTAAGAAGCTGAGGATAATGGTTCATGGCAACATGAAATACTGAAGTGAAATTGATCAATCCTTACTTTACAGTTTGCAATATTTTTCTATATTGTAGTTGTTAGAGATGAGTTGATATACAAACAAATTATTTAGTATGAAATATGGGTTCATGCATGATTTATTTTAAATTTCACTGCCCAGGGAGCTGAGTCAAGATGAGAAGATCAAAGGAATATTATAGAATTTGAAGAGTGTTGTGATTATTCTATAATAAGTATGAGTCAAAACAAAATTAGTACATAAGTCAATATTTATATGATCTCATAAATAAACAGGATTCGATGTAACAAATCACAGAAAATAGTTATCAAAACTTTAACAGATTTTGAATCTTATCAACAGCTATAAATTTTAAAAATGGTTCCACGAGAGAAGGGCTACCAAGAATGCAAAGGCTTGCATCTTATGTATACTAGTACAAAATTAAAAACAAATTTAAGAATAAGGCATATTAGAAGAAGGTATTAGTAATGATGACACAATCATTTTAACACAATGATATAAATTCTTCTAGATTAAATACAACATAATAGTCCAGCAGAGAATATTACATATTTGATTAATGACAAATACTTAGTGATTGTAGAGCAAAGTCACATTTATAACCTATTACAAGATGAAGTATAATTATCATCTACTATAAATATTGTGCATATTCAAAGCCAAAGAAGTTAAGTCATTTCAGTCAATTTTTCATGTACTTGTTAAGAATAAGAAATAAAACTGTAATGAGGAGAAAATCAGTGAGGAAGAAAAAAAACATGATCTCTTTGCCATTGGCCCAGTGGTATTATGCAAAGACTAAATGGCAGAGATGCCCAGATAAAGAAGAATTATCTACAAACACTTAAATGTATAGATCTGTACAATTTTAAAACTTCAAAACAAATAATGCAAAAAAGCATTAGTTTATCATCATCATCATTAGTAGTAGTAATTTGTCTGCCTTTACTTTATCCTTTAGTAAGCACATCTGTCCCTTCTGCTGCCAACCTCCACTTACATCACACCTAGGTTCTTTGTACAATGCCTGTTTACAACTTAACCTAGTCTGCTGTCCAGGAATCTAATAAATCCCTATCTTTCTCAAACAGAACTGAATATAGTTTTAGTGGTTTTATTCCTTTACAGAACCCCACTAACAAGATGAGTAGCTAGTGGTCTACCTGCAGGACATTTTCCATCTGATCAAATCAACCTCCTGCTCTACATCTGAAGTTAAACAGGGGAGAAATGATAAAATTATCCTATATTTTCCTGTTACAATATTACTCTATATCCTGTCACCAATGGTATTTTCTATCCTGTGGGATCTTTTAAAAAATTTTCCTATACATTTTAAACATGTTTCATTCTTAACTGTCAAGTAACTAATCATTCATTTTTCTCTTAATAAGGAAGCAAATATCTAAAGAAATCACATAGTAAAAAATTCTAGAACTGTGTCTTTTAACAGAGAAATGACGAGCTTGTTAACCGTAAAAGAATGAGCAGTGAGTGCCTAATGATCAGATCTATACAGAAGAACAAATTAGCTTTAAAAACATGAGCTGCCTTAATTTACCATAGATATTATAAAGGGTCGTTAACATTAATGAATTTGGGGATTCAAACACTTTCTTTCATTTCCATCCCCTATAGAAGTCTGAGTTCTCTTGTGTATCACATGATCTTAGTTATTGAAGGTACAGTCACAGCCACCGTTGATCTCTGTGTTACACTATTTTACTAAGTGCTAAAAGAAATATTTTAAAAATCAGAAAATAAGAATCTAAAAATTAATTCTAGCAAAAAAAAGTTACTTTCTAAATACGTTTTGGGTAATATACTCTGGACCTTGATGACAAAGTTCATTTATTCTACCAAGCTGAAAGGTTAGAAAAATATCAACGTAAAAGTAGATGATCAAGATGTGGATGCTAAAATAAATGTAACCAGCGTTTTGAGCCATTAGAAGAAATGTATTCTCTTGACAACAATCTGCACTTTAGAATTCATCTTAGAGAAACTGCTTCTGACAAATAAATATATTAAGATGCACACAATCACATACACACACATCATTCTGCAGTTTCTTTTACACATTTTATTTTATTTTATTTTATTTTTTTTTTTTTTGGTTTTTCGAGACAGGGTTTCTCTGTGGCTTTGGAGCCTGTCCTGGAACTAGCTCTGTAGACCAGGCTGGTCTCGAACTCACAGAGATCCGCCTGCCTCTGCCTCCCGAGTGCTGGGATTAAAGGCGTGCGCCACCATCGCCCGGCTTCTTTTACACATTTTATAACCACGAAATATTTGTATTCTAAACCTAAACTTCTGCTAGGTCAAGAGTCCCAAACACTATCTGTTTCTATTTTTTAATTGGCAATCATTAGTTATATACAAGCTGTGTGTTTAGTATGAGTTACAGATGGTCTTAATTGCTTCCCTACCTCAACATCCTATGCTCTAGTAGTCATAATTTTCTGCTTAGTTATAGATCTCTGTCTATCTTGACTATATAATTAAATATATGCACTTTAAGATTGTAATTATCATTATAATATTTGCGTTAGCTTAGGAAAACACAAGCGAGAACACTGAATACAGGATTTCTGCCACTGTAATTACAGTTTAAGATGGCATCTTAGAAATGACAAAATGAAGGAGATTTAAAAAAAAATCAAATTAACCAGCACAGTATGTATACAATGGAGAGGAGAATTTCCTTACCTAGTCTGTTTAGAAATGTGAATTAATGTTTAAAATGTTATTTATGAAATTGGGTAAGAACTTAAATCTTCCCATTCCTGAGGATGAGTCACTGAGTCTACTTTTCTACTGATTTGCAGCTTTATTCACATTCATTTAATTACTTTCACAAATATCTCCTGAGAATATTTCAAGTTGACACACTAAGTGATTTACTCCATCGGGAGCTATGCATTTGATCTTTCTTAAACAATAAAAACAGTTTCCTTGGCTCTTGAAAGATGGATCAGCTATTAGGAGTCTGGCTCTTCTTCTAGAGAACCCAGGGTCTATTTCCAACAGCTTCATTAGGAGGCTCCCAAGCACCTATAACTCCAGCTCCTTCAGATGTAAGGCTCTCTTCTGACCTCTGCAGATACCTATACACAAAAGACAAAACACGGGTACACATACATACATATAAATAAAAATACAATAAATCTTCAGAAAAGAATCAGTTTCTTGTTTTCTCAATTTATTTGGTATCTCATAGCTCAAATTATATTACTTATTAATTTACATTATTTTACAACCCTTCTATCACAGGATGTGATCTCCTATTATTTTTAATGTAGACTGCACTTAGACTACAAGGTTCCTTGTCGTATTTTCTGGAATATTCATTCACTAAATATCTCTCTTCTGCAACTATTACTTATGATGTATGATTGCAAGTTATTTCAAAGGTTTTGTGCTTGTGGTTTTTTTTTTTATCTCACCATTTAGTTTCTTTAGGAATCTCTTTTTCATGTAATTGAAATCTGATTATTCTTTTTACTGTTGATTTTAAGTTAATTCCATAATTAGTCAATATCCCATTAAGATAACAGTACTGATTTGCTCTGTAGCCCACCATAGAAGAGATGAAATGTTCCTTTATGTGTGATTGTAAAGAACTTATACTCTAAATATGTTGGTCTTCGTTCAACTAGTCATCCATATACATGTCAACTTATGTACTTTCTGTTCCTTGTATATTTGTTTGATCAGTTATTCAGAAAACACTTTAATTTCCTCCTAACTGGTTTTAATATTTTTATTTTTATTAATTTTCATAACTTAGCTATATAGCCTTCAGTACCTATCACCAAATAAACATAAAGGTTTGTTTTCTAAATTTCATAGTGAATTAGCAATTATTATTCTATCTTACCACTGTTTTAATGTTACTCATTATTCTTAGAATTGATAAATAACTCATAAATTAAGCCTAGCATCAAGGTCAAGGCTAAACTCAAGGCCAGCCTTTAAGGTCAAAGCCAACAGCAAGGTGGAGCTCAATGCCCTGAGGTTCCCTTCTACATATTGTCAGGGCCACAGTACCTCACACTTTGCTCTCCAACTTCTGTTTCAAATAACTCTCTCAGTAGGTTTTGCAGGCCCTATTATTTTACTAGCTGATTTAACTGAAAATTGTGGCTTTAATTTACAAAACCACCCACTTAATTTTTGCTTCATTAATGAAGTAAGGGTTGATAAGCAGATTTGTGTTTAAACACACAGTTTAGGAGCACTGTTTAATTTAAATGGCATCTGTCATTCATATTGCAGGACAATTCTTATGATGACTAGAGAAATGATTCTTTAAACAACTGAACATTGTGCAGCTATGTACACAATACATAAGCATCGTGCAACTCTAATACTAGAGTCCCCAAAATGTAAATAAGAATTGTTCTTTCATAGTAAGCTCACAGCTTTGGACTATAGGGAACCATTGATATTATTTTTAAGAGAAAATCCAAATACATTCATTTCTTCCTGAACTTTACAATTTACAGTAACATTATTAATGTTTTTACATTATGAGACTTACTTCACTTACAATACAATTCCGTAGAAGCTGTAACTCAGATATTACAAAGCTTTCAGTTAATCGTATATGATGTCGTATGATGGACACACATTCATGAAAGATATACAGCTTCTCCATCTGTGTCTTGTTCCAGAATATTATAGGATCTTCTCTCCCCGGTTTAACAAACCTGATGCTGCCTTGCATCCACTGAACTGTCATTTGTGTATAGAAATTTATCATCATGTTCTTAGTTTCTCTGTCTTCAGTTGCCTTTTTCCTATTGATTACATATGTTTTTTAAAAATTTCCTAAGAAGTTTTATTTTCAGTTTCAAACTCCATAAGGACTACTGCATTTTATCCTTATAGTATTTTTTCTTAAAGACTAGAAAGATTAAAATATATTTCATAGGTAATCTTAATTTATTCAAAGGAACATAATGACAATTGCATGTAACAACATTTAGGAGACTGAGTTAGAAAGATGATGAGTTTGATGACATCTCAAGTTACCTAGTACAAATTTCCTAAATGAATGAATGAAATAACAGCACATCATATTTCTGCATAACATTAGTGACTTTTTTAAAAAGATACATCATAATAACATTTTTATGGTGATTTTGACATTTCTATTATAATTGTTTGTCAGCCACAAATATTAAAATTTCATCTAAATGTTGTGTGTGCTCTGATGGACCCATGCACACTATCTTCCACCTTCTTCAAAATTCCTGACTCATTGTGAAGCAAAACTGTTGAAATTAGGTCAATTGAAAGCAATATGATGATCTCTAAATGTTCAAGGGTAAGAAAAGTTTACATATTCCTTGTTTTAAATCAAAAGGTAGAGGTAATTAAGGATAGTAAGAAAATTTTGTTGAAAGCCCAGGGAGACTGTGATCCTTTGTACCAAGGATACAAGTTGAGACTAAAAAGGACTAGTACTGAAGGAAATTAAAATTGCTGCTTTAATTGTAGCTGACATGGCTAGTCAGATACAAAATGTCCACATTCTTAGCATAGAGAAAGTGTCAGTTTCAGGATTGAGCAAATCAGCCGCAAAATTCCTTAAGGCAAAGTGGAACTCAAAGCAGTATCTTGACTCCCTTTCATTGGACGGGAGGAAACAGTGAAAAAGCTATAGGAAAAATGTGTAAAGCTAGCATCTTGTTTTATGAGGTTAAATAAATGAGCTGCATTTACAGCACAATAGTGCAAGACAGAGAAAAGAAGTAATGAATAAATTGCTCCAAGGCACTCAAACAGTGCCTAAGATACTAAATGAACATGAACACAGTGTATATAATATTTTCTGTTTGTACATAATCAAATTCCATGAAAAAAGTAATGCCTATATACAGCACTCTGTACACTGGCAGTTTCTGGAGGGTGAAAGAAGCCTTTAGGCTTTAATAAAACCATCAATGGAAGCTGTTTCTAACTTAATATTCCTGAAGACATAGAGACCTACACAGTTATCCTACCTTTACTTTGCTGGTGACTTGTAAACAAAGCCTAGATGGCAGCACATTTATTTATCCAAGGGTTCACTATTATCTGAAATAGACTTGTTGACACTATGACTAGTCAAAAGGCATTCAAGTGGAGCTGTTCACTGCCTGTACTTGGTCACGCAAGCATTCTAGTGGAATGATGAATTAAGATTAGTTATATGTCCTCTTGAAATTTGCATGCAATTGAATGGAACTAGAAAAAAAAAACATCCTGAGTGATGTAACTCAGACTCAGATAGACATGGTATGTACTTACTCATAAGTGAATGTTAGACGTCACCAAAGGAGAACCCTAAGAGAAACATACATGGATTCCCTTGAATGGGAACCAGAAAATAGCACCTGAGAAAATTATGATGAAGGGGAGAAGGGAGAGTAGACAGGGAAAGAGAGAGGAGAACGGGATGGAGGAGAAGAACATAAGGAATATAGGATGCTCTAGAATGGAGAAGAACAGTGAGGGGAAGAGAAGAAAGAGATATCTTCATTGAGGGAACAATTAAAGGGCTGTCGAGAAACAAGGAACTAGGAAAATTCTCAGGAGTCCTCAAGGATGATCCCATCTAAGACTCCAAGCAACAGAGGAGAGGACACCTAAGCTGAACTTCCTCTATAATCAGACTGATGATTACCTTGTCACCATAGAACCTTCAACTAGCAACTGATGGAAGCAGATAAACAGATCTATAGCAAAGCACTGAGCCTAGCTGCTGGAGACCAGACTAAGAGAAGGAGCGATAATATGAACAAAGGGGTCAAGACCATGATTGGGATACCCACAGAAACAGCTGACCTAAGCTAGAGAGAGCTCACTGACTCTGGGCTGAGAGCAGATAAACCTATATAGGACCAAATTAGACCAACTGAATGTGGAGAACAGTTGTGAGGCTTGGAAAGTCTGTGGGGCACTGGCAGTGGACCAGGATTTATCCCTAGTACTTGAACTGGTATCAAGGCGCACATTCTCTTTGGAGGGATACCTGGCTCAGTCTAGATATAGGGGGGAGGGTCGTTGTCTTGTCGAGTGAAGAGTCGGACAGGGAAGAGGGTGGGAGGAATAGAAAAACAGTGAAAATGATAAAAAAAAATAATCGTCATATTTTGCACTGATTAATGCAACATTCAATCTAATACTGATGTGGAAGTTCTTCCAATCAGGACTACATACTTGATTTTCATTGAAACTTAAAACTATTTTTATTCATGCTTTTTATGCCATTGTGGATACTGTCAGTAAATAAAATTCATGAAAGAATGGATCGTCTTACTTTGGAAAACTTACATCGTTTTCCCCAAACTTCAAACATAACTACACTAATCAGAGAGCAGTTACTAACACCAGCAAGACTTTCCATTAGTGAACAAGTGGCATCTTACTAAAGTCTGAGATCATCTTTATTATTTAAAACAAAAATTATTGTGTAAATAAGGTAATATTTTAGGCAGTGATATGGTATAACTGCAGTTATTCAATCAACATACTTTATATGCATAAGAAATCAACAACTTGATATGCTTCATTTCATTTTGATGCTCACATTGTTATATTAATCTTAAAATAGCTCATAGCACTTGTAAGAGTCAATGTGCTTATTCATGAAAATTTTTATTTAGATGGATATTGACACAAATGTGAGAACTTATGTACTGATGAGACAGCTTATTTGATAAAGATACTCGGTATCAAGCCTGCATTGCGATTTTGATACAATGGACAGAGAGGGAAGAAAAGTAATTCTTGGTGCTTTTCTTCTGACCTAAACAATGACTCTATGTCACACACAAACACAAATGCAAACACACACACACTCACATGTACACTCAAACATACTCCCCCACATATATACACACACAAACATATAGAGACATGCACACACATATAAGTAAAACACATCACACACATAAATACATTCATGAATACACGTACAAACATACACCCACATACAGACACATATCCACACATATGCATATATGCACACACATACACAAACACAAACACATATACACAGGCATGTGCAGATACATATACAGTAACACACTCTCACACACATATGCATACATATATACACATATACACTCACATATACTTATCTACATGCATGCACATGTAAAAATATATATAAATACTCATACACATACACACATGCCAATATTTACACACATGCATACATATATAAACACATTCACACTTTACATGTATACATACACATTTAAAAACATATACAAACACACATGCACATACACACACTCAAATACATGCATACATGCAAACATATAGCCACATATCCACATGCCTACAAAATTAAATATATGTTTTTAAAAAGTGAGGATACATATAAACATTTATACTACTTCTGAAAGTTTTCTTTACTGTTTGAGATTTCATTTTTCAAACTCAGAGGGACATTTATTTTTATACTTTATAAGACATTCTCCAGATTGCAAAAGAATCTCAAAGAAAGTGCACCATAACTTAAATAGATGCTTGCCTCTGGGTGTGCTTTCACAAGTTTTCTTCTGCATAATTTAGAAGCAAATGTTCATTTATGAAAAAGTATATGTATTGCTTATGGACATATTGCTATTGTATTTCATTATTTTAGAATCATCTATGAAATGTTATAAGAACATATAAGCAAATCAGAAATAACAGCTGAAATAGTGTTTTCCATGTTGCTGTTACATGTTTAACTTTATGAAGAAATTAATTCATTACATTATAATTTTCACTCATAAATTGTTAATAAAAATAAATTTCTAAGTTAGAGTGAGCACATACCATTTCTCATTCCAGAAGATTATATATATGTGTATATATAATATACACATATATATACACACACACACATAGAGAGAGAGAGCTTTGTGAGTAGCAAAAGTAAAGTATGAATTTTTAGTTCAGATTGCCATATTTTGCTGACTAAAGCCTAGATGGGCTACAACCATTTATTTCTTGTTTGGCTTGACAATGGAAGCTCAATACTGAGGAATCCAGAGTATTCAGGTTCAGGTGAGACATTCCTCCACATACAGTCAGGCAGCTTCTTGATACACACTCGTGGTAGAAAAGGAACCAGCACACTTGGTGGACCCTTCTTTTTTTTATTTTATTTTATTGCAAAAAAAAAAAAATTTTCGCCTCCTCCCAGCCTCCCATTTCCTTCCCCCTCCTCCCACTCCTCCCCCCACTCCTCTCCCCCTCCCCCCACTCCTCTCCTCCTCCCTCTCCAGCCTGAAGAGCAGTCAGGGTTCCCTGCCCTGTGGAAAGTCCCAAATCCTCCCCCCTCCATCCTGGTCTAGGAAGGTGAACATCCAAACTGGCTAGGCTCCCACAAAGCCAGAACATGAAGTAGGAACAAAACCCCATGCCATTGTCCTTGGCTTCTCATCAGCCCTCATTGTCTGCCATGTTCAGAGAGTCCGGTTTTATCCCATGCTTTTTCAGTCCCAGTCCAGCTGGCCTTGGTTAGCTCCCAATAGATCAGCCCCACTGTCTCAGTGGTTGGGCGCACCTCTCGTGGTCCTGACTTCTTTGCTCATGTTCTCCCTCCTTCTGCTCCTCATTGGGACAATGGGAGCTCAGTCCGGTGCTCCAGTGTGGGTCTCTGTCTCTATCTCCATCCATCGCCAGATGAAGGTTCTATGGTGATATGCAAGATATTCATCAGTGAACAAACAAGCAGCTTCTTCTAAAAGATCTGAATAAGGATTACACCAGTAGCCATGCTAACATGAAAAGAGGTAGATTTTACTCTGGTACTTATTCCACATGAAATTTTTAAAGGGACTGAAGTAATGCTAAAAGTCGGAAAGTATATTCTTTTTCTAAACAAGCTATTTGAAAAGAATTTCTAAATGAATTTTTTAATAAAAAGAAAACAAGTATCAACTTCTTAATTTGTTTCATAGCAATAAGTTCTCATTATTTAAATTTATCCTGAGACAGGTTGTATATTTAAATATCTAACCATACACTTAATTTATGTTAATATCTATATGCTTTTCTGATGTATTACAACTTTCATAAAAGTTAATGATGTCTTTTTTTTTTTTCTTTTTTTTTTTTTATTGAGAAAAAGAAAAGAAAAAAAAGTTTCCGCCTCCTCCCGGCCTCCCACTTCCCTCCCCCTCGTCCCACCCTTCTCCCCCTCCCCCCGCTCCTCTCCCCCTCCCTCTCCAGTCCAAAGAGCAGTCAGGGTTCCCTGTCCTGTGGAAAGTCCAAGGCCCTCCCCCCCCTGTCCATGTCTAGGAAGGTGAACATCCAAGGTGGCTAGGCTCCCACAAAGCCCGAACTTGAAGTAGGATCAAAACCCCGGGCCATTGTCCCCGGCTTCTCATCAGCCCCCATTGTTCGCCATGTTCAGAGAGTCTGGTTTTATCCCATGCTTCTTCTGTCACAGTCCAGCTGGCCTTGGTGAGCTCCCAATAGATCAGTCACACTGTCTCAGTGGTTGGGTGCACCCCTTGTGGTCGTGACTTCCTTGCTCATGTTCTCCCTCCTTCCGCTCCTCATTGGGAACTTGGGAGCTCAGTCCGGTGCTCCAGTGTGGGTCTCGGTGACTATCTCCATCCATCACCAGCTGAAGGTTCTATGGTGATATGCAAGATATTCGTCAGCATTGCTGTAGGATAGGGTCATTTCAGGTTCCCTATCCTCAGCTGCCCAAGGAACTAACTGGGGACCTCGCCTTGGGCTCCTGTTCCCTGTCACTCAGACTTGAAATAACCAATCAGAAACTATATTAATTACAACATTGCTGTTGTATTAGTTTATGAACATTTTTTTGCTATCTCATATATCTTAAATTAACCCATTTCTATTAATCTGTATATCGCCATGTGGTTTTGGCCTACCAGTAATGGCCGGCTATTTATCTCCTCCAGGGCCTGCATGACTTCTCTCTGGCTCCACCTTCTTTCTCCCAGAATTCAGCTTAGTTTTACCTGCCTAGCTCTGTTCAGCACTGTCTTAGGCCCAAGTCACTTCTTTATTAAGCAATCTTACTCACAAAATACTGTGATAATACTATGTAATATTTTTTATGTTTACACAAAAAGATCCACATCAAATACTTGTTTAGGGACTTATTTGGCTGAGAACAACTATAGATGTCCTACTTATTCAGATTTTGTTAGGGTCCTATTTATTTTGATGAGAATGAGTATAGGTTTCATAATTATTCTGATTTTGTTAGGGATCTATGTTGTTAAAAAAGACTATAGGTGTCATCATTATTCAGATCTTGTTTAGGTACTTATGTTGTTGAGACTTCATGAGTGTAGTTTATCAAAGAAACAACTTCACAGCACTACCCTCTGGCTTTTAAAATCTTTCAATCCTCTCTACTGTTTTATACCACAAAAGCTAGTTTCAGGTTGGGCAATGTCGTCAGTTCCAGCTGAGAGGTCTCTGGGCTCTGCTTCTGAATTGAATGCTCATTCAGCAATAGAAACTTACCTTCCACCATTGGAGAATAAGCACCACCAATAGGCTCTGTGTTTAGGGGGTTTCTTTCACAGACTTTGCCAATCCCTTAAAAAGAGGATTTCTCATATTTGGTATTGAGGTTTGTGTAAGTTTCTCTTTGACTCTTCAATTGAGCACCATCAGTACAGAAGAGGAAAAGATCATTAAAATTATATATGTATATTTATACATAAAAGTGTATGTATTGTGAGAGAACTGAGTAAATTATTAATAGAAAAAAAAAAAGATATTCATCAGTATTGCTATAGGATAGGGTCATTTCAGGTTCCCTATCCTCAGCTGCCCCAGGAACTAACTGGGGACATCGTCCTGGGCACCTGGGAGCCCCTCTAGGTCCAAGTCTCTTGCCAACCCTGAGATGGCTCCCTTAATTAAGAAATGTGCTGCCTTGCTCCCCTATCCAACCTCCCTTTATCCCAATCATCCCGTTTCCCCATGTTCCCCCCATCCTCCCCTTCTCCCTTTTCTCTCCCCATCTCCCCTTACCCCCCTCCCACTCCACCCCAAAGATCCCAATTTTTTGCCCGGCATTCTTGTCTACTTCCCATAACCAGGAGGATAGCTATATGTTTTTCTTTGGGTTCACCTTCTTATTTAGCTTCTTTAGGATATCAAATTGTAGACTCAATAACCTTTATTTATGGCTAGAAACCAATTATGAGTGAGTACATCCCATGTTCATCTTTTTGGGTCTGGGTTACCTCACTCAGGATAGTGTTTTCTATTTCCATCCATTTGCATGCAAAATTCGAGAAGTCATTTTTTGGCGGTTTCTCAGGACCTACCCCTGGACCCAGCAATGCCACTCTTTGGAATATACCCAAGAGAAGCCCGATCATATGACAAGAGCATTTGTTCAACTATGTTCATAGCAGCATTATTTGTAATAGCCAGAACCTGGAAACAACTTAGATGTCCTTCAATGGAAGAATGGATGAAGAAAGTGTGGAATATATACACATTAGAGTACTACTCAGCGGTAAAAAACAATGACTTCTCGAATTTTGCATGCAATTGGTGGACCCTTCTTATGAGAATACAAGTCCCACGAGACATGAAGACACATGCCGGTAAGCATAGCTCTTGAAAGAAGAGTTCAGAGTGTCTCCAGGTGTTCACTTCCAGCCTGAATTAGTTAGTTCGAAGAAAAACAGGGATCAACAGTGAGAATATGTCTTAAAGTAACTAAGTTTGGAGAAGGGTCAGTGGGAAAAACATTTATCCCCAAATCTGATAACTTCATTTCTTTTCCAGGAAATTACCTTACTGTACGAGAGAAATGAATCACACACAAGCTATCCTCTAATCTCCACACACCTACTGCGGTATAAATGAACACACACACACACACACACAGAATGAGATATTGGCCTCAACAAACAGGTAAAAGAAAAAGTGAGCAAAGGAGTAGAGTCCTGGCAACAATATTTTCTGTTAACTGATGGGATGTAATATTAGTGAATCACTCAAGTCCGAACACACTGGACTCACTACTGATATTCACAAGACAAAAATAACCTCCCCATTTTTCGGTTACTTCTGTCAGTTATTTCTTCATAGGAAATTAACTAATAGGTTTATCTTCAAATAATAACCACAATTTCAAAATTTTTACCTAAGTTATTATCTATCTTTGTAACATTTTTTGTGTCTAGTTTAGGATCAAGACAAATAAGCAGGGCCACATGACAATAGCCCACTCCCTTTGGGTTTGATTACAGGTGGATCCTGAATCACACGACCTTGTTAGCCAGCCTGGCAAAATTGGCAAACTCTAGGCAACATGAGAGTCTCAAAAAGTGGGTGGAGCAAAATCAAGCAAGAAAGCAGACATTGACCTATCACCTACTTTCTAATGTGCTTGTTTGCACTCACATACCAATATGCATAAACCTATACAAACATATACTCCCACACCACGTTCAAAGAAAAACTATTTACAGTTTTCCAATTAGTAGATTCATCAAACAGGATGTTACATCTTTCCTCCTACTCTGGCTCTGTGAGCTCAAGGGCAACACGGAACCATGAGAAGAGTCACTATGAACAACATACAGCAGTTTCTTATCTGTCTTTCCAGTATATGTTTTAAAACCTTAGGGACAGCAAATTGAGCACTAGTTTCTCAGAGATTTAATCAATCTCACAGCTACCACTAACGGGTGGTGTGTGTGTGTGTGTGTACACCTGCAGTTTCATGCATAATTATAATAGAGTAATATTTTTAAAAATTTTAGTCATACAAACTAAACATCATAATTGTTTCAGTAACTCTATTTCTATGAATTTAAATTTTTTTTAACTTAAACACACAATGAAAATGCTTATGATTATTCATATAGCTTCATCATAATTGTAATGGCATTTTCAATAGTAAATACATGTACCAGTTAACTAACAGATAAATTCACTATAAAATATAAATGTAATAAACTTACATGAGACTGCTTTTCCTTTTTAAAATATCATTCTTTTGGCCTACTTGTTCATTTGTTCATCAATATTATTGCTGCTGTGGTTACCAAGGAATAATATTTTTTTTCATTTTTACATGTCTGACTTCTGCAACATTTCCTCTTTTAGCGTCTCATCATGTTTTCTCCGTCTCTGGTTCCTCCATACAAGTTATTAAATTTAGTGAACCAAAGAGAACATAAATTGGAAGAATATACAATGAGATATCAATCTAACACCAAACAAAATCATTTATCAAGCTATGAAACCATATCAATAAAGTGAAGTTGCATGTTAGTAGAGGAAGAGGCCAGTCTAAAAGGGTATATACTGAACATTTCTAAATTCATGACTTATGAACAAATCTCAAATTCCCAGATAATGCTGTGATAAAACTAAGACTCAATTAACATAAATAAAAAATAACAATACACATTAAAGTCTAGTAATCCCAATAAAATTAAGAGTTATGCGAGTGAGCCTTTATACACTTTTTAGCTCACTAGGAAATATTTTATGCTTGGAAATACCAGAAAGGTATCATAAATTCTCTATAGGTCTTTTATTAATCAAAAATTGGTTCATTTTATAAAAAGAACTGGTGTCATAAAAATTACATAATTCATCTTTTAGCTCATATATATCTTTCTAAATATTTTATGGAATGAATAACTTTAAGGAAGCTTAAACGTACTTTAAAACTATCATCAACAGGTATGAATACTTCTCTCTTTATGATTTATTTATTTTTAATTATGTGTGTTATTAAAACTTTATTCCGGCAACAAATAAAGTGAGATCACAACCACTAAAGGTTTTCTCCTGTGTATTTAGATTAAAATCAGCATTGCTCTTCAGCTATCACATTCTCTCCATGTATTTAATTTTACATAATACAAAGCTACATTATAAATATTTTACTTGTCAGTTATGATCTTTGGAATTTTCATAGGATTTTATCACATCCACATGAATATTTGTCATACTCCAAAATTCAAACTTGTTTCATGGTGAACACGATGCTTTCCTGCCACACCTCCATGCCTGTTTTCCCATATGCTCCTTTAACAGAAATATTAAACAATAATAAATACACCTGTTTATATTTTTCATATTATCTTTAGAGAATTATCAATTATTTAATGATGAATCAGAATCCTAAAGCACTTGAATCCTCTCCATTATGTCAAATGATCACTGAAGTTACAGCGTGTATTAGCTTCCATCCAATTTCAAATTATTTCTTTGGAGAGACCATTAATACTGTTATTGAACAGTGTCCAGGAGCTTCCAGTGTAAAATTGCCTTAATAATGTGATAGAAACTTAGCATTCAATTAGAATGAAACAATTGGAGAAAACACTATGGATGTGCTCTCAGAACATAAAGAGTTGTCATGAAAGCAAGTGGTGCTCCAGGATTTATATTGAAAAGTCTATTTCACTTGGTCTGCAGGATGTGAAGTCACGTAGCAAAATGGATTTCTCCATAAGACAATCTTCTTGATGACTTAGGACAGAAATCATGCTTTTCAAAATTTCATCTTGGTTCAAGAGAATTAGAAATGAAAATCAACAAGTTTCCCATCAGTGTCGCATAAGATTTCAATATTTTATTTGTGATTATAGGAGTATATTAGCTTTCAACTCTGTTAAATGTCATTTTGATTATTTATATAGATATGCTCATGCTTTGATTAAATAAACTTAAACACTATTTATTGGTTATCTCATTAATATTTTATACAAATTTAGTAAAGTTTGAGATTTATCTCTGAAATATGTCACATAAAATTGGACATCTATCTTATCCAAAACAGCAAGGCAGCTTTTATAAACCACTCAATGAACCTTTATTGTGATTAATTGTGATCACACACCTTAGAAATATACATGTATTCACTAATATGTGAATCTGTGTACATATATGTTCATATGCGCATGTATGGTTCCCTGCTAATTGTCTCCTAATTAACTGTATTCTATGAGTTATTTTATGGGTTTTGAATGGCTAATTTTCATTCCTGGACTTCTCCAATAGGCATTTTTTTCTATGATGAGCTTTGAAATTTTTGATAAAATGTATTTTGGATAAACCAGTCTGCTTTTTCATAGACTTTAGAAGATGCTAGAAGAATTTTAAAATTTACTATTGGATCAAAAGTTAGATATACTCATAAACTTTTGCTCTGTTGTAAAATTAAAATAATTCTCTATTCTATGGACAATATTCCTAATAGTTTCCCCCCTTATTATGCCTTTAATTACCAATGACATCATTGATGTATGTTTCTTACAAAGACCTTTTTGCAATTATTTAAATTTTGATATTATTAGTTTCTTAACTATTTTTATGTCCTATGTCTCTTTGCAGATAATATATAACTAAAACACCTGGACAAGCTAAGTAAAAAGAAATCACCATTGAAAAATATCACAAGAGACAGATAGATAGCTAAGTGTTTAGAAATGTTTACTCGTCTCAGAGGACATTCTGTCACCCAGCACCCATGTGGTAGCATAAAACCTTTGTAATTTCAATTCTGAAAGACCTGATAGCATCTTCTGGTCTGCATTAGTACTGCAGTCATGTGATGCACTTACATACGTGCAGACAAAACAGAAATAGACATGAAATAAAATATTAATAAAGCAGTAAATTTAAGAATAAAATCCACACTAGGAAAAACATATTTGGAAAATTCTCCAACATCCAGACAGAAACACACAGTAAGCAGCACATATACTGGAGTGGCTTAATGTGAGGGCAAACTTTGAAGGAAAGAGAGCTGGAAGACAGCAAAGTCACTCAAGAGTCTTAAACACTATGTGTTTCCCAAAAGTGGGAGAACCTGGGGACAGTAGTAGAAAGGACAATTGGCTCTGGCAAATTCAGACTTACTGTGTTCAAAAATGATCATCTCTAGGGTAATGAACCCCAACTTTAAGATAAATAGGCTTCATGATTCAAAGGAAACTTCTGTGTGGAATGTAATTATATCTTATATAAACATATATTTATAATAAAGAATGAGTAGGCTAAAATTTTTTTAAAGGAAGAAGTGAGAGCTTACTGAAAAAAAAATAGATGTCTTCCACTTCCAATAGATAATAAACAATGCACCAGTTCAGTCCAGTTCTTCTTATTCAGTCTTTGCAATGAAAATACAGGTAAATATCTATATACTAACATAGCGAATATCAAAAGGAAAAATAAAATATTTAAAATTACAATATGTATGAGAACTAATAATTCTTAATTTGTGAAGGGATTCTCTAGTGATTTCAAATTATTTTTTGCATATAACATTTGCATTTCACGTTTGCTATATACTCACCACAGAATTAAGTGTAAGTCTCTTATTTAAAATTTACTACTTACAGAACCACCCAGCCTTTATATTGTAACTTAAATGTCTAGAGTTAATTCTACAGGCACAATTGAAATTTCTATTGCCTTAGAATTGTACTGTGGTTTTAAAGATTTCACCTCATAGAAATAACATAAATAGGCAAATATTGAAAGGATGTATTAGTGGGTTATAGAGCATAAATTATTCATAAAAGAATCTATGCAGTTAAATAATGGTGGTAAGTTAAATGACAGTTTGACATATTATAAATGACAATATTAGAAACGGGTTATATAGTATCAATATACCATAGAGAAAATAACAAGAGTATTAGAATACATTGTTCAAAATTTATTGTGGTACATTAAGTTATGAAATTTCAAACAAGTAACTATATATTTACTTGTTGACCCTCCCATTGCATTGAAATCTTATTTTAATAGAGTTATATTAAACAATCAGGTTTTTATTATTTTCTGAGATCTAATAGTTGACCCATGATCATTAAAGGGGGGGAGTTTAAAGAAGAAGTTGTAAAGGCCTGAAGATGTGTATATATCACAAGAATACAAAAAATAATAAATCGGACAGAGGTATGAGTTTGCAAAGTAACCAACATAATAATATAATGTATAAACGAAAAGGCAGAATTTTAAGATTAGGAAGTTATCAATGAGGGCATATGATCTGTAGTTGTTAGCTAACAGTACTAAACTTTAGGAAAGTTTTTCATTATTTGATTTTGCTAATGGAAAAAAGGTGCTACTACACTCTATAGGAAGTACTAGATGATTATGAACCACCGGAAAATAACAGCAAAATTAAAACCTCTCTGCAGTCCCCCTCAGTCCAGAAAGTGGCTCTGTAGCTCCTTCAGAACTTGATCCATAAGATTAAACCAACTTCCCTGCTTTGAACACCCCCAAATGTTCACTTTTCCCTGTTTGCTACCCATCAAAAACAATAAGTCATATCAGAATACCAGAGTAGCTCTCTACTTCTAAATATCATGGCAATAGAATACTTATCTATCATGAATATACATGCATTCTCTTTTCCGTGTAGGAAAAGTTGAAATATACTCATTCACTCAAGCTATTGCTGAGTATATGTCATGGGAGATAATTGACACAGTAGAGAAAACATATATATGATGGCAGCCAAAAAGCACGGTGAAGAAAATATGCAATGGACTTAGAACAGATAATAATCACAAAGAATTTGATAGTGTATGCATTTCCCCCTGTGTCATACCTCCACTTTACAGGTTCAACAAGAAATAAAGAATTCACATGGAGGAAGTGACTCTGGAAATATATGGGTTATACATCAATGCACATCCCTCGGCAACACAGCTCCAGAGAAAGTACAGTGTAGCCGGGGCTTTTAGCATATGGCTATAAGATTATTTTCATCAAAATTTAAACCACACCACATGAGTGAGAACAGAATATAATATTGCTATTCCAAAAAAATGAGTCTAGGTTTAAGATTAGAATTATAACACAATTTGTTTCTTGGAGGATTATGGCATTAACTGGAGAGTTAAAAACTAAGATATTCATGGACTGAGTCAGGGGTAGAGTGGGTAGAAAAGAGAAGAAAGTATTTAAATGGTGAAATTTGCTAAAACTTGAATATGCATTTTATAATGATTTATCTCTCAGGGTTTATGCAATTATAGAAAATTGCATAAAGGTTCATTGTAACTTAATTTTAATTCATAGATTAAAAGGTCATCAAAGACTAATCTTTTAGTCTAAGTTCAGAGAGACATTAAGAGAGTGTTTTCAAACTCACAGATATTTTCACAGAATGTTTATGTCTCATTTGCAAAGAAAACAAGGTTCTAGAACAAGACAGCAAACGGAACACTTATTCCTAGCAGAGTGAAACTTGACAGAAATTCTGAGTCAGTTTCTGGCCAGAATTCTGAACACACTACCACAGGCAATTACCAATGGATCAGGTCGATATTATATATTAAAATCACATCATTTAGAAGAATAAAGTGTTCATTAAATATGTGCATAAATATTCGTACTTTTATTTGCATTCCCAAATAAAAGAACAGCCAAATCTTCCATAGTCTTACTTATAGAAATGCTCTTAATTAAATAATTAAGGTATTTTAAGATTATCATTTTCCTACCCCTAAATCAAATGCCTCATTAAATTGCTAATATCTAGTTCGGTTTTGCTCATAGTTTTGAAAATATAGCCAAAACCTTATATTAAAAAACTCTGAGGGATGCAGAATATAAAATGTAAGGAATTCTGAACAAATACTAAGACATTCCAATTAATTTCTAAACAGAACAATAATGCATATGAGACAAAGAAGTTTCTAATCATAAATCTATACTACAAATCAAGAACTGATTAAGAAAGTTGTCTCATATAAATGTTCTGTTTGGAAGGTTGCTAAAGAAGGAAAGACTAGTTTTGAAAGCCTGCACCCCACATGTGATGGACCAAATTGACTATTCCCCTACAAAAGCCCTTTGCTAGTTGTCGCATCCCCAAAGCAGCTCCATTTAGAAATAATGCTGTTTCATATGTGCTGTTGCAATAATTTATAATTATGATCACTGATGTCTCTAACTGTGGCCTGTTGACATTGAAATGATGCCTCATGAGATACACTTTTATGGCTAAATTCTGGCTGAAGCCAACATCTGCAAAGATTACTTCCTTCTGTGGAATTATAAATCTTTCTCTAATTATTTTCTTCTCCCCTTAGGTCTTTATATTTCTTCTACTTGACTATATTTCATTCATATAAACCTACAAATCTGATAACATCATTACAATACTTAAAATCTTCCCCTAACTTCAGGGTGAAATTCAAAACTCATTAACACATAAAGGTTATATGTGGCAAGGCAGAGAAATGGGGTTTTTGGGACACGTCAAGAATTAATAATAAATCGAGGCCTGTCACTTCAACAGATTTATTTTCTTGATTGTTAAGAAAACATTTTCTAGGTCACCATGTGGGTTGAGCATGAGAGTGTGTATATAGGATGTGATGACTACACACACACGGACACACATACATGTGTGTGTGTGTATGTCCTTGTACTCGTTATCATGATTCACATGTGAGCACACCTCTGTTCATCATAACCATCACATTTTTTCATTGAAGTGTATTAAGCTCATCCTTTGAAGTATTCTATCCTTTTTCTCAGGAAGGGTTTTGTCCTTTCTGACCTTGTATCTGTTTGCATTTTAGAATGATAGGAAGGTAAAGAGAGAAGACAGTAGAGGTGAGAGAAAAATCAGGTGTTCATTTCTGAATGTTCTGTTAATCTGAATAATAGATGCATTCAAGAAATATAATTAAGACAAAAATGCCCAGGCTGGCTAGATGCTCACCTGGATCCAGCTTTTTTGAAAAGCCTTGTCTCAGATGGACAAGGTTAAAAGCAATAAACGATACCTCATGTCTCTATTCTCAGAGTCGTTAACATCTTCTATATACCACAAAGACAGAAACACACACACACACATACACAGAGAAAGAGTTTGTGTGTGTATGTGAGAGAGAGTTTGTGTATATATATGTGTGTGTGTGTGTGAGAGAGAGAGAGAGAGAGAGAGAGAGAGAGTGTGTGTGTGTGTGTGTGTGTGTGTGTGAAAGAGAGAGAGATCAAGAGAGAGAGAGAAGATACAAACACATACACACGGACACAGAGAGAAAGCAGGGGGGACATAAATATAGAGAAAAAGAGGTTTATTTAAATTAGCTAAAGAAACAAATGCAAGTGTTTAAATATTGAAAGAACATTAATTTTTCATCATGTAAAGTAGAACTGGTTATTAGTGCATAGGTGAAAGATGGGAATTCAAAGATGAGTTTTATGTGTTTGTTTTCAACATAGAAGGAACTGACCTGCATTTACATCCTAACAAGGATGATCTGATAACAGCAAACCTGAGAGGTTCATACCCCATTAGACTCTGTTGGAAAAAAAATAATTTTTCATTTCAAAGTAGTTATCAACTCAAGATAGCTGCGAAGTTGGGATGTGGGATTGTGTCCACTCTCTCTCAGCACTTGAACTCCATTGGATCAAAATCTATGCAGGCTCTGTGTGAACTGCTACCAGTCTCTATGAGTTCATAAGAATTTTGGCTCATGTTTATTTTAGGGGTGCTGGGATTATTAGTGTTCTCTATTGCCTCTGTCTCTTATAAATTGTCTCATGATCCACATAATTCATTTTGCCGGGAAAGCAGGAATGATAGAGACATCACATTTAGTACCAAGTTTTGCAATGTTTCTCACTCTGCATAATCTCTGGCTGTGAGTCTCTGTATTTGTTTCTGTCTGATACAGGGAGAAGAAGAGCAAAATACTGATTGGTAAGTAGAGCAGAATGCCATTAAGAGTCATTTTTCCTGCTGCATTCCTTTTGCAGAAAGGTAGAACTTGGTTCGCGGTCTATTTAGTTTCAGGTCTTGGCCACCTGAGCATTGGTTTGGCCTGAGTTTGATTTCTTGGATGGGTTTTAAAATCAAGTGAGAGCTTGGTGGATTAGTTCCACAAGCTTTGTTCCACTATTTCACATTGATCACTGTGCATATGAAAAGTGTGTAGCTGGATTGGTGCTGACCTTTCTACTTTGTTAGCTTGTAGAGTGCCTTCTAGTAGAGTTAACATTTGTCAATAAGGATGAAAGCTCTAGGTAGGCACCAGCTCAGACTTCTCCATATTCAATGAGTTGTGTAGGTTTTATCTTCTAAAATAGGGCCTTAGCATCAGTTTGTGGAAGCAGCCAATAGCCTTAGTTGTTTTGGATTTCCCATGAGGATCCTTTTACCAACTGAACTGCATGGGGTGATAGCAGTCAGTTCTATAGCAATGGTCTTAAGTAAATGAGGAGGAATGAATTGATTTCAGTTTACAAGAAAGGAAGAGTCATGCCTTCAAAAAACATTTTGAATATGAGAACAGGATACAGACAATTCTTGATATTGTTCAAGGTCACTGATTTCTATGATTTTCATCAGATTTACAACATCTGTCTTTGTCTCCTTATTCTAAATCAGGCAATGCTGAAGGCAGGAAGAAAGGTTAATTTCTAGGAATTTTTGTTCTTATAAGTATTATGTAAAAATATATATAGTTAGAGATGAGTCACAAGCATAGATAGATAGATAGATAGATAGATAGATAGATAGATAGATAGATAGATAGATAGATAGATAGGATATAATTTCTATCTGGTGTTATCTTTAATTTTTTATCATTTGGTTAATATAAAATGTTATCAAGTTGCTCTTTTGCTATCGTCTTATAATAATTATTTGGATTTAATGAATATGACATTGCTGTCTTATGTGTTCCATAATGGTTTTCTCTTTCAATCTGGTTTTACATTATTCAGATTACAGCTCAGTTAGCAATTAAAATCTTTGCAAAGAACCCTACAATTTGAAAAAACCAAGTGTTTTCCTAAATCATCTTGGCATTTAACCATAACATAAAAGTATAAACATCCTAGAACCTAACGTATATTTTTAAAGCATCTTAATGCTATTAATAGAAATGCTCTGATATGAATTACCACATCATTTTAGTCCATATCTGATTGTTTTTTCCATTTTAGAAACAACTTCAATATGTCTTTACCAAAACATCTTTAAAACTCTTATGGGTGGAATATGAAGTATACCCTAAAAGCCTCTTATAGGGAGTAAGGTATGATCATAGTAGAAATAACTATTTTAGTTTTAGAAAATATTTACATTGTAAGTAGGTGGAGAAAGTGGAATATAGAACCATTCTTTTGAAGACAATACATGGTCTCTGGGTCTTTATCATCTCCCTGATTTATGTCCTTTATTGGTAAACCTTCCTGACTACAATCTTCTGTTTCCATGATTCTATGTTTACCATGTACCAATAATAAACAGAGCCAAGGGCTATAGACAAATATCTTTGGAATTTATTAGCTAAAGTAAATATATCATCCTCTAATTTGTTCTTATAGACTAATTTGGTCACAGTGTGCAAAAATATGAAAAGAAGGCCAAGCATTGAAAGAGTCTGAACAAATACAATAACAATAACTCAAGGTACATGATACTGTGTAGGAAATTCAGAGAAGTTTTTATAATAATAGTAATAATAATTATTATTATTAGAAATTATTATGTGATCTGCAATGGTTTAAGAGTAATTATTTTCTTCCCGACATAATAGCATGTTAGTGTATAAAAGTTAAATTTTCATGTTTTGGCTATATAAATTTTGAAAATTATGGTAAGATTATAATAAAGTCTTTTATCATATCTGCTCTTAAATCTTTGGCTATTTCATAATTCTAATTTCCTCTGCATGTTTAACCTTGCCTTTGTGGCACTCCTGTATAGACCCTGGATTTTGTACCATAAAACAATATGAAGCAGGTGCCATATATTGCACTATGGAAATTCTCCCAAACACCATTCAGGTCTCATGAAAATTCAAAACTTACCATTGCTACATGCACACCAGCTCTTATGTCCCTACATACTTTGGAAAGATTTAAAATTTAATTTAATCTCATAATTAAATACTGGATGCTTTTGTGTGTTAACTTGACACGAGCTAGAGTCATCAGAGAGGAAGGACCCTAAGTTGAGGAAATGCCTCCATGAGATCCAGCTGTAAGGCATTTTTTCATTTAGTGATCGATGGGAAAGGGTGCAATCACAAGACTGGTGATTCTGGGTTCTATAAGAAAGCAGGCTGAACAGGATATGTGAGTGAACATTTCTCCTCTGTGGTCTGTGAAGCATGTTCTGCCTCTGATTTCTTCTCCTGTTTGAGTTCCTGTCCTGACTTCCTTCAGTGATGAACATCAATGCTGAAGTTTAAGCCCAATAAATCCTTTCTTCCCCAACTTGCTTTTTGGTCATGGTATTTTGTTATAACAAAGGAAGGAAACCCTAACTAAGAGAATTGGTAATTATTTCCTTTACTAAAAACATTTCTCTATAATTTTTGACAACTGTATCTTTTATCAAATGATTTTCCCTTTATGCTGTAGTTCACAAATTTGATGGCTAATATTCATTACCAAGCCCCGTGGAAAATCCAAGGTCCTCCCCCCTCCATCCAGGTCTAGGAAGGTGAACATCCAAACTAGTTAGGCTCCCACAAAGCCAGAACATGAAGTAGAATCAAAACCCCATGCCATTGTCCTTTGCTTCTCATCAGCCCTTATTGTCTGCCATGTTCAGAGAGTCCGGTTTTATCCCTTGCTTTTTCAGTCACAGACCAGCTGGCCTTGGTGAGCTCTCAATAGATCAGCTCCACTGTCTCAGTGGGTGGGTGCACCCCTCGTGGTCCTGACTTCCTTGCTCATGTTCTCCCTCCTTCTGCTCCTCATTGGGACCTTGGGAGCTCAGTCTGGTGCTCCAGTGTGGGTCTCTGTCTCTATTTCCATCTATCGCCAGATGAAGGTTCTATGGTGATATGCAAGATATTCATCAGTATTGCTATAGGATAGGGTCATTTCAGGTTCCCTATCCTCAGCTGCCCAAGGAACTAACTGGGGACATCGCCCGGGGTACCTGGGAGCCCCTCTAGGTTCGAGACTCTTGCCAACCCTAAGGTGGCTCCCTTAACTAAGATATGTGCTTCCCTGCTCCCCTAACCAACCCTCCTATATCCCAATCATCCCGTTTCCCCAAGTTCCCCCCATCCTCCCCTTCTCACTTTTCTCTCCCCCTCTCCCCTTACCCCCATCCCGCCCCACCCCCAAGATCCCAGTTTTTTGCCCGGCAATCTTGTCTACTTCCCATAGCCAGGAGGATAACTATATGTTTCTCTTTGTGTTCACCTTCTTATTTAGCTTCTTTAGGATCACAAATTACAGACTCAGTGACCTTTATTTATGGCTAGAAACCAATTATGAGTGAGTACATCCCATGTTCATCTTTTTGGGTCTGGGTTACCTCACTCAGGATAGTGTTTTCTATTTCCATTCATTTGCATGCAAAATTCGAGAAGTCATTGTTTTTTACCGCTGAGTAGTACTCTAATGTGTATATCTTCCACACCTTCTTCATCCATTCTTCCATTGAAGGACATCTAGGTTGTTTCCAGTTTCTGGCAATTACAAATAATGCTGCTATAAACATAGTTGAGCAAATGCTTTTGTCATATGATAGGGCATCTCTTGGATATATTCCCAAGAGTGGTATTGCTGGGTCCAGGGGTAGGTTGATCCCGAATTTCCTGAGGAATCGCCACACTGATTTCCAAAGTGGTTGCACAAGTTTGCATTCCCACCAGCAATGGATGAGGGTACCCCTTCCTCCACAACTTCTCCAGCAAAGGCTATCATTGGTGTTTTTGATTTTAGCCATTCTGACAGGTGTAAGATGATATCTCAAAGTTGTTTTGATTTGCATTTCCCTGATCGCTAAGGAGGTTGAGCATGACCTTACCTGACTTCAAACTCTATCACAGAGGTACAGTAATGAAAACAGCATGGTTCTGGCATAAAAACAGAGAAGTCGACCAATGGAATCGTATAGAAGACCCGGATTTTAACCCACAAACCTATGAACACCTCATTTTCGATAAAGGAGCTAAAAGTATACAGTGGAAGAAAGAGAGCATCTTCAACAAATGGTGCTGGCACAACTGGACGTCAACCTGTAGAAGAATGAAAATAGACCCATATCTATCACCATGCACAAAACTCGAATCCAAATGGATCAAAGACCTCAATATCAATCTGAACACACTGAACCTGATAGAAGAGAAAGTGGGAAGTACCCTACAACATATGGGCACAGGAGATCGCTTCCTATGTATAACCCCAGCGGCACAGACATTAAAGGCAACATTGAATAAATGGGACCTACTGAAACTGAGAAGCTTCTGTAAAGCAAAGGACACTGTCACTAAGACAAAAAGGCAACCTACTGACTGGGAGAAGATCTTCACCAACCCCGCAACAGACAAAGGTCTGATCTCCAAAATATATAAAGAACTCAAGAAACTAGACTTTAAAATGCTAAATAACCCAATTAAAAAAATGGGGCACTGCATTGAACAGAGAATTCTCAACAGAAGAATTGCAAATGGCCAAAACACACTTAAGGTCATGCTCAAGGCAACTGAATTTTTAAGCATGTTGTTGACACTCATCTGAGATATCTTTGAGTACACTTCCAGAGAAATGTAACTCAGGAGGGAAGACTTATTCTGAAGGTAAGTGACACCATCCTATAAGCTGTGGTCTAGAACTAAATAGAAAGTTGGAAAAATAATCCAGTTATGCACCAATATTGGTCTCTGTTCACTGTGTGTGGTACAATACAGCAAGTTGCCTCATGCTTCTCACATCACAACCTTTGGGGCCATTTTTGTTCAAGCTACCATATCACAATATCATGAAAAGCTTTCAAATTAGCATTGAACATTAAACACTTTTGAGAGACAATCTTGTCAGTTTATTGTGTATTCCCATTATGTATGGGGCTATATAGAGAAATTTTGATTTGTTTATTTTTATTATTTACATATACGTACCTAAACACACACACACGTTCATGCATACACACATGTGGCATATTGCTAAACAGGTATAGAGGGAATAATGGAGACAACCGACAGGTCTTCAAAGGTATAGACTCTGATAAGAACAAGAAGCATGAGGGGTTAATCATAGAGGAAAAGCTAAGGAACCAATGCAGTCACAGTGTCTTCCAAAGTCACAAACTCAACAGGCCTTCAGAAGCCTTGTCTCTTTGACTATTACTTCATTTCCATTTCTTTTGTTTGTTTTGTTCTTTTTTTTTTGGTGGATCTCTTGTACCTTATGAAATCATTTAATCATTTGATAAAGAAGAGGTTGGTAATTATTTTCCCTAAGAGAATTCATATTTTACATTTTTTGGCACTCATGCCAGCCATATAATCATCTGGGTAATTTAACTTTTAAAAAGTTGCAAGTTATTTGTCTGTAAATGAATAACAATTCACTGCATTCTTTGCATCGTTAGGAATTTTAATGCATATTTATTATTACAATCTGTAGTCCCTCATGCATTATTTAAGTTCATTAGAGATAATGGGCAAATTGATTCACAGGACACTGTCTTATATTCCACTCTCTTTGTATCCTGGCATAGTGAAAATATAATCAGTTTATAATCAAATAAGTATTATGGAATACATTGCCCTTTGTTTAAGATTTAGAGGTCCCTTCCAGCTTCCTCTCTGCACTGAAATTCAGAATGGCGTTATATAGTGTTTTTTTAAAGAACTATCCAAATAGTGCTATAATTACAAAACATAGTTGTTTTATATTTGAAAAAAATCATTAAAATATGTATCCATTTTGATTTTTTCCATCAAATATTATATGATATCATTAATATTTACATTTGCCTACCAACCTTCTAACAATTTATGATATTCATTTTATTGAACAAGTTCACATCAAAGAAAATTGCATTAGATTTGAAATAACCTAATAATATAATGTGAATTATAATAATGACTTCACACAAAAATAACAATAGTGATAAAATCAATGTTAAAGACATACTAACATTAAATGGAATGCAAACTATCAGAGTTCTCAAGAAGAATATAGTCTGAAAAAGAGGAAATGACTATAACAGAATATGTATTTTTGAGACAGATCATGAGTGCCACAAGCTATCTTAAACCTTTTCCATGTGTGCAGGGCAGTGGTTACAAATGTAAGCCATTAAACCATGATGAATTTATACAATAAAAGTATGGATCCCAATGTCTTCCATGGGCTAAGCATGTACTCTTCCAATTGATTCACATGCCCAGTCACATAGAAGACATTTTAAGTTTTTAGCCACCATATACACATTTGTATTAAGCTCATTGAAAATAATAACTGAGGATAAGCAATACAGCTCAGTTGGAAAAGTGTTTGCACAAGTCTTTGGGTTCAATTCTAACACTCTATACAAAGAGTAAAAAATGCTAAATGAATACATAATTGTTTCTGATTTATTTTCTGGAATATAGATTCAAAATGATTTAGAAGAATTTTCATAAAACAATTATTCAACATAGTTCCAAGAAAATCTTGCAATGTATCCATGTGACCTATTAGAAGGTCAGTATGTATCTTTCTATGTGTGTTCTTATTCCAGTACTATAAAATCTATCAATATAAGGCATGAAGAAAAACCTAGATATCAACAGATTGTGGCTAGCTCAGTCTCAAAGGATACATGTACATCATGGCCCCTGCATCTATAGCTCACAGAACATAGAAGAAGAAGAGAAAGACTATAAATCAGAATACCGCGAAACAGTCAGTCCTAGGAATGACTGCATAAACCTGACAGGAACAATAGCAATATCAATGAACATGTAATTTCATCTGGTTCCACCTCTAGAGAAAGAACTACAGTCAATTAAAGAATTCTGGGAGAAGGATAATAAGGATTTTCCAGGCATCAGCCATCTTGATTATTGTCCAATCAGAGAGATCAATGTGGAAAACATATACACGGAGACAACAAAATTGGGCTCAGAGGATTGTATTAAGTTCTTTGGTGCAAACACACTCATACATGTATGTGTGTGTGTCTAACAATGATAAAGAAAATGAGGCTGTCAAGAGTGTAGGGGAGATAAAAGGAGTTGGAGGGTGGAAAGGGGGAGAAGAAAATGATGTCATTCAATGATTTCAATTAAAAAGATTTTAAAATAAGCTATAACCAAATGGTTTATAATTTTAAGTATAAATGCTTGAAGTTAGATAAAATTCTACAATGCTATAAATTTGACCAAATAGCAAATATGAAAATATTTATTTTGCTGCTCAATGCACATTTTGAAAGTATTGACAATATTATCAATAAATGATATTGTTATTTGAGTGTGGAATACACTCCATAGACTCATGTGTTTGATAACTTGGTTCACAAATAATGATGGTACTCTGGAAAATTAAAAAAATATGGAAGATGGAGCCTAACTGATGGAAAGTGATCATAGAAGAGACTATTGCATGTTTACTGGTTTGCCCACTATCATGTTTTCTGCTTTCTTACTAGATATACAACCATGAGGTCACATCATAACCTTGTGATCATTACTTCTGTGCCACAATAGTTTGTATTCATTCAAACTCTATTTCCAGTCTAAGTGCAGGTAAACCTGTTCTTCCTTGTACTCGTTTTTTTTTTTTTTTTTTTTTTTTTGACAGAGTTTCTCTGTATAGCTTTGGAACCTGTCCTGGCATTCATTCTGTAGATCTGGCTGGTCTTGAAATCATGAAGATCTGCCTGCCTCTGCCTCCCAATGCTGGTATTAAAGGCATGTGCCACCACTACTCGGCTAGCCCTTGTCACTTTTATTTTTTCATTTTTAGTAACTACTTAAACACAAGCACCAGAAAGGTAACTAACTAGTGTTAGAAAAGGAGAGGCCGCTTGTTGGTTCCTGGCCACATGGCTATCTTAGACACAAAATAATCACACAAAAACTGTATCAATTAAATCACTGCTTGGCCCATTAACTCTAGCTTCTTCTTGGCTTACTCTTATATTAATTTAATCCATTTCTATTAATCTGTATATTGCCATGTGGCTGTGCCTTACCGGGAAATGTTTCTAATTTCAGTCTCCCATGGCTTGATGGATTCTCTCTTACTCAATTCTTCTTTCTCTTAGCATTCAGTTTAGCTTTTCCTGCCTTACCTAAGGTAGGCCTACCTTAGGTATGCCTGCCTTGCTATAGGTCCAAAGCAGTTTCTTTATTCATTAATGGTAATCACAGCACACAGAGGGAACTCCCACAAGAACTAGCTTACATACTGAATGGAGCAACAGTTCCAACCAAAGAAATTCAATCTTGAATAACATGTACACAAAAACATAGCCTGAAAGATATCTCAAAGGGTTAAGGCACTTGCCTCAGGCTCACCCCCAGGGGCTCACATTGTAGAAAAGAGAATTTTCTAAAGTTATCATTTGTCTTCTACATATAGGATGTTCACACCACCAAAACACAAGCCCACATGCACAAACACAAATTATATGATCACAGAATATAATTATATGAAAAAATTAAAATAGGCAGAAATAGATAAACCAGTTTAGATTATTATATAATAATATCAGAATATTATTACATGTATGTATACATAGCCATCATTTTTATCATTGAAGTGCTAGTAAAAAATGGAGAAATCATTTCCTTATCAGGTCACTCACATTGTGGATATGATATAGTGTTGATAAGAACAAAATAACGCAGTTGTCAGTTTTTTATTTTAATTGATTTTTACTGTATGTGTGTGTGTGTTTGTGTGTGTGCGTGCATGCGTCCATGTGCCTCGGCATGCATGTCCATGAGTTCAGGTACCTTAATAGACCAGTAGCATGGAATCTTCCTGGAGCTGAGTTACAGAAAACTGTGAGCTTCTCAGTGTGATTGCTTGAAACTGAACTCAGGTTCTCTCCAAGTGTCCCAGATGCTGATTCACTGCTCCAGTCCACCTATCAGTAATTTCTAAAGAGCCTCTTCTTTTGTTCACCGCTGCCATTATGAAAGTGTTAATCCAATTTAATCCAATGGTTATTCATTTGAAGCTTGTTCTGTGTGGTGTAAGATGTTCGGGAGCTAACATGACATCTCTTTAGAAGAAGCTAAGATATCCAGTATGAAAATCAGTGAGTTTTCTGATATGACCATATCATCTGAGTACCAACTTGCGTCTGTGGAATATGTATACATGAAGGGTAGATTAAATGAAATGAAGAGTTTAAGTCTGCAGAAAGAGAAAATAAGACTCATTAGCAGATCATTAGAGTTTGTTACATTGAGAACTTATGTACAAGGAAATACCAAGAGTCCTCAAAAACTACAGCTCCAGAATGAATACTAAAACTGTATTTCTGTATTACATTAAAATTCAGGAGAGACCATTCAATGAGAAGACTATTTCCCTATAACTAAGGAAATGTGTGGAATCTGAGTGTCTGATAATACCATATAAAAGAAATACATAGAAATACAGTATTCAGGAATACCCTTGCTTTACACAAGGATGGTTTCTCCAGTTCGTGGTAAGATAGAATTGTTTCTTTTATGATCACCCACCTCTTTCAGCTTACATAAAAGACAGAGAACATGCTGTGCTCCAGGCCTGACTTAGGTCACTTAGCATAATGCTTTCCAGGTCCATGAATAGGCAAATGACAGGATTCCATATGTTTTGTGGGTGGATTATATTACATTTTGCATGAGTGACATATGTTTTAATGCATTCATCCATCAGCCAGAGGCTAGGAATAGTATAAGGGCATAGAAAGTAAAAGACTAAAAGCAACAAAATACCATCAGATGGAGGCGGTTAGTTCTAACAGTCTATATTTTAACTGAGCCAATAGAATTTATATGTAGTATAATTTTTATAGCTATCTGAGAAGTGTTAGAAAGTTGAGGTAGGACAATGTTATTCCCCTTGTATTAAGGCTGAACAAGGAAACCAAGTATAAGGAATAGGCTTCCAATAGTCAGTCAAAGTGTTAAGGACAGCCACTACTCTCTCTACTAGTAGTGCCTCAAGTAGACCAAGCTACACAACTGTCACACTTAAGTAGAGGGCTTAGTATTGTCCCATGCAGGCTTCCTGGCTATCAGTCTAGCCAATCTATCTAGAAAAGAACTAAAGAAGATTGGGAAAACCAAAATGATGATGCCTAATGATAATCTGCTATAATCATAGATTAGTGAGTACCCCAATTGTCACCAGCGAGCTTTCATCTGGTATCTGATGGAAATAAATGCAAATATCCAGAGCCAAGCATTTGTTGTTCAGGGAATCCTGATGAACAGAGGAAGAAAGAATGCATGAGCCAGGGGGATCAAAGATCTTACGAGGGACAAATATAAAAAAAATAACCTGGGCTCATAGAAGCTCACAGAGATTAATTATGCTCTTAGAATATTACATTCACTCTCACATATTTTACTTTATCTTTTCCTCCCAGTCTATTGGTCATCATCTCTTATTTGAATTTTAATTTTGGGGTATGTATAGTTGAAGATCATGTAATACGTGTTTAAATATGCATTCTTTCAAATAATACTTACAATTATGGAAATATTAATGTGATTAAAAGCTTTATTTTTAGATTTTGGTTGAAAATCCCTTATTGGATCATTTTATCCATATAACTCAATTTAGAAATTCATTATTTTTATGTGTCATTTGAAAAGACATTTCCTTGCCCATTACAAAATTTGCTATAATTTTTGAAATCATTTCACTACAAAATCATAGTTATTTCTGAACCCTCACATCTATTCTATTACTCTCCATATGTAGCTTGTTTCAATATTAGATTATCATGAATTCAATATCGCTAAAACTTTGATAACATAAATTAAAATTTCCAGCTGTGTGATTTTCATTACTATTTTGACTATTATTGTTTCTTTCTCTTTTCAATATTAATATTAGATTTTATATACTTATGAAAAACTATGTGGAAAGAATTTAATCAGAACTTTGGAAAATATTACTTAAAGTTTGTAGATATATTGATAAATTATAATCTTCTAAAAGCATCATTTCTGAACTTTAATTGAGAATCTTTTATTATTTAAATATTTATTGAGTTTGCAAATAAAATTTTTAATTCTTCAGAATAGAAGCAAATTACATTTTAAAAAAAAAATATATTACACTGATGATGATGGTGACTGTCTTGAATCCCAGTACTCTGAAGGCAGAAGCAGGTGGATCTCTATGACTTTGATGCCAGCCTGGTCTACAGAGCAAATTCTAGGACACCTTGGGCAGTTACAAAGAAAATCTCTGTCTCAAAAATCAAAACTAAACAAGCACCAAAAAGTAGAATAGACATCACAGGTGAATGGGGAATGTGTTTGAATAGTGGTTTCTGTTGGAGACAGGAGGGATCACGTGAGTTGAGGATAAAGAGAGAGGGTACTGGAATCAGGGTACATCTCTGGGATAAATTAGAAATTGAGTGATATAAAAACTCCCAGGAATCTATGAGGGTGACCATAACAAAGATTCCTAGAATGGGGCATATGAACCAGTTATCTCCTGTAACCAAGCAAGATTTTCAAAGAAGGAATTGCTATCATAACCCAATCACAATAGCTTTGTGCTACAATTTGTTGTGCCTACAAGATGAGGTAAAGGTGACACAGAAATTATGGGAGTAGCCAATTAGTGCCTGGTCCAACTTGAAATTTCTACCATAACAGGGAGCCTACCACTGACACTGCTTGGAGTGCCAGGACTAAAAGAATGGACAGTCTGGAGAACTAGGATAGAGTCAAATATGACTGCTCATAATAATAACAATATAGAAATGATAATAAAGTCAATGATTCCTAATGATATTATGCTATATTCATACACTTCTGCTTAGCCTAATTTTCATCAATGAGATTTTATCCAGCAACTGATAGAATCAGGTGCAGAGACCTAACAAATTTTAGGCTGACCTTGATTGGGGAATCATGTGCAGGAGTGAGAGAAAAGATTGGGGGAGCCAGAGTGATCAAGGAAGAAAGCACAAGAAAATCCACAGAATCAACTAATTTGGACCCAAGGGATTCACAGCGACTGATCTGCCAACCAGAGAGCTTGCATGGGACTGACCTAGATCCTCTGTACATATGTTACTGTTGTGTGGCTTTGTCTTCCTGAGGAATTCCAAAGAGTGGGAATAAGAGTTGTCTCTGAACTGGTTACTTGATTTTCAGACATTTCTCTCATACTGGGTTGCCTTGTTCAGCATTAGTAAGTGAGGGAGTGTCTAATCTTACTGCAAACTAATATGACATGGCTGGCTGATACACACAGCGTACCCTTTTCTAAAGATAAAGAGGAGGAACAGATTGGGATAAGTGCTGTGGAAAACTCTTTTGTACACTGTGAAGATCTGTTGCTGTGATTGGTTTAATAAATACACTGACTCTCTAATAGCTACACAGGATAAAGTTAGGCAGAAGAGCCAAATTGAGAATGATGGGAAGAAAGAGGGCCAGTCAGAGGAGTCACCAGTTAGGCATACAAATGGAATAGAGGTAAAGTGCATAAGCATTTGGGCAGCACATCAATAATAGAATGAGTTATAAGGGCTAGTTAGTAATAATCCTGAGCTATTGGCAGAACATTTACAACTAATATACTAATATTGTGTGGTAATGTGGAAAGCAACTACTGGCTATTTGGAAATAGGTAGGCAGCAGAGAAATGTCCAATTACATATTACGTTTCAATGTGGGGACAAAATTTCTACATAAAACCTGACAAAACTTAAGAAAGGATTCTAGACAGACAAAAATAGCATCAAACATAGTTTCTTTGTAGCTGCCTTTACTCCAGTTGACACTGTTTGCTGGATATGGGCAGAGGTATAGCCCTTTAAGAGATGGCTTTGGGCCAGGGCTAGCAACACTTGAATGGTGTTTACAAGAAGCAGGTGGTATGCTACTCAGTGGTGAGGATGACCCAGAAACTTTCCAAGTTGGCTCCTAGTGCTGGCAGTAAACTTATCTCCACCATAAGACAAGATTCTCAAGGAATGGTACAGGGCCAACTGCCAAAACGACCACTTTAGACCTAGATATGCCACTTAGCAGTTTAAAGACTCATGTCATCAGAAAAACATTGAGATATAAAGCAAAGACAGATTCAGAGTAGGGGAAAATGTTCTAAGTGGCTTACAGTGTATTTATAAATATACATAGGATTGGAAGAGAAAACAAAAAAAAGGTAGAGAAAATCCTAATAAAGGGAATAGAAAAATATAAAATATAGGACACACAAAGATGGAAAATACATAGAAAGTCTGGATTATGCATATTATTATATTGTATTTAATTTTTTTGTCTGATAAGAGACCTTGGATTGGATTATGGAAACTGCTAGGTTAAATCAATCTATATATTTTAAAATTAGTGTGTGTGTGTGTGTTTGTGTGTGTGTTGTTCAGATCACATTTATGTTCTATTACAAGTATGCTCTTACCACATATTTTTGAGGAACGGGGAGGAACTTTATGTACAAAAACTCAAGTCACATATCTTGTCAACATTTGAATCAAAATTCTGTGAATTACGAAACTATAGTGGTTTTGCTCTAATTAATTGATATTCCCTGGAACACTGTGCTAACCCTCAAAGCTGCCCTCATACTGAAGACTATTATTTTCCTACTCATTCTTATGCATTCAGATTAATCTGAATATTTAGAGACACCAATATTCCATTTCAAATAAGTTCCACAGTTTTTATTAGATCTTCGCTTCCAGGTTTATTTGTTGTATTACAAAAAATTAATGAGAAATGGTCTATCCTTTCTCAACATGACCTTTTTTATTCAGTTGCATTATGGAGGCACACTAGCTAAGAGTAGCTCATCTATGTTCTCAATCTCATTGGGAACAACTTTAACTGTGTTTCAATGATCATGTAAAAATTTGTTTTTTCTTAGCTTTACAATTTCCAGTCTAGAAAAAAAAAACAGGTAGGTTTCAGGCAAACCTTCTTCTATATCTCTTTCAGATCAGTTCCATACTAAATTCAGCCTTCCCTCAGCCTCCAACATCTCCTTTGCAAACCAGTGCCTAGAAACCTCCTTCACCCCACTTTTAACTGTATCGTAGAAGCCAACTCTAGCAGGTATTCCTGACAATACATGCCCCCCTCCTTCCAGGGCAAGTAGGACCCACACTATTTCTTTTGATCCTGAGATCCAACCCCCCCCAGGCTCATCCCCAGTAGTAAGAAACCTGCTGTAGTCTCCCTTTCATCTCTGACATCATTCCGAATTAACTGTTCTCCTCCAACCTTCATTCTACCACCTAAGACCAATTACCCAGCCTCTAACACTATCAGGCACTCCTAATCAACACTCAAGTTGAACAAGACAGGAAAACAGGCAACACACAGTCACTACAATCTCTGAAAATCCAGGGAGGAAGCAGAAACAAAGAAGCAAAACACCCACCTAACAAAGACAAATCCAGAAATTAGCAACTACACCGTTATTCATCACCAATTCAGATGCCAAGAGACTAGGATAAAATGTACTGTCAAAAACAGTTAGGACAATATATCTCTACCAAAGCCCAGCTATCTTATCAGAGTAATTCCTAACTACTCCAACATTGGGAAAGCACAAGAAAATGCTGAAAACAGCCTTTATAATATGGTAAAGAATCTTAATGAGGAAATCCCTTAAAGAAATACAGAAAAATATGAAACAAAACAAACACACACACACACAAAGAAAGAAAACAGTGTAAGGAAAGAAATAAAACTACACAAGATTTAAAATTGGAAATAGAGGTAATAATGAAAACCCAAACTGGGGGAATGTGAAATGAAAAGAAAAAATAGATATTGAAACAGGGAGCTATAGAGGCAAGCTTCACCAACAAAATATAAGAGATGGAAGAAAGAATCTCAGATATTGGATTACAATAGAAATAAATGCTTACACCAGTCAAAGAAAATGTTAAGTCTAAAGAATTCTTGACACAAAAAAATCCAGGAAATTTGGAACATCAAGAAATAATACTACGTCTAAGAATAACAGGAATAGAGGAAAGAGAAGAAGCCAAGCTCAAAGGCCTTGAAAACTTTTTCAACAAAATTATAGAAGAAAATTTTCCTAACCTTAAGAATGAGATGCTTATAAGACTATAACAAACATACAGAACCTCAAGGAGATTGAACCATAAAAGAAATGTGCCTTTCAACATGATAATGAAAATACACCAAATAAAGAAAAAATATTAAAATTTGCAAAGAAAAAAGACCAATTATTATAGAAATAAATACCTAGTAGAATTACATATGACTTCTTAATGGAGACTCTTAAAGAAAGACAGAAGGGTCTGAACAGATGTGCTACAGCCTCCAAGAGACAACACCAGGCAGCTGAGACTACTCTACCCATCAAAGTTCAAACAACATATATGGAAAAAAATAAGATATTCCACAATAAACTTAAAATTAAACAGCATCTGTCTACAAATCCAGCCATGCAGAAGGTGAAAGAAGGTAAACTCCAAACTAAAAAGGTTAACTACACCCATGAAAGCACAGCAAATAATATCACACTTGCAATCAAAAGAAAAAAGCACCTTTATCAAAAATCAGGTGTTCATAGGTTTGTGAGTTAAAATCCAGGTCTTCTATTCAATTTCATTGGTTGACTTCTCTATTTTTATGCCAATACCAAGGTGTTTTCAATACTGTAGCTCTGTAATAGAGTTTGAAGTCAGGGATGGTAATGCCTCTTTATTGTATAAGAGTGTTTTGGTTATCGTGGGTTTTTTGTTTTTCCATATAAAATTGATTATTGTCCTCTCAAGGTCTGTGAAGAATTTTGGTGGGATTTTGATGGGGATTGCATTGAATCTATAGATTGCTTTTTGGAAAATTGCCATTTTTACTATGTTGATCCTCCCAATCCAAGAGCAAGGGAGATCCTTCCATTTTCTGGAATCCTCTTCAATTTCTTTCTTCAAAGACTTAAAGTTCTTGTCAAATAGATCTTTCACTTCCTTGGTCAGAGTTACCCCAAGATATTTTATGCTATTTGTGGCTATCGTGAAAGGTGATGCTTCTCTGATTTCCCTCTCTGCATCCTTATCCTTAGTGTATAGGAGGGCAACTGATTTTTTGGAGTTGATCTTGTATCCTGCCACATCACTAAAGGTGTTTATCAGCTGTAGGAGTTCTTTGGTAGAGTTTTTGGGGTCGCTTATGTATACTATCATATCATCTGCAAATAACGAAAGTTTAACCTCTTCCTTTCCAATTCGAATCCCTTTGATCCCCTTAAGTTGTCTTATTGCTATTGCTAGAACTTCAAGCACTACTGAATAAAAAAATGGGTCAAGACAGAAATAAAGAAATTAAATACTTTCTAAGTTGCACTCAGAATGAATATACAGCATACCCAAAATTACAAAATTAAATGAAAGTGACTCTAAAACGCAAACACATAGCACTAAGTGTAAACATAAACAGATAGATGATAGATAGATGACAGATGATAGATAGATAGATAGATAGATAGATAGATAGATAGATAGATAGATAGATA
>JABTXL010012463.1:11408133-11451542 GCA_025134845.1 Neodon shergylaensis
ATAGATAGATAGATAGATAGATAGATAGATAGATAGATAGATAGATAAAATTGAGGTAACTCATATCAGAAGCTTAAAAGCACATCTGAAAACTCTAGAAGAAAAAGAGGTATTTACATCCAAGAGTTGTAGACTGCAAGAAACAATTAAATTCAGCACTGAATCAGTAAAATAGAAAAAAAAGAGAACAATACAAAGAACTAATGAAACAAACAGATGGTCTCCTTGAGAAAAACAAGATAGACGAATTCTTACCTAAAGCAATCAAATAAAAGAGATTATCCAAATTAACAAATCACAAACAAAAAGGAGAACATAACAACAATCAATGAGAAAATTCACAAAATGAAATACTTGCAAACCATTTACAAGGACACATCAAGGCCGGGTGGTGGTGACGCACACCTTTAATCCCAGCACTCGGGAGGCAGATGCAGGTAGATCTCTGTGAGTTTGAGACCAGCCTGGTCTACAAGAGCTAGTTCCAGGACAGGCTCCAAAAACCACAGAGAAACCCTGTCAAAAAAGTCATCTACCATGATCAAGTAGACTTCATCCTATAGATGCAGGGAAACTTCAATATTCATAATCCAGTAAATGTATTTTATAATATAAACAAACTGAAAAAAGTCAGGTAATCATCTTTTTAGATGCTGAAAGGTACTTTGACAAAATTTAAATCTACTTCATGTTAAAAGTCCTGGAGAGATAAGGTATGCAAAAGACATACCTCACATGTAAAGGAAATTTAGAACAATCCTACAGGCAGCATCAAATTAAAAAAAAAGAAAATATTGCAATTACATCAGGACCAAAACAAAGTTGTCCAGTCTCTCAATATCTATTTAATATAGTAGTTGAAGTTTTAGCAAGAGGAGAAAGAGAATAGAAGATGAACAATGATTAATAAAAAGTTAGAGCATATAAGCTTTTATGGCTTCCCAACTTACGTCTCCATGCCTCCATCACCTCCCTTTTTTAAAGCCAAAATTTAAGTGTGAAGGAAGGTAATAAATGCAAAGAAGATGAACCAAGCCTGTGATATACACACACACATATATATAAAGGAAAATACTACAAAATGCATAGAAAGTGAAATAAATTATGGTAAATATTATGAAAAAATAAGTAATATAAAATTATGCCTTGTAATGTTCAGATGAAAAAATAAACTAAAATAAACAATTTTTGTGACTCGGGTTGTTTTTTTCTCAAGAGCTCTGAACTTCTGTACCTGTATAGTGACCAGCACTCCAGAGTGGTTCGCACCTGCCTTCAAAATGGCACCTTTGACACCTTTAGAGATCCTGTCATAGAGGCTGTGGGGACCATGGAGGTGATGATGGAGACCGGAGGTAATTTGCCCTGACATTAACCAAACAAGAAGCTCTGCAGGAGGCTGTCACCAGCCTGGGATTCAGGACATGAATTTAGGAGTACATGCTAAGGGAAAGTTTGCCAGTTCCTCTGGAGGTGTCTGCCACAGCAGTGTGGCAGGACCCAAGCTATACAACTGAATCAAGAATCCTCAGGGGCCACACATTAGAATTAAAGAGCAGAGAAACACATTGGCCAGTTCTCCCAGGGAAAACATTTTCTGTCATGTCTATTCTAATTTTCACATTATACATATGATACAACTGATCTTTTCACATTCCAAAAATTCTACAAAAGGGGAAATTGTAGTGAAATTAAATAAGAACACAAATACTTTTAAATATTTGTAGAATTAGTGCCCAATGCACAGTTTTTCTTGGGGAATGATGTCTAGCTCTACATTAAACCATGGTTTATAGATGACTTAGATCTTAAAGGGTGTTATGAAATCAAGGGTTCAGAGGAGGGAATGTGTGAATTTAAAGGAAATGTGAGGACAGCAGCCTGAGAAGATGTAGGAGCCACCATAAGTCAACCTTAGCAGCAAACACATCAGCATGCATGAAGGACAAAAATTCTTCAGAGAAAGGTACTGAATTATTTGCAAAAATCACTACCATCTATAGAACTGCAAAAGTCTCACAGTTCATGGTTTGTGAAGTTGGATACAACATACAGGTACAGTATTATGAAAGAATCTTAAGTAATAATTTATAATTTTACATATTACCTATAAGTAAAATTAAGTTAAGTAATTTAGTTGTCCCCATGCTATTTATGAAATTAGGCAAAATATTTCTAACAACCAAAGAATACCAGTATTTGTGTGTTAATGGTAGAAAGTATAGTATTATATTCTCTATCATTTAATTCCAAAGGATGGGCATGCAGGAGAGATTTGCTTTAGTAGTCTTCAGCACAGTGAGGTTAGTAGAGTTTAAAACAAATGATATATCTTGTAAATACATGTAAAGGACATTTTACAGGTTTTATAAATATCTGAATAGAAAAAACAATTCTGACAACTTTTATCAACATGTATAGCATAATTACCAATATCAAATTATCTCATTCTACCATAACATTGTGTTGAAATTCACAAGCCAATTAAAAATGTATGAGAGATAGCTCAGTGAGTAAAATCACTTCCCGTGTAATCATGATGGCATAAGTTCAAATTCCATATTTGCCAGAGCAGGGCATCATAACAGGAATCTACAGTGCCAGTATTCTGGAGATGATGTAAGAGGTAGAGAGAGAAAAGATTCACTGGAATTCCTGCTACCATGGAATGAATACTCAGCCCTCAAACAGAGAGAAACTGTCTTAAGCAAGGTGAACCTTGAGTACTGACATTCAAAGATGTCTTCTGACTCCCACATTCAGACTGTGACATCTGCATGCCCAAACTGGCACTCTTCTCACACTCAAGAAATTAAACATTAAAATCAGTAAATAAAATAGGAAAAATTCACCGGAAGCAACTTGGGTTCCTGCTGGTGTCTTTCTGTTTCAGTAATCCTTTTTATGCCAGTTTAGGAACAGGGCACCATAAATCTTATTTACATTTTCCCTGAATTGAAGCATGTCCAATGAGGTCATTTATGACAGCGATAGTAAATTACCAGTACTTATAAAAATATTGTGTTAATTATAATATGTACATTAATATATATAAATCTGTAGAGGCAATGAATTCTTCAATGATATGACACACAGATAAAATATGGTTGCTGATATATAGAGATACGTATAGTACATATCTACTAAATTATATTTATTGCTTCATAGAAATAATACTAAAAGTATACAAAACAACCTTATCACATGCCATTAAAATTAATTTTTATTTCATTATGATATTTAAAGTATAATGAGGGCATACCATAATGTTACGAGCTGTAAAAGTTGATAATGCCAATAACGTGTCATTTTAAGATAAAAAATAAACCATTTAATATTTCAGTGAGGCACTATCAATTAGAAATCACTCTAGTACAGAGAAATAAGGACCTAATTTGCCTTATTATGTGGGCAATTAAAGAGTTTTGCCTCTACTTAAGTAGTCAAATTTGATAAGTTTCTAAAGTTAATGGAATAAGAGGGAAAACGATCTGCACATGTAGTAACTGGGTGTCTTTTTTTCTATTTGTCTTGGGCTTTGGTCTTATATAAAATAAAATCCCCTTGAGACAAACGTCCTAGTTCATTTCTACAGGGAAATATTCCAAACTTACAGGCTTTAATAAAAAACATTGTTGAACAAACTGTTCTATCACTAAAATGTTTATATCTAAACTATTAAGCAATGCATAAAGAGAACAATACCCTATGAGGCCATTTGTAATAGAATGCAAAGTTAACTTTATTGAAATAGATATTAGAATAAAGATCACCAGAGTTGTGGTGGTGATTATAATAAGTGGATTATTGACAATGTTCAGGGGAACCTGAGCAACGGGTACTCAATTTTTAGTTACAAAAAAGTAACATGAGGGAATACATAGTAGAACTTTGTAAGTATTGCTAGTAATATACCATGCTCAAGAAAATGCTGAGACTATGCATAAACGCTTTTCACCACAAAAATGATGATTTGAGATTTTGATTAGGTAAATCTAGCATTGTCTGGTTGAATGTCGATTTCAGGACATTATATTGCACACAGTAAATATATGGCACTGCAAATAAAAATAATTTAAATTTTTAAGTATAAAAATGAAAGTTTGACCACAGTATAATAATATATAAATAAGAATTTAATTTGTTATGCAAATGATTGTATTTGCCTAAAATTGCAAATCATTTTAATAAGAGAACTGATGTGGGAGTCCCCACTGTATGCTCTGATTACCATTAATGAATAAAGAAACTACCTTGGCCTGTTGATAGGGCAGAACTTAGGTAGGTGGGGAAGATGGAACTGAATGCTGGGAGAAGGAAGGCCGAGAGGGAGATGCCATGGAACCTTCGAAGATAAATGTGCTGAAACTTTGCTGATATGCCACGACCTCGTGGTGATATACAGATGTATAGAAATGGGTTAAGAGTTAGCCAATAAGAAGCTAGAGCTAATGGGCCAAACAGTGATTTAACTAACACAGTTTCTTTGTGGTTATTTCGGGGCTAAGCAGCCAGGAACTAAGTAGCTGCTTCCTCCAACAGAGAAAAATACATACAATAATATGTTTGACTGGGCCAGGAGTCTCATGAGGAGTAGAGACCTTCAGAGAATGTGCTGATATTTGAGCTGAAATTAAAAAAAAAATTCTTGAAAAAGATAAAAAGTTGATATACTGTGAAGAGTCCAGACTTTCAAGGAAAAGCCAGAAGGTCACAGTGGGATAAATAATTAGAAATAGAGAATGCAAGACTTTGTCACAACAATCAGGAATAAATTACAGCAAAGTCATTTAGAGCTCTAAAAGATAAAAGATGGAACCATACCAGACATTATGTAGAGTGAGAGACCTTGGAACACTCAGTTCTAAATGGGGTGCCTCCATCAAATCCTTCCCCCTAGAGCTCAGGGAACCCTTTGTAAGGAGATGTAGAAAGAGTGCTGGAGCCAGAGGGGATGGAGGACAGTAAGAAAACAAAGTCCTCTAAATCAACATGTTCAGAGCTCACATAAACTCACAGAGACTAAGGCAGCACGCACAGATCCTGCACATGTCTGCACGAGGTCCTTTGCACATGCATCATGACTTCCAGCTTAGTGTGTTTATGAGACTCTTGAGTGTGCAAATGAGTGGGCTTCTGTTTCTTTTGCATTCTCTTGGGTTCTTTTCCTGGTGTTTTGTCCAAATCTGATGTGTTAGTTTTTTTTTAATCTTATTGCATTTTAGTATAATTCTTTAAAAATGAGACTCTACCAAATACATTTCCATGTATATTGATGCCATAAGTTTTTAAATATATACTTGTTGACAGACACTTTTACTTAGATTATAAATGTTACTTATATAAATACATACATACATGCATACATACATACATACATATGTAATGGCTATCAACTTAAGAGTCACGGGTGGCATGAGGACTGTTGGAGAAAGGATACCTTTTCTTCCAGATTATTAATTATTTTGGGTTTTATGACAATCTGATTAGACAATGGATTTCTAAGAGTGGAAATTTAGTAATTTAGTAATGTTTCCCTGCTCATATTTATTTTTAAAGATAATAGATTCTGTCCTCAACTCTGAGATACTATTTTATGATTATGTGCATTATTTCATAATTATGATATTTTTCACTGTTTTGTAAAATGTTTTTGCTTTTTTAAAAAAGTGGCTTCTCCTGCATAGCTAAGCATCATTACAATGCAAAGATTGAGAAAGTGAGGACAAAACCAGTCCAGCAATATTTGGAGACACGAAATTCTATCTTTTTGAGTTTCCAATCCAATTTCTTTCTTTAAAGATTTAAAGTTCTTGTCATACAAGTCTTCTACTTGTTTGGTTAGAGTTACTCCAAAGTATTTTATGCTTTTTGTGGCTATTGTGAAGAGTGATGTTTCTCTAATTTCTTTCCTAGCCGTTTTATCATCTGTACAGGAAGGCTACTGATTTTTTGAGTTAATCTTGTATCCTGCTACATTACTGAACGTGTTTATGAGTTAGCATCTTAAACCACTGGCAGGAAAAGGACCGGTTCAATTCGGGGAGGAATTGTTAGGCCACTTTTGCTTGCTGCCTCATGTGTTGTTGGAAATGCCATGACAGTCTTTCATGTGACTGCAGTATAAGGACTCATTCTGACAGTTGAAACAGAGGACCAAGGCACCATATTGTCATATGTAAGCCATATATAGAATAATGAAACTAGCAACTACTGAAGAAGTTGATTATAATGAAATCTGCTAAGTGTTTTTAAACTCCAAGGATGCATGTAGTGGAAAATATACCTTTGCTCCTCATGGGTGTCTGTGCTTTCCTGGTACAAGAATTCGTACCAGGATTTGTCATTTTGGCTGCTCTGCTAGGAAAGCCACATTCAGTGCCCAGATACCCTGGTCCAATAACAATCACCTGTGACTCCTGTTTCAGAATATGAGGCACTATCTTCTGGACTCCATTGGAACCTACAACTGCTTTTGCACGTAGACACACAGATACACACATATCATGTACACAGAAATATAAATAAACCAAATCTTTAAAAATAAGAACTGGATATACTATCATATATCACTATAAATATAATGACAACAAAGCCTTTTATATTATTCCCAGATTGTATTAATAGCATTTATGTTGTCTTTAATTCAGTTAAGTCCTGGGAAATTCACCTTAACATTGTATGCCAAAAGAGGAAAATTAGAGCATTCATGAAAGTCAATTGGAAGCTAGACCAAGTGTGAGGACAGCAAACATCATGTAAAACATGCTTTTACTATTCCTCATAAAAGAAACTATCAATTTGTTTTAATTAAAATTTCTAAAATTAATTTTAAAATTTTAATGATTGTACTATGCTATCCTGAGAAATAATAATCACCTGTCCGACTACATTGGCAAAGGACCCTATTATATTCAGCTGCTGCCTTGTACTTTGCTTCGTATATTCCTATTCAGTTGAACGATATTATTAAGTTCTGAAGTTGATTATATGGGTTCTTTGTGAGCAGGGGCTGGGAACATTTCAGACAGCTAAAAATAAGGTTCTCTTTGGCTCTAAGTGAAACACTTACACCTCTTCTCCCCTCTGACAAATACTCTTTTGAGTGTAAAAGTGCTCACCTTTAAACATACTTTGAAAATTAAGAATTAGCTTGGTGGCAGTTCACACTTTCAGATACTACTTTTAATGTAACGTTTTAATATTGTGCCTTCCCACTCACAAAATCAAATTTACTTGAAGCATCTTCAGTCATTATTATGAGTGGAGTAACAGAGCTTTCTTCTCTTTGTTTTTATGGGATAAGCTAAAAAAAATTTCCAGTATGAAAAACAGTGTTTTCTGACTGCTAGTCACCTGAAGAAAATTTTATGGGATCTCATTCTTTTAAATTTAATTTTTAAGAATTTCATATGTGAGTTCTGTCATTTTCACCCATCTTTACCCCTTCTGATGTCTCCAGTCTCCCCAAACTCCCTCATAAATAAGCTAAATTTTAAATATAATAAATGCACTCCAAACGTAAAGGCGATGGTTCTTTAAAGTAAACATCGGTAATAACTAAACATAGTATTGTATTTTTGTTCATTGTGTATAAATTCAGTATACTGTTTAAATACTGCTAGAAAATTAGTATGTAATCAAAGAACTTCCTTTTCTTCTCTTTCCAGTTTACTGTTTTGTGTAATTCCTGAGTGTGGATCTGTTTTGTATCCCTTCTCTTTGACTCTTTTCCTTCTATTTCTCAGTTTCCTCAAATTCCAATGTGTTAGCTTGTTTCTATTGCTACATTTTAATTTACTACATTTTATTTTATAACTTTCTTTTTTAGGCCGATCTGTGTTTAATAAGAGAGAGAAAAGGAGTGAGTCTAGATGGGAAGGGAGATGGGAAGGAAATGGATGGAAGGAGTAGAAGGAAGATAAAACATAATCAGGATATATTTTGTCATACTTTTCCCAAACTAGTGCTAGTCACATAGTTCTGATGAAGTTGCCTTGAAACAACTCCTGGATCTTCTGGCTTACAAGTCACTCCGATCGTATTTCTGGTAATGTATCACCTAACATGATTTCAGACCTAAGGAGCTTTGGTCACATGGTTCTTATCTACCACTTTTCACTGTTATTATTTTTAACGTGTTGCTTCCTACTTCCTAGTCTGTAACCCAGATTCCGAAGTAACTTTGATCAAAATGTCGTTCACTCCCTGGGGTAATTGCACTGTCCAGGGTCCTTAGATGTCCATCAGTCCACTTCAAGTCAAATACCCTTTGCCATCCTTTTCTGGCCCAGGTCCTGTCCCTCTAGTCCCCTGTTTACTGTGTCTAAGCACAACTTTTGACTTTGTATATAGCAGAAAGAACAGATTTCAGAGAGATGGCAGATGCTTACCTCTAGAAAGTAATGAAAATACAATTTATGTGAAAAAGGAGGCACGGAGTGAATCACTGGAGGGCCTGACAGGCAGAATGAAAATGGATCCTGAGTATCTTCAGCTTAGAACAGAGTCAAAGATGATCAAAAGGAGTTACTAAGAAAGGAGGCATGAGAGAAAATTCCTGATGATTCTGTGCTCCCTTTTGAGTTACGCTAAAAAGAAAAGGAGAAATTCCCAATACATGATTCTGCAGAAGCACCAGGACCAAGGAATTACTGGTTAACAATTTTAGGCTCGATTAGGCTGAAAAAGCATGCCTGACCATGACTTATGGTAATTTAAAAGGTATCAAATGGTTTAGTTCCCAAATTAGTGACATATACTAATATAAAATCTAAGTAGCTAAATGAAGTAGCTAAACTGTATGAAATGTAAATAAATAAAGCAAACTCGATTACCTACAGAGAAAGATTAAAAAGAATGGGGAGCTTGATGTAACGAAGACAAACTTCTATCTGCTTTATGTTTGCCTGGGGCTTTCTTGATTATCTACTTCTGTAACACAAAGAAATGAGAGCTGCAGCATGGGAGCTCAGCTTCCTGGCTAGCTGTGTGCAGACTATGCTTATTCAAGAGCAAGGTGGTAAATATTATCATTGTTCCTTTCTAAGAAGCAAGAAATTCTCATTATAGGGAAAAATGTGATTTGGCTATTACGTTCCCCTGACACCCATGCAAACTATTCTTATTCATTAAAAATAAATTTGGTCATCGTTTCTAGGAAGATCACTTCTCATTTTAAAACTGAAACACTTCCTTGATGGAACTATGATTTAAATCCATGCTTGCACGTATCAGCCATTACCTTCATTAAACAAACAGTTTTACATGTTTCACTAGTGACACTAAGAAGCTCATGTTGTAATTCCATACAGACAAGAATCTTAAGCAGTTGATGTAATGCCTCCCCAATGTAGGTCCTATGACTTGTAAGTTGAAACATAATAGCTAAGAGGCTCCTCTGAGATGTATCATCTTTGCAAGAAACAATATACAAACATAACATGATGGTCTGAGAGATCCCTTTAATTCCATTAGCTCAAGATTCTAAGACAGTCATATTAATGACTGAATGAATTTTCTCTGCAATCATAAGTTAACATTTTGCCATGAGAATCTACATTATATGTTCAGAAATTCTTTAAGTAGTATTTTCATGCTGTATCTGTTGTGTACATTTTTATTGTTTGTGCATGCAGATAAAACCCTTCATTTTCTTGAATGTGTCACAGAAAATAAAACACTCTGAAGGAGGACCATAAGAAGTTGAGAGAAGTAGGGAGTTAGTACAATATGAAAACTACATTGCAAAATCAAGCTCTGGTTATTCTAATGACAAATTTATTTTAATGTAAATAAAACAATGCTTATGGTATTATTGTCTATAATTCTGACATATTGCTCATATTTTTAGGAGATGTCTTTGTGAAATATCATGTGTTTATGATATCATTGTTTTTGTGAGATATCATTGTGTTTATGAGTACTGGAAAGTGCATGTATTGTGATTGTGCTATGTGTCTGTGTTTGAGTGTGTGTGTGTGTGTATGTGTGTGTATGCTCAGTATGGGTGTGTGTTTAACCTCGCCCTAAAAATCTAATAAAAGCTTTACATCTGATTTTTGTTTTTAATCTAGTTTAATAACTAACAAAATATTATATTCAAAATATGAACTGATAAGATCTGAATCTGCAGCTTCAACATAAGCCTTGTTATTGGGACATAGGGGTGCCTCTGTCTACGTGGTTGATTGCTCTACCAAAAACATTCTGTCATATAACATGACTAAAGATAAGTGTATCCATTAGAAAATTTGTTGGTTTGCTTCCAAAACTAAATCTCCCACTACTGTTTTTACATTCTAAAGCTGCATGACCAATTAGGACAGATGGAGGAAGTCAAACTAGGAGTTTATTTTACCGCAGTTCTACAGAATTCAGAAGTGTTGTCACACAATACACCCCATTTATAGGTGACTCCGTGGAGTTTGTTATTTCTTGGTGTCCCTTAGCCTATAGATCCACCACTCTAACTATCATATTGTCTTTTTAGCATGGTTGGTCTAAAATTGCATACTCTCTAAATATTCATGTAAATGGAAAATTCATTTTATCTTCTAGAAGCACGTTAGCTTCCTTTACAACTTAAACATCTCATTGTACAAGATAGAGTTTTCCTGTCCTAGCAGCTGCTTCTAAAGTATCTTACTGAGCTTATATTATTTATAAATGCTCAACCAATAGCTCAGGCTTATTACTATAGCTCTTATAACTTAAATTAACCCACTTCTATTAATTTACAATCTGCTACTTGGCTCGTGACTTTACCTTTCCTCCTGCATGTCCTGCTCCCTCCGCATCTCCTGTTGACTCCTGACTCTGCCCTTTCTCTTCCCAGAATTCTAGTCTGGCTCTTGTGTTCCTTCTCTTCATGTCCAACTCTCAGAAAATCAGCTTTTTATAGCCAGTGAGAGGTCCTGTTCATAGTGTACAAAAATACTGTTCCACAGCATCTCATTTTTAATGGAAATATTCTATGCAGTTATCATGACCTATAGAGTTTTATGTGTGTCTATCTTAACCACTTTACATTTTAGTCTGTAATGATTACATAAACAGAATATTAGTGGAGATCTAAGTTAATCATCTGTTAACCTTGCTTTTACAACATAAGAATATCTTTTCATTTTGCCATGCATATAGGCAAAATTCTTCATCAAGGACATCTGGAAGAGGTATATAAAATAGTGTATTTATCTTATTTTATTGATAAGGACCATAACCCAAAAGAAGTGTCTTTTCTTCATGATCTGAAATTGGAGAGGCATCACCTTAGTATGGCCTCAAGCTACCACTTAAACACCATGCATGCTAAGCCTTCTCAAGTTTTACTCCAAGCCCACTCTGCTGGACTCACACTTCTACAAATCTATATATTTTTGTGATTCATAAAGGCCCTGACACCAACTTTGATAAATATCAAAAACTAGAATACCTGGTTTTTGACTGGACCAAGTAATTACATAGAATTAAATGTAAGAATCATATCTATGGTAAAAGAATATTCAACAGCAATATCCTGGTTTCAGAAGGAGCACTCAAAATGGCAAAAGAATAAAAAATTGCTATTGCATATTGGTAGCATTAATATAAGATATATATTATCTCTAATATTGTGAGATTATACAGAATATAAACATTGTAATCACTAGCAAGGTGGTGGTGGTACATGCCTTTAATCATAGCACTCAGGAGGAAGAGGTAGGCAGATCTCGTGAGTTCAAGGCCATTCTGGTCTACAAGAGAAAATTCCAGCACAGCTAGGACTCTTACACAGAGAAACCCTGTCTAGAAAAAACAACAACAAAAAATTGTAAACACATTGTTAATTTCTCTCTTGATACATGGTCTCTCATCTCCCTTCCTTGGCTTCTGGCTAATATTCTATTTTTTAGCCTAGTTGGATAGTTTCTTAGCTTTTTATACAGAAGCCTATGTAATTTTTATCACAAATAACATAAAGAAATTCCAAAGAGACCTCTATATAATTACTAAGATTTTAAATAAAATATTTTAAGTAAAAAATAGTATTTTTAAACACATTGGTGCTTTAAAATAGCGTATTTACTTCATTGATCAAAAATCATATTTGAAAATTTTGTGAGTGAAATAGTTTAAATTATTCTTTTGTTCAGTCTTAATTATTATTATGCATGAACAATTATGCAATTAAGAATTACAACTTGGACCTCACAGATGTTCAGTAACCCTAATTAGCAGTAATATTTTTTCAAAATATGTTTTCTAAAAGAGATATTTACTCCTCCAAATATGAATTCAGGATGAATATGTGACAGAAAAATACTGAATTTTAAGTATATTAATGGAAATACTATCTTTCTATCTACCTATCTATATATCCTTGTATCTACCTATCTCTCAGTTACTTGTAAGACATTAATACATATTAAAATAAATGTCCAGTTATATTTATAACTTTAAAATATATATATTTGTGATTCTCTTATTTTGATTTGCTCTAAAACAATTCCCTATTTTCCATGTCTGTGCATGTGATATTCTGCTGCTTAGCACAAATTCACCATTTTAAACACCATTATTTTCAGTGATTATGACTCATTATTGAACTAATTATGTCCAACATTTCTATGTACTTATTGATATGTTATCTATCTATGTATTTATGGATGTATATATCAGTATATATAGTTATCTATCTAATTGAATATATATATGTGTGTATGTGTGTGTACATAGATAGATTTATACGTGTACATGTACCCATTTATGTATTTATCTGTATATACATATCATCTTCTAACTATCATCTATCTTTCTTTCAACCATTTCTTTTTCAATTTATCTTCATCTCTTTAATGACTGAAACATTTCAACTATGCTATCTATGTTATTCTGTTTAAAATTCTATATTCCACATACAGAAACATACATTTTGATCTTTTGCATTTTAATACAATGAGTTAGATACATTCTCAAAATTCATTTGTAAAATTTTATAGCAAAGTATTTCTGAATAATCATGGCCTTCACTTTTATTTATCATTCCCTGTTGGTAAAGCAACATTATAAACCAGAGCCACATCCTGTAAATCAGAGTGAGAGCTCTAAAATGAGTAGCAACAAACTATCTCTTAGGGATGAAGTTAGTGCTTCTCATGCAGCACTGAAAAAAATGTGAATTATTATAATTGCTATACTCTACACATAAGCCAATGTAAAATTGCCTGCTCAAATTGAAACTATAAATATACTGAAACTTACTTCTCAGAGACATGCTCTATCTTTTCTAAATAAATATGGTCAGCATAATCAAAATATTTATAGGTGATTATTTAATTACACCATCACTTGTCTGTAAAATATCTAAATCCCTAATTATAGCACTAGAAATGATAAGAAATATATGAATTACATGATGTTAATAGATGTTAAGTATTCATATAGAATAAATAGATGTTAAGTATTCATATAGAAAATATATGAAAAAGATATTATAAATATAGTGTGTACGATGTACACACATTATTAGAACTCAGTCATGTGCTTGGACTTATACAATAACCAGTCTGTTAACAAAAGAAATAAAAAGGTTGCAGGTGATGAGCAGTTCAAGCTCTGTATCTCTCATTACTAAGATTCTTAGCTAGGGTCATCATGGAAGATTCTGGGAATTTCCATTGCACTAGGTTTCTAGCTCATCCCCCAGATGCCTCCCTAACCCAGATTCCAAACTCTCTCCCTCCACCTGCCCCAACCTGATTTCTTCCCTCTACCACCCCCAGTCTCTGACTCTTTTACCTGGTTTTGGAACCTTTTCCCTCTTTCTGGGTTTCTCTATTTAGCCTTAATATGAGGGAAAGTGCTTACTGTTATTGCAGCTTTTTATCCATGTTTGGTTGATATCCTTGGAAACCCTGTCCCTTTTTGAAGGAAAATGAAGGAGGAATGGGTGTGGTGGGGTGTGGGTGGGACTGGGAATAGGAAAATATGAGTGGGATGAGAAGAGAATCAATTAAACATAAAAAGAAAATAAACAAATTTTTAAAAATATTGAGATTGGCTTTATAAGACAAAGTCACCTATCATCTTTTGTATTACATCTTAGATTTTATTTCTTCACTAAAGAATTGTTTCTAAAACTATACTTTAATAATATGGTTGTTTAAATGCCAATGGCCCTAATAGGCTCTTAGACATGAATACTTGGTGCCCAGTTGGCAGAACTGTTTATGAAGGATTAGAAGACATGACTTTGTTTAAAGGAAGTGTGTCACTGGAGACAGGCCAGACTCTGTTTCTGTGCATCAAGCTTATGTATCCAGTGTAAGGTACTGCTTCAGACCAAGCCTGTCAGCTTGTCGCAATGCCTCCCACCATGATGGGCATGGACTCGTCCAGTGAAACCATAATTCTCCAATAAACTTTTTTCTTTTATTCATTACCTTAGTCATGGTTCCTCTTTACAACAACAGAGGAACAAATAACATGATTAATCATTTACCAAGTCCCATAATTTCTTTACACACTGCTGACCACCTATTGCATGAAAAGCTTATATGAATCTTAATATAGTAAAACTATAGTTGCACTAATATAATGTGATCGTACAGTCTCACCGATAAAGGAAAATGTTTACAATGATGGATGGAAATTCAGAGTTTATTTATTTGAATAAATATAATGGACAACTTTCTAATGAAAGTGAATAAAATCTAGTATAAAATGGAAGACTCTATTTCTGACACATAATTAATTTCTTTACACCATATTTGTCACTTGCCAATAGTAGATTTGCTTGTCTCAAGAATGTATTTATATTTATATAAATCTATCTATTTTTACTCACAAGAATTTATGGTAAAACTATGCAAAAATAAGCATGAGTCTCACTTTATAAGTAGTCACATGACTTAGTTGATAACCACACCTTCTAAGTTTCTTAGTCTTTTGGCAAATGTTTAAGTGAGTAAAACTCTCAGTTTTAGAACTCTTTTCCCTTTTACTTTTCTTGCCCTGGTTCTGTTCTTATAGTATTTCCATTGGCTTAAGTTACTGGTACGCCATCCTAAAATAGAGGCTTTGTGCATATTCCTAACATACCATGTCCCATCATTTATACGAAGCCCTAAACTCACTCGCATGAGCCACCCCAACACTGAACACCGCAGTTAACCCCACAATTCTGTCTTCGGTTTCCCACATCTGTGGATGTCAAGGTGAGCAATTATCATTCTTAACTTCATGTTTAATGAAATCACGGTGTTTCCTGTTGAAGTGGTATATTTCTCTGAAATTAATAACCCCAGATATGTGGGTTTTAAAATTCCAGTAAAAAGAATCAAAAGTTTTTGAAATGGTTTGCTGAGTATCAGTGAATGATGGGCCTTCTCTAGTTCATACCATGGGTCCTGTGCCCACCCTGCCTGTCACAAAGGCTGCATTGAACACTGGATATGCCTTCAAGGAAGATTTTCATAGCTCTGAAAATATTTTCATGTTCATCACACTGCAGCTGAGATTTTAAGAAGCTATTTCACTTTTCTATCAAGCCAGCTGCTTCAGGACATTGAAAAATGTTTCAAGATGAATGAATTTGATCAGTCTCTGTGGAATTCAAATAAAGGAATGGAGTCCTTTGAATAACTTCTTTTACTAGAAAGTGATATTCTCGTTTAAATTAAAGCCTTTGTAGGACATCAAATGGTAGATCAGACATATTTTAAGTCCATTGATGGTAATTTTGATAGAAGATTATATGCAGAAAAGGCCAGTTCATGCCTCATACATTTTTTCTAGGGACACAGTTCTGCATTTTCCCTGAAGGAAATAGTCCCCAACGCACACAAACTGTCACCAAGAAATTCTCAGATCATCCATCGTAGTAGTGCCATATTCCATACTGAATGTACATTGTCAATCTCTGTTTTGTTAAGAGTACACATCCATTGGTGGACAACACATATAACAACATATCCTTGGTGAGTAGGGATATATGTATTACCAAATCAATTATCAACCTTACTCTGGGGCATCCAGTCACTGTTTTTATGGGTATTTGTTGTAACTAGGGAAAGATGGCTTGGTAGCCACAGAATGGGTCATTCTATTCATTCAAATGAGAACATTCTTCAGTGACAGATACCTCGGGTGAGCATTTTCATGGGACACATAATATCTTCACATATTTTGCCTGTCCAAAGAGATTTATTCACATTGTTCCCCAAATGTTTATTTGTCACTATCACCATTGATTTATATGATACTCCTTTTGAAAATCCGAGTCTGATCATCCAGTAAAGTGACTGGCTTAGTGAGTAGGCATATAAAAGAAATCAAACCAATTATCGTTGCAAGAAATATGAACAACCAAGGCAGTCTGGAATTGTGTCTCTGAGAGGATTTATTTTCACCATTTTCCTTCACGGGCTACCCAGGGAGTCTGAAGAGACTGTTGTCCACTTCTCTACAACTTGGGAATGGCACCTGAAGAATGGCATCTGTACTTGATCTCTGATCTACACAAATTCATTCCCCAGCACACACACTTACACACACCTACATAGCTAAACTATAAGAAACATGTTGTTAGGTGTTACATATTCTCACAATTTGAAATGTTAATAGTATTTTCATTTAAATAATGGCTCACATGTTAATGAATAATAAACTAACCTTTATGGTGTCCTGTCTGTTATTCTCAGTATCTTTGATAAGAACACATGTTGAAATTCAACAGTATAATAAATATAAGCAGTGACGATTACTCAAATTACATATATTCTATCTTTTATTACCTATGGTAAAAAACATACTAAGGACATTAAAAACTGATCATTTATATTCTCCTAATACAACAGTTTTGTTTGGAAAGACTAACAATGATTATGTTTTTATCTGTCATTTGAGAGGGAAACTCCAAAAGATTTTCTCATAAAATTGGCTCATTCATATTGATGGTGTTTCTCACAGTGCACAGTGCCATCTATTGGATAATGTAATTCCCAAGGTGAACTTAATGTTTCATTTGTTTTAAACATTTCAAGTACATTTTAATAAAGTAACAATAATCACCCACACAAAAGATTGGAGGTTCACCCATATAAATCTTCAAACAAATTCCCAATAATTTTAGTTAATTATCATTAAACATAAGAGTACATAAAAGTCAGAAAGGATTTAATTTAATAGGTTATATTTAAGAACCAGAAAGACAACCTTTCTGAATGTACTTTGAAATTCACCTTCAGGGTAGTATGCACTTTAGCACTGATTTCATGGCTACAGAATTATAATCTTAGAAATAAGGATCTTAATATTAAGTTAGCTAAGAAATAATATTATTTGTATAAATCATCCAATAATCTGCATAGAAATAAGAAGGTTTTTCTGATAAAGAAGCCACAAAGAAGGAAACATTTTAAAAACCAGGACTAAATGTCTAAACATTTTGAGTATACTTTTGTTGAAATGACACTTTATAATAGTTTGCATGTGTCCAGGAATGGTTCTCTGTCACGGCCACCCTCGTCCAGCAAGGATGACGCGAGACACCGGAGCTCTTCTCACTGCAGTTTATTTCAGGACTTTATTTACTTTCTCTCTCTCTTCCTCTCTCTCTTCCTCTCTCTCTCTCTCTCTCTCTCTCTCTCTCTCTCTCTCTTTTCCCTCTCTCTTTCCTCTCTCCTCTCTCTTTCTCTTTTTCTTTCTCTCCTCTCTCAGCCCTTAAGTAGGCATGGGCTGCCAGTCCCAGCACTGCCCATAGGCCCACGCATATGCAAGCAGCTGATGATCATTTTGCGATAAGGCATAAGTCAGACTTTAGCCATCTCAGGAGTTGATTATACATCTCCATCAGGTGTGACACCACGCAGCTCGCTACAGTCCTCATAATTTCTTATTGCATCCTTTACATGCTTTGAACACAGATGCAATATGTTCACTAAAAAATATGTGTGCCAGCACCATTTGTTGAAGATGCTTTCTTTCTTCCATTGTATACTTTTAGCTCCTTTGTGTTTGTATAAGGCTAACACACAGGAGATGCCCACAGCTGAAGCATTGCACAAAACGCCTTACCTTATTCTGAGCAGTGATCCCTCATAATAGGGAGCACTTTTCTCAGTTTCCACATAGACTAGGATACCCTACAGACATGTGGTATATGACTTAACATTTGATAGAATTGATAAAAAGGAAAAACAAAAGTTACATAAACAACCATGAATTACATTTTATATTTTTCCTTTTACCTGATATTTTTGCTATTCCATATTTTTCTATTGAAAAATAAATCACTAATGTGCTGATAAAAAAGTCTGTTGGTTTTATTACTAAAGCAATAGTAATAGTTCTAGTAATAACTAGTATAGTAATAACAAGTATTTTCTTATTTGTTTACTAAAAATCAAATTATAGCCACAAAGACAAAAAGACAAGTCATTTTACATAGCACATCATGGACAGCCAGAGTCCTGACCTGAGGAAACAATTCTTTTGCATTGAAGCTCTCTTCTAAGGTTCCTTTCACTTTGGTGTTTAATTGTATTCATATAAGAATTCCTAGATGATCTCCATTTCTTCATGGAGAAGATGACTAGATAAGTCAGACAATCAATAAAACTGTAAATGTGATTCTTGGCATTCTATAAACTAAACAGAGAGAGGCTCATCTTTCAAGCTGGTGGAGTGTTACAGATGTAATTAAAGCATTCCATATCTGTGGTGAACTATTAATTAGTCATTTATCTGAACATAAATTAGAAATTTACTACATGTGTGATAAGAGTGACACAGGAATGTAAAAAGTGCCAAACTATGCCAGATGGGTATCTCCTAGTTTATAGAAAAGTAAAGTTGCAATCTAACATATCTGAAGACGGAAAACTTAGGCTTCTCCTAACAAAATTCATGTGGTTTGTAGTTATTTCAACTTTTCTCTTTAAGCAATTTGAACCATGATTTTATTCAATTATTTTATCATATATTGTAAATGTCAATCTACTGTCTGAAATCTCTATCAACAACATCATCATCATCACCACCACCATCATCGTCACTATCATCATTATCATCATCAGAAAAAGGACTAATTGACGACTCCTTGAGTAGGCATTGGAAAATTTAATTGGGGGTTCACACCTTTGAGAAACATGCTCTAAGTAAGGACGAAAAGTCTCAGCCTCTGTTGTGGAATATTTAACTACAAACATGTTTTACATTTGCTTATGCTGTAAAATATTGCCTTTACTGTTACATTTGTTTCTTCTTCATTTGTTAAATGATGTGAGATATGCTGCATTTGTTTAATTATGAAAAGATCTGCATTTATTTCACCTTGACTGTCAAGGGTATCTGATTGGTCTAATAAAGAGCTGAACAGCCAATAACTAGGCAGGAGAGGGATAAGTGGGGCTAGCAGGCAGAGGGAATAGGAAGAGAAATCCAGGCTCGAAAAGAATGAGAATAAAAGAAGTGAGCAGAGAACAAGGAAGAAAGAGAGGATCATGTCTGGGGCAGAAGTCAGACAGCCACCAGCCAGACGTAGAGACAGAAGGAAACTAAGATATACAGAAATAACGATAGAAAGCCCCAAGGCAAAAATATAGATGAAGAGAAACTGATGAAAAGAAGAGCTAAGCTAAGGCCAAGGCTTCAAACAAATAACAAGTCTCTGTGACATGATTTGGAAACTGTTTAGTGGCCCTAAAGAAAAGGCTCAGTACAAACCACATATAGAAAATGTTCTCTACTTTGCTATTTCCCAGTAACTATAACTAATATTACTTATTCTTCTTTTATGAGCATGTGGCAACATTGCTACATGTCATGAGACAAGTTCATTAAAGATGTTTCATCTGAAAGTCTACTCTCTATTCCAGCTTAGTTATTTCTTGTGCAGAACTATGACCTGCTATACATTGATGAGGAAATTTAACAACTGGCAAAGACAATGGATAGCTGGAGAAAGTTCTGAATGTAGGAGAAAAAAAAATGGGCTCTTTCGACAAATTTAAGTCAATAATTAAAAGAAACAGGTTGCAGTAGGAAGTTCTTGTCATTTAAAATTCTGCCTCAAAGATGCATACGTTTATATAAAATAAATTACTGACGGTTGTGAGAAAGACCCTTTGTGTGTGGCTTGCATATTGCGTGGGATTTTTAGAACCTATCATATTCAATTGCATTAGACTTGCTTCCTATTAGTTTTGTGATGTCTGAAAATACTTGAGCCCGAAGTTAAAACCAGTACATGTATATTGAGGGGAAACTTCTATGAGCCCAAACTTCTCAATTATGAGCTGGAAGCTGGAAAGTGATATCTTAAATTGCTTTTCGTAGTTGCATTGCTTCTTATATTTTCAATTCTCTTCCCTGGAATGAGTGGGTGTGGTAGGTGGAGAGGTCAGCATTCCCAGATCTGCTTGATCAGATTTTCAATTTTGCTGTGTAGCGCTGGACCCTGTTATAAACAACAGAAATTATATCCCCTCCTCCCCTCAGGTCACCTTGTTTCCCCCTGGAGGTTTTGACGAAGTAAGTCTGTCTCTTAGGCGCTTATGGTAGAAATGTATTCTATTTCCCTGAATATGCTTTAAGACTAAAACTGGGTTTCAGGGCACTGAAGATAGATTAGAATCTTTAATATTCACACCTGTTATGTTACTTTTTCTCATTTTATGTTTTTATCCTTATTCCCCACCCCTTAATTCTTTGCACTCTTTACTGACATTCAACATGATGTCCTTTCTAACCCCGTCATGTCAATCTGTATCTGCATAGCCACTGTGTTGATGGAAGTAAGGAGTATGAATCAAGATGATGGGAAATAATATGCTTGTCTTGTCCTTTAAGACAGATTAGAGAAGAGGCTGGCCAAGAATACTGAGAAATGCAAGTGACAAATACTGTTTTATTTCACACGATTATATCACATATTACAGAAAAATCTTAAAAAATAATTGTCTTCATTCATCAAGCATTTTTACTTATAACAAAAAGTGACTTTTAATGATGAATGTTTGACTTGAAGACATACTACACTGCATCACTATTGCATATTCGTGGAAATTTCCAGGGCATCTTAGTGTGCTGATCATGTTTACATGAAATTTCTATTTTATTTAGACATTAACTCTAACAAGTGATTTATGTATTGGTGAATTCAAAACTTGTATTTAGCTGTGCAACTATAGTTAGTATGTTCTAATGTTATTAGATAGCATATTAGAATAACATATTCTAATGCTATTGCAATGCCCAGAATGCATTAGTTCAAATGAAATATTCAGATTTTGTGCTTCAATAAAAATGATCATTGTGGGTTCCCTGTGCTGCACTATGGCCTTTCTCTTTCTTTTCCCGTCCAAGGACCCTAAGGATTTAGGGATTGGTGTGCAGACATAGCCAAGTCCAAGGTCCACATTACATACAACCAGCCCAGAAAGTGTCACTGAAATGGTATCACAAAATCCTCAGCAAAAAGACAAGAATCTCATAGGTAGTAAACCCCAAATCACTGATGAATGGGCATTTTGTCAATAAACAAAACAAGAAGGCCCATGAGAAGAGGTAGGCAAACACTTCAGAAAAAAATGCTTGCACAAGCTGACCCTGCCACATCCCTTCAAGAAATTAAAGGATCCCAACCACAAGCTCTACTAGCATGCTTTCATTCTCAACTTACTGTTATGAAATGGATATGAGTCTCCAATCTAATACTAAACAGGCCTGACCATACTTAGCTTTCGAGATCAGGCAAGATTGGGAATATTCAGGGTGGTTTGGCCATAGGGTGATCACTGACAGGAGGACCAAGATTTATCCCTAGTACAAGAACTGGCTTTTTAAAACCCATTCTTTGTGGAGAGATACTGTATTCATCCTAGACAAAGGAGAGATTGCTTGGTCCTGCCTCAAAGTGATATGCCAGACTTTGTTGACTACCCATGGGAAGCCTTACCCTCTCTGAGGAGTGAATGAGGGGTGGATGGGGGGAAAGGTGAGGGGAGGGGAAGGAGAGAAGGGAGTGAGAATTGGGATTAGTATATTAAATGAAAAAAGATTTTTTAAAAATAATTATAGTAGTAAATAATAATAATAAAAGAGAAACAGATGCGTGATGACATAGCCAAGAGTCTGGCCAGAAGATATTCCAATCAAAGGCCAAGCACAAAACAAGGCTTAGGTCATAGGTCAGGTCCAGGCTAAAGTTCCTGCTTAGGTTTCCAAATGGGCCCAGGTCCCTTTGAAAGACCTGTAGAACAGTCCTCAGCCAGTCAACATAAAACAGGTGAACTGGCATGACCTTCTACCCAGCAAATATTGCAGGTGGCTGCTGAACAGTTTTTACAAATCATCTCGATACAGGATATGTTTAAATTACTTATATTTTGTTGTAAGGAAGCTGCTTGTTCGTTTACTGGTGGCTCAGCCTCCCAAAATAATCACACAGGAATTATATTATTTAAATCACTGCTTGGACCATTAGCTCTAGCTTCTTATTGGCTAACTCTTACATTTTAATTTAACCCAACTTCATTAATCTGTTCATCACCATGAGTTTGTGGCCTACCAGCAAAGTTTCAGCACATCTGTCTCCAGCAGCAGCTCCATGTTTTTTCCTGACTCTCCCTCTTTTCTCCCAGCATTCTGTTTCGTTTACCCCTCGTAACTCTATATCCCTATAGCTCTGCTATAGGTCCAAAGCAGTTTCTCTATTCATTAATGGTAATGACAGCATACAGAGGGAAATCCCACATCAATATTTAAAATGCCTGTTTTAAATAATGAAGTGTATATGTGATACATGTGTTTATAAATGTTACTTCTTTATAATCTTGCTGCAATGATAATCATTTCAAAATATGGATAATTGTGGGAAATAATGAGATTGCTCCACAGGTATAGACATTTGCTGCCAAGTCTAATGATCAGAGTTCAATTCCCATAATCCATGTATACTATAGAGAACACATACTTGTACACACACATTCATACCAACATAGGAACATGCATGCACAGGAATGAACACAAATGCCACATAAATGTTAAAGTAAAAATAAAATAAAAACATACAATTGTGAACTTAGAGCAGTTTTGAAATTCACAAGCAGTATTATTACATTTATTTTCACTCATCAGGCATGCCACTGTTTCTTTCTTAGTTTTCCTAACAGAGATCTGAATGTAAAGAAAACGATGTATTATGAAGTTAAATATATAGTCAAATACACAAGTAATAAGCCAGAGATTAAAACTCAACTTTAATGTGGTATGTATTTGATGAATTCCAATTAAACTAACAATTGTTTAAGTATTAGCAATTCATTAATAATTTCTAAATAATTATATATTAGTATACAACTATTTACATTATAATAATTTAACTAAGCTTTTATTGACACTTATCTAAAACAGGTAAAGTATTAAAACATGGAATGGAGTATTATTGAGCTGTTAAGAAGAATGCAGGCAGTGACTGGAAAGATGCTCAGGGTTAACGGGACTTTGTGTTACTCTGGTGGACCTGGGTTTGCTTCCTAGCACCCATACTGTGGTCCACGACGGTTTGTAACTTTAACTTCAGATGACTTGACTCCCTCTCCTCCCTTCAGTGGCAACCAGGCACGTATGTGATGCAAACATGTGCATGCACGCAGAACATTTATTTGCATAATATAAAAATAAATATTTTAAAATAGAATAGAATCATAGCATTTATAAGGAACTTGGAGGAATTTGATATCTTCTTCTGTTAAGAAGAAAGAAAGGAAGAAAGGAAGGAATGAAGATAAGAAAGAAGAAAGAAAGACAGAGACAGAGAGAGAGAAGCAGACTCGCAAAGACAAGCACCATGTTGTTTCTCTCATATGTGACTCCATGTAGGAACTAAACAGACATTAAATAAGAGACTGCTGTTGTTGTTTTCTTTGCTTTTGCTGGGCTCACCATCCAGTTCTCCCAAAAATAGATGGAGTTTTATTCTTTATTATGAATGCATGATATTAGCTTGTCTTGTTTCTTGCCAGATTTTCTAACTTAATTTTTTCTATTTCTCTTTAACTATGTTTTGCCCTGGGACTTTTTTTTAACCTTTCTTTATTCTATATGACTTTCTTCCTTTCTTTTTCCATGACTGGCTGTGTGGTTGACTGGCCCCTGGTGTCCTCCTCTCCTTCTTTCATTTTTTGCTCCTTGTTCCTCTTTGCTCAAGCATAGATTTCCCCTCTTATTTATTCTCTCTGCCTGCCATTCCTGCTATCCTTTCTCCTGCCTTGTTATTGGCCCTTCAGCTCCTTATTAGGCCAATTAGGTGTTTTAGGACAGTCAAAGTAACACAGCTTTACAGAGTTAAACAAATGCAGCATGAATGAATGCAACACTGCTTTGCCTCACTAAACAAATACTTCACATCATAAAAAATGTAACACATCTTAAATTAATATTCTACAAGAGACTATTCAGTTACAAAAAAAAGGTGATCAAGAGAGTGAAGAGGTAGAAATGAAGGTTAATCATCAAAATACTTCTGTGAAAATGAATAAAGAAATACATATTTTTTCATTGTCAATATACAGCAGTAAAATATGTAAAAGTAAATTAATATTATCTTATACTTTATTTTATAATTAAAATATGGGCTTATTAGCAAGAATCAATTTATAATTTGAACAATACAATTTCTGTATTTTGTTTTATCTTGTTTAACGTCTTAAGAGATATTTTACTTTCATTGTATGACTAGAGATTTTAATATAGAAATAATATATCACAAGAGGTGTCGTGACAGCTCCTCCTGATAGATTACACAAAATACCATACTGTGAACACACTGGAAACATTTATTGTGATATTAGTCATCAGTTATTATGATCCCAAACAAAGTAAGGTCGTAACATATTAAATGGCTTTCATTATTTAATTCCTATAAAAACAATTTTATATCACACTGTATATTCCTCATCTGTATCTTCTCATTGGGATTGTTTAGTTTTCATTATTATTTTGAAATATCTAGTTTCTTCATAAACATGGAACCTTTCCAGTAATGCTGCTTTCAAAATGATTTTTAAGTCCAAACTGTAAATCCTCTCCCTGTGAACCTTGCACTTGCTTCAACTTTGAATAAGACACCAGTCATCCTTTGACTCTTGCTTCAACACAGATAAATGTATTATTTTTATTAGTTCATAAATCATATCCTGTATTCTCTCAATGTATGTTCCTTCAAGTGCTGAGAGAAAAGTTTCTTTAAAAATTTTTGCTTTACTTCACACACCTCGGATATCAGACATCCATTTATTCTCTTAGGTCTTAAGTACAATGCATTACTAAACACCTTCTTGGGCTAAGATACATAACACAGGTGCTTCCCTTCATTCTCTCAAATATTTTGGAGGAAACACTAGTAACAGAATAAATAAAGTAGTATACTGTTTTTTTTTGGTTTTTTTGTTTGTTTTTTGGTTTTTCGAGACAGGGTTTCTCTGTAGCTTTGGAGCCTGTCCTGGAGCTAGCTCTTGTAGACCAGGCTGGTCTTGAACTCACAGTGATCCACCTGCCTCTGCCTCCCGAGTGCTGGGATTAAAGGCATGTGCCACCACCACCCGGCAGTAGTATACTGTCAATGGAATACATGTATGAGAAAACTTCTATGAGGTCACAGAGAAAAATCACTTCTAAAAGTGGTAAAAATTCAGATAAGCTTCAGAAAGTAGTATAGCATTGGTGGGACTTTAGCAATTTTTCAGGTGAGCTGGAGAAAAGACAATGTAGTTGGTTGATAGCACATGCAAACACCATTCCATGTTAATTGCTGAGACAAAAGAGGAAGGTCTGAGGTTGATGAATCAGAAGAAAAGAGGGGTATAAAGTTGTACATTTAAATAGTATTCCCAAGGATCAAATGCATTTACATATACTACATTTCATAATAATAAACAATTTAAACAATGTAAGAAGATTTTTATAGGTTAAATACAGGGGAAAATGAAGATGAGCAAAAATCATTATGCACCTAAAAAAATCATGCAGAAGAGTATCGTGAAACTTGCTTAATACTTCCTCTGTGGATAAGATCTTTGGAAGGATGTAATAGTCATGGGTTTACACACTTCATTATATTTATTGATTAATGCATTATGATAGGTTGATATAACAGAGAAAATGATTAAATAGGTAAATATTCTTTTTTTAAAGATTTATTTATTTATTATGTATACAGTATTCACAGTGCTCTGCCTACAGGCCAGAAGAGGGCACCAGATCTCAATACAGATGGTTGTGAGCCACCATGTGGTTGCTGAGAATTGAACTCAGGACCTTTGGAAGAACAGGTGGTACTCTTAACCACTGAACCATCTCGCCAGCCCCGTAAATATTCTCTCAAGCAAAATAAAACCAAATTTGGTTGATAAAGTAATGCAATGACAAGAAATGAGAACTTCAGTAACTTAGAAAACTGATATATATTTCCTTGTGAGTTGGATCTGAATCAGTAGCTCAGGATTGTGAGCACTGATTTTTAACACATTGAAGTTGCCATTTGTTTGAAGAAAATGTGAATTTTGGCATGATTTGGGAGTTTTGCATTCGCACATTCATTTCTTGATATGTAGTTGAAGAGTGTTCACATATGCTGGACTTGTAGTATGTTTAGTAGTGATCACCAGAACTCTGCCCCTGTTGTGCTGCTACTGCTATAGGAAATAGCAATGAACAAGAAGTAACCAAGGAATGTTCAGACCAGGAAACATGAATATCAACAAATACAAATTTTCAATTCACTAAAGCTGCAAGAAAAAGAAAAGCCAATAAAATGATGAGTTTGCTCTTTGTAAAAATATTATGAGAACTGAGTCCCACAAGAATTCGAAATTAAAAGCTTGAATTTGAGGATGTGTGATTTTACTAGGGAAAGTTTAAAGCCAAGAAAGCTAGTGTTAGAATGCTAGAGAATAGCATGACTTGAGTAAATCAAAGATAACAGGAGTGAAAACTGATGAGGATACATAATGTACAAAGTAGCCATAAGAGTAATTTAGAGTATTTTGGTTAGTGTTTTTTATAAATAAAAGTGTTCAGAGTGGGGATTGATACATGGACATACACAAATATACATAGAAATGTAAAAAGAAAAAAATTTCAGAGTACAAAGATTTGCTAACAGCAAAGACCGTGAGCTAGCATTTTCAATATTCCTATGAAAAGTGATGTTGATTAGGAATGTGTGGAAATGGAAGGACTGGAGTGTGAAAAGTATGTAAAATTAGTTCCTTAAAATAGTGGCATAAAGAGAAAGTGGGAAAATACCACAAAACAATTATTTGCTATAACTTAGAGTTCTAGCTTTCAAATATATTGATGTTAACATTGAGTATGACATTAGATTTTCTACACTCAGATTTGCAACAAAACAACTTCATAAAATACTCAACTTCAAACAGGCAAAATATATGACATACATCCTGCAAAATCTCATAAACAAGAGAAAGGCAAATCATGTCTTCATGTAAGTAAGCTGGGCAAGTTAAAAACTTTAAGGCAAGTAAAAAGCCATTCAAAAATTTCAATCTGTGCTTTATAGGCTTCCCTTTAGTGCTTTTTTTTATAGTCACTGTTGGTGTTCTCTTGTCACAATATATATATAAACAAAATAGGACATGATCACTTCTATATGTAAATATGCTGGTGTTGTTTCTACAATCTTTGCATAAATTTTCTGGTATTTAGAATAAATAGTGTTCTTAATATCTGCTCACTAGACTTTAAGTAGCCTAGCTGATTCATAAAATAGAATTATATCTTAATGTTTTTCTGAATTCTATTTAAATGTTTGAAAGCTAACTTACCGTAAGAGATATGCACTCATTGAAAAATACATTTTCATAATATTTTTAATAGAATGATTTTTTTCTTTAGGCACATAGCATATTGAAATATTGATTTATGAATTATTACAAACATAATCGCTAACTTTAAAAAGCATATCCTAATGTTGGAACATGCATCTATCTGCTTCCATTCTTATAAGCTTCAGTAGACTATTAATGAGGAATAAAAGTCCTCCTCCAATGCATCCACTACGTTCTGAGATTTAAAATAATTCTCACTGTGCAGTGTATAGCATAGAGGCTACCTTGTTATATAAGCATCTTGATTATCAAATATTATAATTTAATGTTACAATGTGTAAAAGTGTCAGAAAAACCATTACAAAGTCTATTTTGGAGATTATAATGGAGATAATAAGTTGCAATTTGGTTTAATGAGTTGCAATTAAGAAACTGTTCCAAGAGGTACATGTGATTTCTTTTAATTATTAGTTATTAGTTTCTCTTGCAAGAGTGTATTTAAATCACATTATTTTTGCCATGCTAAAGGATAAAATACCATTCAACATGTTAATAAGTTACATATTGTAGGTCAGTAAAACAACAGAGAATATATTATTAACATCTTTAAAATCCCTACATCAATCAGGAAAGTATAATCATTTTCAGGATGCCTGCTGTTTATGGTATGATAAAAATAAGTATCTATTATAAGAATATGAATTTTGGAATATTTAATAAAAAATCTAAAGCATTTAGTTTGTTATGTTTATGTATCCAGAATGATAAATATGTATCTCTACTCATATACTCACAATAACTGAAAATATTGTTATACTATTGGGTGCAGATTACCATAGAACTTGCACAGCACAGATGGGTTAAAGAGTATGCTTTTGGAGTTTAGAAAATAGATCCAGGGAGGAGTAAATGTGTATTCTATTTCATTACTTAAGTTTCTAATGTATAAAAAAAATGACTGAGATAAATTAAAGAAAGAAGATAAATTCCTCTTTTTATATGGCTCCAGGACACTAGAATCCATCTTGTGAGACAAGACATCCATGGAAGGCATGGCTACAGAAGCAGGGAGAAGAGAGATCTTATCTTCAGCAAAAATCTTGTGATAAAGGAGGAATGTCAACACAGGGTGTTGTTGGACAATGGTCTTGTGTTGTTTTAACAAAATGTTGATTGGCCAGTATCCAGGCAGGAAGTATAGGCAGAGCAACCAGACAGGAATTAGAGGCAGGGCTATGAGAACAGGAGAATTCAGTCTTCAGTCATCACAGAGGAAGCCAGACACAGAGGAAGCAAGACGAGACTGCCCCACTGATAAAAGGAACCAAGTCATGTGACTAACATAGACAAGAATAATGGACTAATTTAAGATGTAAGAATTAGTTAATGAGAATCTTGAGCTAATAATCATGATCAGTTTATAGTTAATGTAGACCTCTGTGTGTTTCCTTAAGATTGAATGGTTGCAGGACACTGTGGGACAGAAACTTCTGTCAACAAATGGTGCCAGTGTGAACAATTATATCCATATAAAACCTGAGAGATCTTATGAAGTAATTCTAGACACAAAAGAACAAAGTTAAGCATGGCTTTTTGGTTGCAACATTTTCTCAGGTGAGCTCTGTTTGCTAGAGGCAAGCACGTCTCATTTAAGACAGGATTCCTGACTCAGCTTTAGCTGCAAAAACCTTGCAACTCTTTTAACAGGTCCCACCACCAAACACTTTAAATGGTGTCTAGGAATAGCCAACAGCATGCTTTTTGATCATTGCAGGGACCTTGAAACTTCATAGAGTTGTGGCAATAAACATGACTCTGGCCGGTATCTCTGCCCAGGAGGCTAGACTCTCAGAAAGCTAAGAAATAGGGTGGATACAGATGTCAAAGGCATGACATTAATCTTAGCCTTATTTCTTAGCAAATTGAAAACTCATGTGGTAAGAGAAATACAGATATACAGTAAAGAGAGATTCAGATGAAAAAAGAAAACATTTGAACAGTTTAGAGTGGTGTTTAAAAATATATGTTTTTTTGGGAAAGAAAAGAAAAAGGATAAAGTTCTTACAAAGAGAGAAAGAGAGTAGTTGTGTGTGGTAGCACATACCTTTAATCACAGCACTTGGGAAGCAGAGGCAGGCAGATCTCTATGAGTTCAAGGACAGCCTGATCTACAGAGTGATTTCCAGGACAGCAAAAGATACACTGAGAAACCCTGTTTCAAAAAAAAAACTTAAAAATAAAAATAAAATAGAGTTCAAAATAAAGCCATGTAAAGATGGAAAATACACAGACACTTGGGATACTGTTTGTTATTATGTTGTCTTTGTATTGTTTGATAGCTGAGAAAGGACCAACAGCTGCTAAAAGACATTTGGTTATAAATGTTGCTGGATTAATATAACATATATATTTTGAAAATGCCTTGACTTCAAAATTTAACTTAAATGATATGCTACGTTGGAGATGAGGTTTTATTTTTGTTTCCACATGAAATAAGAGGCTTAAAATAATATAATTATACTTAAATACAACTTTTAAGATCACACAACATAAGTTTATTCAATAGCAACCTTATGCAAATTGCTCTTTATATAGAGAAAGATTCAGAGAAACACAGAGACTAATTTTACTTGAAAAATGAAATAATAAAATTTTGAGGTGACTTCTTGGGGAGAAAAGTATCATGATATTCCTAAAAAATTATTTATTATTTGAATGTATTTGATTCTCAAGCCATATAAAATATCCCAACGTAAACATAATTTTAGAGTGGAAAATCCCGATTTATTTAAAACTATAAACTTCATATTGAATTGTTTGGTCAACATTATCTCAGGGCCTGTACCTCAAGGCCTGAGGACAGAGAAAAGTCTGGCTTGAGTTTAAGGAAACTGAGTGAGGATGAGACAGCAAAATCTAGGTAGATGCCCCTCTAGCCAAAGGGAGGGCAATCGTTAAGTCCCAAAGAAATCACACAGAGGTCTATGTTAGTTATGAACCGATTGGCCCATTAGCTTAGGCTGCTTATTAACTCTTATAACTTATATAGCCCATTATTAGCCATTATTCTTATCTGTGTTAGTTATGTGGCTCAGTACCTTATTCAGTGGTGCAGTCACATCTTTCTTCTTCTATGGTTGGGTCAGGACTGTGTCCTCTTCCCAGAATTCTCCTGTTCTCATTGACCCACCTCTACTTCCTGTCTGGTTGTCCAGCCTATACTTCCTGCCTAGCTACTGGCCAATTAGCATTTATTTAAAATATAATGGACAGAATACAGACCACTGTCCCACACCAGAAAAAAAGAGAAAAATATCACAGAAATTGTGGTGTGAAACAGTGAGTCACATAGACACCCTCTTGTCCATATATATTTACTTGCAAGAGTCCATTGCAAAGAGTCATTGGCAAGGCCAGCCTCATCTACAAGAGTTAGTTCAAAGACAGGCTCCAAAGCTACAAAGAAACCCTGTGTCAAAAAAAATGTAAGAAAAAAGTCATTGGTCTGGTTCAGTCCTCTGGTTTCTGCTACACAATAGATACTGGGCCCTCACTGGGACTTCTTTTGTATATTCTGTTGTTGCCCTGTGTAGTGGAGAGCCCACAATTTTGGATCTGCAGGACATGCATATGCTCCAACAGAATTCAGATGGGATGGTTGTTGGGGTGGGTCAACTCATAACCCTGGTTCTGGGTCTAGAAAGTTGTACACACCACCAGTTCTCCCAGGTCCTTACCACCAGGGTGCACTCTCCACTGGCTAGTCCCCTATGCAACAAGGAGCAAGGGACAGGACCTTTTCTCTCACTTCCCAGAGCTGGCTCAACTACACCTACACCACCAGGGCTAGCTCTACTTTGTTGCACCAGTGTGGCTCAGGAGCCACTCTCCCAAGGGCTGCAAATGGCGAGGAGCAGAAACAGAGTTCTCCTTCTCTTCTCAGGGCCATCTCTCCCAACCAGAGCAGGCAGGGAGGGGTGGCGACTAGCTCTTCCTCATCCATGCCACCATATTGCAGATGATTGGCGGGGCCGGATATCCCACACTCATGTACAGTTCACACACATCCCCATGAACAGGGTCAGCTCTCCTGTACTACCTAGGGAAGGTGCAAGACCCACTTTTCCTGAGTGCTGCAGCTGGTAAGGGAGAGGGGAGAGAGCCTGTAACAGGTGACGGGGCGAGGGAGGAGAGGTTATCTTTCCCTTGCCCTCGCCAGCACATTGTAGACAAGGGAAGGCATGACCAGCCAAATGAAGATTTTAAATATAACTCTGCATAAAAATAAGAGGACACTATCTGGAATATGACAATAATGTAATATTTTCTGTGGATTAAAATATTTAGAGATATTCACCTTTTGTGCATGTATCTATTTTATGTGTGTGCATTAGTAACTATTAGTCATTCAAATATTGGCCAAAATAAGAGAAATTGATTAAAGACTTCATTATTAGGTCTTGAAATTCAGTGATAAAAACAAATAATATATTTATCAAAAGAAAGCAGCTATGTTTCCATAAGAACCAATAATAACGAACACACTTCTGGCCTGTGTACAATGATGAGGTGTTGCTAAGGGAGTCATTGAATATATGATGCAGGAAAGAGAGAGAGAGAGAGATCTGAGGAGGATTTCACAGAACAATGCAGGAGTTTTTTTGCATCATTCACAGAATTAGAGGAGTTTACACATAAAGGCGCTGCTTTTAGATACTGGGGAAAGGGTAAGTTTATCACATGATGAGTGTTGAGGAAGTCTATTGTAATGGAGCACAGTTATAGAGTGCCTGGAGGCATTTCCAAAGGAGAGGAAAGTGGGAGAACATTTGATAAATGTGGAAAAGAAATGTAGACAGAAAGACCATTGCAATTTTGCATGAAGTGCAACTTACTCCTTATTTCCTTATGGGAAAAGTGTAATGCTCATTTTAGTCTTCTTTTTAGAGGCAAAGAAACCAAAATATGATGACAGGGCCCCTTAATATTTCTTTATAAAAGTGCATTCCTTGGTCTTGAAACCTAGCAATAAAGTTACTAATTAATATTTGGCAAGGAATATGGAAAGGTGTGTATTCCCAGACATGCCATAAAGCATCCTGGTTAGAATGTAAAATTGAGGCTAGAGTACACGCATTAAAAGGATTTATAACTATATTTTAACATAGAGCGTAGATAAAAAGAACAGCAGACGGTTATTAAGAGGTTGGAAATAGAAAATATATTCTGCTATTCATCAAAAAGGGCACTAGGGATAAAGATTTATTTTAATATGTTGAAAGATGCTGAAGAATTATTTTAAGTATGGAATTGATATTTGGAATTTTAGTGTGCTTTGTGATTCAGTGGATAATCTACTATGATGAAACTCTGGGAGCATTTGCATCTATTACTGAAGAAATGATAATGTTTAAAATTGCACATTATATAAAATTGACAAAAATTAATTTGACAAAAATTAATTTTAAAAATTAGAGACCAAAACGACTTGAAATCATGAACTAAAATCTAAGTCTTGAAACTATGAAACAACCAGAAGAAAAATGAAAAAAAAATACATTTCAAGGTGTAGCCTGAGGGAAAGATCATTTAAATTTACCTCAATTTCACAATGAAACAAAAATAAAAATTAACAACTGATACTTCCTTAAACTGAAAAGATTTTAAAAATCAAAAGAATTAGTCAACAGAATGAAAAGTAAATTAGAGAATGGGAGAAAATATTTAGAATCTAAACATCAAAATAGAGTAGAAGGATTATAAAAAAGAGGAAGAAAAAATTGTTTTGTTGCTATTGATGATGATGATAACAATTGAGCAAGCTATCTTCAATATAATGCTGTATAACTGTTTAGTTAAGTTCATCTTTATAGACAGCTTAATTTTAATTACTTTTAAAATTGGCCGCGGCTTAAACTTTGGAGCACAGAAGGAGAATACACAAAGTGTATTACAAAGATCTTGATCATATCTCTCTGATAGAGACCAAGGAATTGGTGTGCAGAATATCACAGAGTATGGCAGAGAGAAAAGTATATGTTTAAACTTGGGATTCCCATGAATTTTCTGTTGCCAATTGACCAACAGAAGAGGGTAGATACCTGCAATGAACAATATATATGACTGAGAGGTTTGAAAGATATCAATGCATTTCGATAAACTGGGCCTCAGAGTTAAAAGATATTGCTCCTCTGTTTACATCGTAACCTAGTCCATAAAATTTTCAAAGTCCTACAAGCTCAGAAAATGTTGATTAATGAGAGGTATCATAGGAATAATGCTAACCTTAATGTAGTATTACGTTCTATAGATCTGCACCACATCATCAGATCTTCATAAGGCACAGCAATATAAATTTATTATGTAGATTTCCAGGATCTAAAACTATAAAAATATTACAAGTGGGCTGAAATCAAGATTTTTTTTAAGTGGGTAACCGTCCTGTTGAGCATGCAGAAGACAGCTAATCTTGGTTCTTTAGATCCCCATAGTATGCGTGTGTGTGTTCAGTAGACTACAGGGTGTTTTCTTCAAAGAATAGACCATATATCTCATTACTCTATATAGTGAGCCTTCTAATTGCCTATGTCATAGTTTCCATGCACTATCAATAGTAATGACAATCCCATTCTATGTTTGGGGCACCAGAATGGTTAATATTAATCACTCTTTTTACACAGTCCCTGTCAAAAGGATTACAAAGGTGGATTTATATTGTATAAGATCAGAGGCAAAAAAAAATACATGCAGATTACTAATAACCTCTGACATATTTCTGACTGACTTTGGGATTTCTTGATCAATAGTGTAGACTTTTATTTAAACCAACTGAAATGAATTATGTCCTTAGTAATGTTGCCTTAATACCTGGGTAACTAAACTATCACCATGTGATAGATAACTACACTATCATTATCTGAAGGGCAATTAGCTTAGTACCTTGTGACGGATAATAAACTGAGTACCATGTGAGAGTATTTAGCCTAGGACCATATAAAGGTTAAGTAACCTTGGGCAACATATAGGTACTTCTAGTGTTTAGGGCATATTTCTACTGCCTAGTAGCATAGAAAGCTGATGGGTAATTAACCTTGTCCTATGTAAATGATAATTAACCTAGTACCATGTGGGGGGTAATTGAGCTAGTACCATGTGAGCGTAATTACACTAGTAGCATGTGAGGCGTAATTAGCTTAGTATCATATGGATGATAATTAACCCGTTACCATGCGATGGCCATTGACCTAGTATCATTTGGATAGTAATTATCATAGTAGCATATGGAGAGTAGTTAACCTAGACCAAGGGAAGACCCAGGAGACTCCACCTGGCACCTACTGGAGAGGATCAGAGGGTTTATAACAAATGCTCAAGCTATATACAGATTATTGAATGAATACCTGTTTCCTTACAGTTTCTGTAACTGATTGCAGACTATCAGCAAGGATTTTGCTAAGAATGAACGTTATGATTTTTCTTGTGATCACTGAGAATTTTTTCTATTAATTCTATGGTGAATTTGCTTCCTCTATGGGCCTCATAGAATTCAACCTCTGCTGTGCAAAACAAGCACATCATTCCTGTGATCTAAAAAGATCAAAGAACAAAATGTAGAAAACAGTTTCTGCCTCAATTTCTCCTGATCTTTTCATCATTTTGTAGGTCCTCTGAAATGAAAATCCTCGGAGGATCTTAAAGTTCTGGCTTGCATTTTATTCTTAGTGATCTTTATCCCTATATACCAAAAATCTTCTCAAAAACTCTCCTTCCCTATCCTTTGTCTCATTCTTCTCTCTCTGTTGCATAGTCATACTAGACCATTTGTTGTCCTTAGCACCCACCAAACATGATTGACAGGAGGACATTGTCACTGGCTCCCTCATTTGCCTAAAACGTCTTCACACATAATTTCTCCATCAGTCTTTACAAATCTTTGTCCAATTATCACGCTTAGATATATCCTGAACCATTAATGATTTAGTATTCTCGTGGTTTTGCAAATATGGTTAGCTTTTTCTCGCTCCCAGCTTTTAAGATGATGCATTTAAACAATCTATTCTTATGGAAATTCTGTTAATTTCTTTTGTTAAAAGTATCAGAATCAGTAGTGTTCTGTTTTCATATTCAACATATGCTCATGAATTTCATTCAGCATGTCCATTTATCTTTTATAATATATTTTATATTATGGCTGTCTTTCTTTGGAAACTTGCTTGCCCATCGACATGACTGTTTTCCAGAAGCAAATATGCATGCCACATGTGTATTCTGATGTATTAATTCAACAAAGTTTATGAGAGAAATTTAAACAAAATAAATAGACATAATTTTCTAGTTCAGGTTAAGGTTAAATTATTTTATGCTTACTATAATTGCTATCAAAATATTTATTGTTTTCTCTAACTTCTCTTTCCTGTCACCCCTTTTTGAATTCTTCAGTCATATTTTCTTTGTAAGGATTTATAAATCTTTTTGTCTCATGTGTATATTTTGTAACAAAAATATAATTATTTATCCTGTATTATAAAGATTTTCTGTTGTCATTATTACACAAAATTTATTTTCTTTTTCTTTTGAAATATACAGCAATCTTATACATTCATTAACATTGAAACGTGAGTTTAAGTTGATTTTATCTGTAGTGAATTTATTAATAAACACTTTTATGCTGATTGTAATTAATGTTCATTTTATTCAGAATTATTTGTAGTTTAATTATGAACTTGACTACCTTTCTCAAGGCTTTAAAATAAAATTTCATGTGGCATATTATTATATTTGGATTCTTTCCAAGACTCTGTTTATGTCTTGTCTGTTTGCCTAAAGCCCTCTCCTGGGATCCCTTCTAAGTATGGACCTATATAAATTGTTTATAACAGTTATTATATACCATTACTGGATATCTTGAATTCAAGTAAAACATTGAGAATTTCAGTTCAGGTTTTCTTAGGACCAACGTCCTCGGGCATGCATTTGTGAAGACAGTAAATGGTGGCAATTACCTGAAGTTTTCAATGTCCATTTTATGAGTACAGAACAAATTACATACTTACATATTTTGTTTGGACTATTGGTGCTCGAAACGACTTACAGAAGAAACTGGAATTCATGTCTACCTTTTGCCACATGCCTTCAACCTCCTGCTTGCCATTGCACTTTCAGTCCATAAACTTAATTTTTTTATTTTAGGTGTTTGTCTTTTCCTTGATTAAAAATAGTTTACATTTCAATTATTAATGCAATTTCATTGAATATTACCCACTATGAAGAAACTCAAGTGACTTTGTGAATTTTGTGTTCCTTGTTTAATATGTTTCTATGCATATGAAAGAAAAAAGTGCATGTTCTGTATCTAAATTAGAAAATATTCCCAATTAGCTGTACTGTCTCCATCATCCTGTCTTGCAATGCATTAAATAAGAAGATTAGTAAGTGCTGGCTCTGCTGTTCAAGGAAATGATAATTCAATTTCCAGAATTCAATAAAAAAAAAACAAATTAATGCAAAGGAGAGGCCCATAACTATGGCAAACAAAATATAACAGATAAGCTTGAGATGAATTGGGAGCACTGCTTGGAACAGCACCAAGGATGAATGTGGAAAAAATACTAATTCTCACACATAAACTAAATAGACATCAAGTCAAAAGCATGGGCAAAGCTTCCCATCAAGAAATAGTCAGGCCATACAAACAAGAGAAACAGATGTTTGGACATTCAAATCTTAAATTGAAAGATTGGCAGACTGGTCCTCAAAACCACGGAAAATTGATGTGATCAGAGGGGTTTGTCTTAACAAATTCACTGGTAGTAGCTGAGAAGATGAGAAGACATCTCAATTAATGTGATCTTGAGCTTGCCAAGTTGGTAGGAATTCTTTTCCACTTAAAAACAGTAACAATCAGGGATTATTATGATGTTTGGGAATTTTATCCAAAATCTTTATCAAAGAAAATGTTATAATCTATAACAGCTAAAGATTTTCATAAGTTTACTTAACTAATATTTTAGGAAGTTTATACATTCTGCTATTGAATACAAAATAGACAGGTATGTGTGGTTCAAAGCTTTTTTATGAGCAGTGATGGTCATAGAGTCACTGAAAATGATACCTCCCTGAGACACTGTGCCCAGATGCATTCTGCAATACTTGGGAATATCTAAAGTCATGCAGCTTGCTTACATTGTTTTTATTGTTACTTGAAATGTGGCATTCCTGGCTTGAGGTAAAGAGAATTTCATACCTTGAAATCATACTAAAATATAAAATGATAAATGTGAATCTTGAATAATTATGCTCAATAAGTGGGCTCTTGGTAGAAAAATTTCCAGTGAATTATGAGTCAAAATTGTTCTTAGACTTATTAGTATGAATCTGAGTAGAATAGAATAATAATGAGACCGTAATGTAAGTTACAGAGCTGTAATTGAGATTATACTTATTCCATTGTCCCTCTGGTTAATTTGTCAAATTAGCTTGCTAGGACAGATGAATATAAAGTGTCTCCTCTAGTTGGCAGAGCACAATGTCTGGTAGCTGCATTCCTTTTAACCAATTTGCTTGACATTTACTTTAGATACTCTTCTTAGTTTACAATTTTGCAAAAAGAAATGTTTAAAGATCAAGGAAAACTTTAGTTTTTACTGCCATGTGTGTTTCTTTGTAGTGAGATTCATTCTTTTTATTCCTTATTATAGACTAATATTTTGACCTAAAATAGATACCTAATTTCTATAATATAGATAATATTTTATGAATGTTCACTCATCCACTAACACTGAGCCTGATAAAAGAGAAAACAGGGAATATCCTAGAATGCATTGGCACAGAAAAGTGCTTTTTTAAGAAAAACACAGCACTGGAACAAAAATTAACAGTTAATAAATAGGACCTCATGACTTAGAAGCTTCTGCAAGGCAAAGGACACCATCAACTGGAAAAAGTGGAAGCCTACAAGAAAGGTAATATCCAATACACATATATGCAAATGTATGTGTATATATGCACAAATATGTATGTATGTGTGTATATATATATCAATAAAATAGACATCAACAAAACAATTAAAGCTATTAAACAATAGGATACAGTTCTAGATGAAGAATTCTCAATAGAGGAAATTCAAAAGATCAAAAAACACTTTAAAGTCGGTCTAACACAAAATTCAGCTAAACCATTTTTTATTGGATTATTTGTTCTTTCCAAGACCGAATTCTTGAGTTCTCTATATTTTGGAGATCAGACCTCTGTCTGATATGGGGTTAGTGAAGACCTAAACAGAGAACTCTCAATAGAGGAATCTAAAATGGCTGAAAGAGTGAGTACATCCCATGTTCAACTTTTTGGGTCTGGGTTACCTAACTCAGGATAGTGTTTTCTATTTCCATCCATTTGCATGCAAAATTCAAGAAGTCATTGTTTTTTACCGCTGAGTAGTACTCTAATGTGTATATATTCCACACTTTCTTCATCCATTCTTCCACTGAAGGACATCTAGGTTGTTTCCAGGTTCTGGCTATTACAAATAATGCTGCTATGAACATAGTTGAACAAATACTTTTGTAGTATGATAGGGCATCTCTTGGGTAGACCTGGATGGAGTGGGGAGGACCTTGGACTGCCCATAGGGCAGGGAACCCTGACTGCTCTTAGGACTGGAGAGGGAGGGGGAGCGGAGTGAGGAGTGGGGGGAGGGGGAAGGGGAAGGGAAAAGGGAGGAAGGGAGGAGGCAGAAATTTTTAATAAAAAAAAAGGAAACAAAAAAATGGCTGAAAGATTCTTAAGTTCTAGTATGAGTTTACTCACCAGAGCGTTGTCAAGGACAGTGTCATACCCAACAAGCATACCTGGTGTGGACCATAATTCAGAGAAACTGTGCTTCTGGAACTTCCTGTATCACGTGTAGGCAGCAATGCTCGTCAGAATTTCCCAAGAAGTAGAATTTCTTTTCTAACAATTAGGAGCGGCCCTGGAAGCTTTAGGGACTTCACAAACTTTTTTGTCATGTTTGTTACTCCTAGAGTTTTAACAAATCCTTCCTCCAGACTGCAAAGTTCCTATCCTCAATTCTCACAAACATTTTCTTCTTTACAACAAGATTATATTCCTCCTTTGGAGAGTGAACAATATCCCCAACATGCAATTGCTCATTTAGTGTCAAGATTCCAGCTTTAGGCAACTGAAACTGAAGAGGCTTTCAAACAACTAAATATGGTCTGTGATTCTATCCTATGTTAGATAATTCCAAATATCAAAAAGTCCAATGTAATTTACCAACTATCCCTGTTAATATGTATGTTTGATACTTTACCGTGTTCATAACAAAAAAGACACAATGAAAGGGTCCTGTGTTTACTTACAAACCCTTGGAATCCCATGCTCGGTCTAGAATTAAGCCTTCAAAATAGAAATATTAATAGTTTCAAAAACATGTATTTTGAGTTTAGATTTTCTATGCCCACACATATGCCACTTGTCATATACATGGCTTTAAAATGTAAGGCTTTTTCTAGGGCACTATTATCCAAGATGTTTCCTAACTAGTTCACAGCTGGCTTCTCAGATTCAGTTTAGTAGTTCTAAACTCATATAGGACTGTACGATAAGTTTGTAAAAAAAAGAAATGTTTGGATCAATGACAAAATGACAAAAATGACAGTTAATTCTGGTATATTTTAAGCAGAAACTGTACTGTTACAGATTTCTTTTATTTATTTAAATGTATGCTTCATAAAAGTAAAACAAAAGTGAGGAATTCTGTTTCCTGAACTATGGCAATTAGTGAAGATTAATTACCATGCTCTCACTTTGCTTATTTTATTAGGATTTTTGTCATCAACAGCATCTACATGAATTAGGTAGGACTTATAAAGACTTGAGACTCCTATTATACCTACTTGAAGATGAAAGAAATTATTAAGACATATTAAAAGGATATAAATTTTATGAAAGCATTCTTTGTAGTCCACTGCTGGGAGTAATACCAGGATCTAATAACCCAGAATCAGGATCACAGGTTGAGGTCAGGAACTAATGCAAAAGACAGGGGATTTGTCTGATTACATTGTCAGTGATAACAAATTGCCTGAAGGCTATCAAAATGTCCATAATTACCACTGTTGAGATTTTGGAACATACTGATTAGGGAGGAGGAAGAAATTTATTTTCCACTATTTTACAGAAATTATATTAATGTTTGCAGTTTCTTCAGAACAACTAAGGGGAAGGAGGCCAAGTCTAAGCACCTGATAGGTTAGTGTAAAGCCTCTCTTTACAACAAATGTGCCTGGAGTCACTGGATACTGGCACACAGAAGTTGAAACTAAACACAGGCCTGACACCTTTCAGAAATTTCAGAAATTAACAAAAGGATGTAAACATAAGTGAGGAATGTAAACTAATTTTCCTAGAAGACAACATAGAAAAAGACACAAATTTAAGAGACACAGACTAGGATAGACCATTGGCAAAGTTCATTTTTTTCTTTGTAAATAAAAGATTTTATCCAAAAGATACAGAAAATTTATACAACAATGTAAACATAAATCATCACTTTATTCAGGGATTTCAGTTTAGGTATACACTTGGGATATCATTACACAGCTCTTAGAATAGAAAAAATTGAAACAAGAGCAAGACCAAATATGGAACAATAGGGAACTTCATTCTTTGCTCCAGAGAACAAAAACTGTAGCATCACTTTTGAAGATGGTTTGACAATTCCTTTGAAAAATTAGCATCATTTTACCTTAGACTTCTGTAATTATATTTATTCAAATAATTTTAAAGTGAATGTGTGTACAAGATCATGTAAATAAATGTTGATAATGACTTTATTCATAATTGACAAACTTGAGTGCTATCTTCATTTTTAAGCAAATATATATCTATGCTGTCATATGTGGTATAATACTATATTATTGGTAAAAAGAAATGAAATAAGATCCTAGATTTAGATGGACATAGATGAAAGCTAAATGAATATAATACTGAGTGAAAGAAGTATGTAAAAACATCTGCATGTTGTTTATTCCTGTCTCAGTCACATTCAGTAGGAATACATCTAGGGCACTGATAAAGAGATCTAAGAGAAGAATGGAAAGGAAGAGTCATTTGACAGAGTTCTTGCGGATCATTAAACTATGCTGGATGATACTATAATGGGGCACATTTCTTAAATCTCATAAGACATACAACTAAACACCCCTGAATAATGGTAACAAAATATATCCCTACTGTAGGTCATTGAGTGTTACCAATGTCTCATCATGGTGTTGGAATCTGAGAGTTGGATAACCTGTGTATTTGGAAGGTCAAAGGTGGGTTCACAGTTAATTTTTATTGAATTTAAGACTACTCTAGAAAACAAAGACTAGTTAAAAATGGCACTTGCTGTGATGGGTGCAATCTATAATGGTAAGATGACCCTAATGCTTTATTTCCCCAGTATTTCTGTCTTTTAATACCTTAAATTAGTTCTGGAAAACTACAAATTAGTCACCTTAACTTTTTGTGTGGGAAGTCAATGAGCCTGACACCATATACTTCAACTTCTGTACCTTTATTTACTCAAATTCAGAGGTATTCAGACCTTATAGGAAAAAGGTCCTCTTTCCCTGGAAATCCTGTGATATCAGCATGAGAACAAAAGCTACCACAAAAGAAATCTAGTACACCTGGCTGAAGCTCCATATGGCGTCTTCTGAAAGATGAGTTACCACATCTTCTGTTGTAGTGCAACTCCTGCTCTATGCACTACATTATGGTTCACAAGTCGGCAAGGGCCTGGAAATTGAAACACACACAGACACACACAGACATGGGTGCCAAGAATGTGCCAAAAATGTCAACTATATTGTGTTCCAGGACAGCTCATATAGGGTATCCTTGGCTAATGGCCACATTCTAACCCTCAGCTGAAAGCACACCAGAAACCACTTCCCTGCCATCAGGATCTTCTGAGGTTCTTGTGATCAGAGCAGCTGCAAACCAAGTTGTTTGCTTAGAGCAGTTGCAAGCATAGGAAAACAAGTTGTTTACTCAGGCAGGCAGAGGGTCACAGGAATTTCAGGGTCTGTAGGCCCCCAATATTCTATAATACCTACTAGAAATATAAAGGAACACAAATAAACCAAGCAATCCATACCACACAAAACTAATGAGTCCATGTCCTTAAGAGGAGTCAACCTTTTATGGATCTTTCCCATGTGGTTCTCAAGGATGTGAAGTGTAAGTTTTTAAGAGATTCATAAAAATAAGGGCACACACCTTTAATCCCAGCAATCAGGAGGCAGAGAAAGGCGGATCTCCGTGAGTTGGAGGCCAGCCTGGTCTACAAGAGTTCCCAGACAGGCTCTAAAGCTACAGAGAAACCCTGTCTCGAAAAGCAAAAAAAAAAAAAAGAAAAGAAAAAAGAAAAAAAAAGAAAAAGAAAAAGGAAGGAAGGAAGAAAGGAAGGAAGGAAGGAAGGAAGGAAGGAAGGAAGGAAGGAAGGAAGGAAGGAAGGAAGGAAGGAAGAAAGAAAGAAAGAAAGAAAGAAAGAAAGAAAGAAAGAAAGAAAGAAAGAAAGAAAGAAAG
>JABTXL010012463.1:11451552-11487543 GCA_025134845.1 Neodon shergylaensis
AAGAAAGAAAGAAAGAAAGAAAGAAAGAAAGAAAGAAAGAAAGAAAGGGAGAGCTTCTGTCAAGCATATCACTATTCCCACATGATGTGGGATTCCCCTCTGTGTGCTGTGAACACCACTGGTGAATAAAGAAACTTCCTTGGCCTGTTGAAGAGAGAAAGGATGGTGTGAGAGAGAAGCCATGTAGCCCCAGACACAGATTCTAGAACTTTACCAGTTAAGCCACAGCCTCGTGGTGATACACAGATTACTAGAAATGGGTTAAATTGCCGGGCGATGGTGGCGCACGCCTTTAATCCCAGCACTCGGGAGGCAGAGGCAGGTGGATCTCTGTGAGTTCGAGACCAGCCTGGTCTACAGAGCTAGTTCCAGGACAGGCTCCAAAGCCACAGAGAAACCCTGTCTCGAAAAACAAAAAAAAACAAAAAAAAAAAAACAAAACAAAAAAAAATAAAAAGAAATGGGTTAAATTAAGACATAAGAGTTAGCCAATAAGAAGCTAAACCCTAGGGGTCAACCAGTGATTTAAATAATATAGTTTCTGTGTAATTATTTCAGGGCTGAGCAGCTGGGAACAAACAAGCAGCCTATACACAACACTCATAAATTACTTTGCTATCCTTTCCATGGAATAAAAGCTTCAGTTATTTAAGAACCATCTTTTACTAGGAGGCAGGTGGGTTGTTCGTTAAACAGAATCTGGAGTTATATATCTCAAAATCTTTGAAAGAAAGTGGGTCATCTTCATTAGTAGTTTTTGCTAATAAAATGAGTCATTAATATGTATCTAGATAATCAAGTGCTAAATGTGCTACATAAATATCTAATGAATTGATTAGTTGGAAAGATGATTTAGAAAAGAAAAATTTCAAATTAATGCACAAATAAATACCTGACAGTTCATGTAGGAACTCCAGGGGAGATTCAACATTATGAAGTTAACTCAGAGATGGAGATGTCGTCGAGTTCCAACATGGAGTGTTTAAAAACTTGCTGTCATTCACAGACTATTGCAGAAGTCCAAACATTGATTAAGCTTCGGTGTAAATGTAGAGGATAAGGAAGAAAAGGAGGTGGTCAGGATGATGAGGAGGAGGATAAAGAACAATCTGTAGTCCTAAATACTGACACTTTTAAGTACTGACTCTTTCAAAGTTGGATTCATAGTAAGGCTTTGAGATTAGAAGTTTGAGGTCAGAGGTATGTTCAATCTTCAATTCTGAGAATATTTCTGGAGGAAGATAGAACTGTGTGTGTGTAAATAATCAAACTGTAGATGCTTAGGGGACAATTCTTCATAAGGAGAATCTAAATTGCAAACATTTGATACTGAAAGTAAACAGGGTATCATAAAAAGTACAAAAATAAATATGTAACTAAGAAGAATCTTTGTGGACTGGTAATCAACTAACTTCTTTAGCTCTTTAATATCCATATGCTATAATGAAATATTATTTCTCATCAAATAGACTGAGTTTTAAAATTACTAATTTTATTGTAATTTTTAATCTGTATTTTTCTAAGGATTTGTTGAGCTATTTAGATAGCTTCAATTTAGAGAGAGAAAAACGAGTATTAAAATAATTTTAATATTGCAATGTTACTTTTTAAGAGTAACTCAAACATATTTTAGAAATAACTACACATTTAATTTCATAGTTTGTAAGAGTTTGCACTCCTACAAGCAATGGAGGAGTGTTCACATTTGTTTTCTCCAAAATCTCAATAGCATGAGCTGTCACTTGGTTTTTTTGTTATTGTATTTTTTTTATTTTGGTCATTCTGACTGGTCTAAGATAGAATCTCAAAGTAGTTTTGATTTGTATTTCCCTGATGACTAAAGATATCAAGCATTTTTTACAGGTTTCTCAGCCACTTGAAATTTGTCAATTGAGAATCTCTGCTTACAACTTTACCCCATTTTTAATTGGGTTATTTGAATTTTTTGATTTTTGAATTTCTCATATATTTTGGATATTATGCCTCTATTGAGTATACACTTGTTAAAAGAAATCCCATTCTGTAAGGTACCATTTAGCCTAAATTATGGTGCCTTTTGCTTTTAAATTTCATGAGGTATGATTTATTAATTGTCAAACTTAGTGTTTTGTTAAAAGAGTCTTTTCATGTGCCAAGGAGTTCAAGGATATACCCCCACTTTCCCTTATGTCAGGTTCAGTGCATCTGGTTTAGGTAGAGGTCTTTGATCCTTTTACATTTGAGTTTTGTGCACAGTGATAAGTACAGGTTGATTTAGATTCTTTTACATAAAGACAGTCAGTTAGACCAGTACCATGTTTGAAGATGTCTTGTTTTGCACCATGTATTTCTGGCCTCTTTAATAAAATTCAGGTGTCTGTCAAAGTGTGAATTTATGTCCTCAATTCAATTTCATTAATCAGTGTGTCTGTTTTCATATCTACCATGAATTCTATGAACAAAAATACTATACTACCCCACAAGATAACCCACTGGTTCAGTATTGGCAGAGCTCTTTCAGTGGTAACCAACAGTTCTCTTCTTGCTTTTAAAGCCATTCAACAGAACACAATTCATTCTTCACACTGTAGTAGCAAATAACCTATAGTTAGTGTCTTAGTTGAGTTAGTTAGGGTTTATATTGCTGTGAAGAGACAACACAACCATAGCGACTATTATAAAGGAAAACACTTAATTGGGGTCACTTACAGTTTCAGAGGTTCAGTACTTTATCAACACGGCAGAAAGAATAGCAGTATGTAGGCAGACATGGTGCTGTAACTGAGTTTCCTACATCTTGCAGGCAACAGAAATACAACTGGGTTGTATCCTGAACATAGGAAACCTAAAAACATGCCCACTTCTGCCAACAAGGTCATACCTGCTCCAACAAAGTCACACCTCCTAATAATGCCACTATGTATGAGATTATGGGGGCCAATTACATTCAAATTATCACAGTTAGAGAATTCACAGGTCCCAGGGAGGGCATTTTTCTGTTGTTTAATTAATTTGACAGTGTCAAATTGCCATCTGTATATTTATGTCTATACTTATAGACAAAGGCTACTCTCAGCCTTAACCAGAGATACTTCTCTCTCTAGTGAATAATGGTAAACCCAGAGACTCAAGAAGCTGAGAAGTGAGACCTGAGACCTCATGCCTAAATAGGGTATTTATTGTTCCCCTTCTAGGGTTCAGAGAGCATTATGGATGAGAGGATGTAATGAATATAACATCTGGGAGATAAAGAGAAGTTCTGCTTAGCTTTTTCATCTAGGCATGAGACAGCTATTTCATCAGTTCACAGTGCTGAAGTCTCCCAGATGGCATCAGTTGAAATGTTGAGTACTAAGGGTTCTGAGGAAGGGGAATACATTGTTTTCATTTTGTACTTGCTGCTGAGCCCATCTAGCTCCACTGCACAAATTCAATTCATGCAAATGATGAGGCTCTAGTTAAATTCAGTGACTCAGGAATCAACACAACAGCAACAAAAACATGAACGACACAAACAGATTTGTAGGGAGAAGGAAGGATTGATGGGTATGTGGGAGATATGTGTGGGTTGGGGTAAGAGTAACCATAATGCATAATGTATTATTTATGAGTATGAAATTGTCAAAACCAATTGTCAAAAGCAAATTTGATTCATATAAGCATGCAAAAAAGGAAAACAAAAGACGGAAATAAAGAAAGATGAAGGAAGGGTGGGGAAATCAATTTTTACAACCTATCCAATGCATTTAATCAATACAAGCTTTTGTCTATGTACCATCAGTGACTGCTTAGCTACATATTTTATCTGCTAAGATGTGATTAAATAATTAGTGTCACACTAGATATCTCTGAAGAGTAGAATTTTAATTTATCACTCCTACTACATATATAATTAGAACTAAAACACACATATATATATTATATTATACATATTTTATGCACACACATGTGCACATATATCCAATAAGCATAGCTTCAGTATATGAATGAAATCACTCATTTTGTTAAGGATATCCTATCATTTACCCATTAAATGGAATGATAAGCTACATATTTTTAGATGTAACCTGCAGATACTATTTGGATATTTGCAATAGTGTTTAGATCCTCAGTGATATTTTCACATCTCCTTTCTTTATTAAAGATCATACTGTGGGTGAATATACAAATTGTTGTATTTCTAAGGAAAGAGGTCTAGGATGACTTTAAACATCCTCATATCTATTCAGTAAATCCACAGAGTCAAAAGGGGAAGAACAAACAGCTATTATTGTCACCATCTATCCAAACACCTCAATAATATCCCATCCAACTGACAAAGTGACAAATCCAGCATCTTTATCTTATCCTTATAATTTAATTGGCAAACAGTGAGCTTGATGCCCTTCCCCTCCAGGCCCAGTGTCAGTCTTATTGAATGAGAATTCAATTCTCACCAATAGCCCTCAAGGGTAATTACTGGGCTACAGTGAACAGTTTTGCAGGCAGAACTCTGGTTGAAATCCAAACAATGACTCTTTTCAGTGATGGAAACCCTTTCTTCCTGGATTGTACCCACTCCGCCAGACCTGCTTAATGATTTGTTTACTTTCCTTACTATTGCACAAGCAGAAGGCATCTACTTTTCCTTTGGTTATTCTTACTTATTTGTTTTTAAACATTCAGTGTGTGTGCACACATTCCTGAGTATGTTGATACTTGTATGTGTGATATATAGATATAGATAAATAAATACATAGGTAGAGAGAGAGAGAAAGAGAAATGGTGAGTAGAACAGAGAGAGAGATATAGACAAAGTCAAAGACGTGAGGGTTGGAATTCTGTGTGAGCATGCTTCCATACAACAAATGTACATGTCATAGGACAATTTTTGGCAGTCTATGAGTCAGAGTCTTCCTTCTGTTTGTGACCATAGTACATGATGCACAGTCCAGCTTCAGGCCAGTTCTCCTGCCTTCTCTTCTCACCTCCTTGGGACTAGAGATGTAAATCATCAAATCTCATTTTTTTTTAGTTATAAACTGATTGGCCCATTAACTCAGGATTCTTATTAACTCTTATAACTTATATTAGCCCATTACTCTTGTCTATGTTAGCCATGTGGCTTGGTACCTTTTTCGGTGAGGCAGTCAAATCTTTTTTGCTCTGTGTCTGGATCCCGACTGAATTTTTATGTCAATTATGGAGATTGAATTCAGGTCTCTGGGCTATGTGATGGACCCAGAAAGCAGTTTTATCTGGTAAGATATCTCATTGATAACAGTTATTGTAAATATTTTAAATGTCCAGTATATGATGTATTTCATTTTTAGTATTTTTTGCTTTGCTATTTGCAATTACAGATTGATCTAGATATTCAGTTGGCCTTTTTTAGTGTGTCCAAGATAAATTTCCTGACAACTCTTATGAACTTAATATTTTTTATCTTCTCTACAAAAATGTATTAATAACTATATCTAATTTTTATGTGACATATTTAATAAATTCCAACAGAGTCATTAGATGCATTGCAAATGAAGAAATCCACAGGTTGAGGTTGCCTAAACAGAGGTTCAACGGGTATCTCTGTGGTTGCCTTTGATCATACATACTGCCTGTGAACCTACATGTCCCTAAAATTGAGGAAACAAATATACTATTCATTTAAATAAAACATTTACAGCAGGTTCTATGCAGATAATACATTTAGCAATCATTTTATTCCTTTTCAAGTTATTTTTTCAGCTTCATGTCTACTTATGGAACTAACTGTTCAAAGGGAACGACAAATTCACTCTGGACCTGTGTAAATGAAAACGTGCTAAAATTTTAAAAATGCAATCTACTAAAATATTTCTTTGCTGCCATCCCAAATTGCAAAGCCTCAGTATCCATACTAAAGTGATGAGAAAGAGGCTATCATATTTTCTGAATTAATCAAGTTTGTTGGCATTATTCATGCAACTGTCTGGTAATATAAAAATGTTCCTGTCTTTCTATCAAAGTAGATAGAAAATACATTTATCACCAAAATTTGAAAGGAAAAATAAAATAAGGGTAATGGTTTTGAATGACATTTTTTCTTCGGAATTAGGAGGCATAATGAATGATATTTGACAAGACTTTGAAAGCAATAATAGTAAATCTTTGGTAGGGGCTAAGGGATTTTTCTGGTGGAGTAAAAGGACATGATATATGAGCTCTTTATTCAAGAAGATTCTATGAAAAGCAGTCAGTCTTTCAGGAAGTGTATCTTGCTATAAAAACAGCTTATGCAATATTCTTACTGTTCCTAAGTCTTTGCCCTTTTACCTGACACTCTACTACATTTTAGGGAATAATACCTAAATAAGAAAAGAGTCTGTCCCTCCAGCATCCAAATATGGCTGAAATGTAAATAGTGAAGCTTTCAAAGCTCTCTAATTAATTTCAATAAACTTAAAAGTATAAAGAATACTTGCACATATATTATATCTACGGGACATACCCTCTAACAGGCTCCAGACTATAGCTTCCTGTTGGCAATATGAGTTTCCACATCAGCCTACAGAGGTCTCTTTATTCTGTTTTCCATCACCAGATATTATCTGTACTTTAGTGGGTGGCTGTCTGTTTGCCCCGTGGTTGTAGAGTACCTCTCATCTGGCCAAACAGAGAACTCTCTATTATCTTTTGAAGTGCAATAAAATTTCTTTTTTTAACTTATTTAATTTTTTAAATAAAACAAACTATCCTTTTTTTCATTCTACATACCAATAATAGTACCCACTCTCTCCCCTCCTCCCATTCCTTCCTCTTATCCCATAACCAACCCCCATCCACTCCTCAAAGAGGGTAATGCACATTGCTTTGGGAAAGGTCCAAGACCCTCCCTACTATATCTAGACTGAACAAGTTATCCGTCCAAAGAGAATCGAATCCCAAAATCCAGTAAAAACAGCAAGAATAAATCCTGGTACCACTGCCAATGGTACCCACAATCTGCCCCAGCCATACAATTCTGAGCCACATTCAAAGAGTCTAGTTTGGTCCTATGCTGGTTCCTTCCCTGTTTGGCTGGAGTTGGTGAGCTCCCATTAGCTAAGGTAAGCTGTTTCAGTGGGTGTCCCCATCATGGTCTTGATCTTTTGCTCATATTCTCACCCCTCCCATTCTTCAACTGGACTTTGGAAGCTCAGCCCAGAGTTCTGCTGCAAGTCTCTGCCTCTTTCTGTCAGTTGTTAGATTAAGGTATAATGGTGATATTTAAGATATTAATCTATGTGACTTCAGGACAAGACCAGTTCGGACACCCTCTCCTCTATTGCTTAGGGTCTTAGTGGGGCTCTTCCTTGTAGATTCTTGGGAATTTCTCTAGTTTCATGTTTCTTGCTAGCCCCATAATGGTTCCTTCAATCAAAATATCACTTTCTTTGCTCTCATCTCTGACCTTCCTCCATCTTGAGTATCCCATTCCTTCAAGTTCTTCTTTCCACTTCCCTTCTCGCTTCCTCTTCTCTTCCTGCCTCCCTTCTCCCCCCCACCCCCATCATTATGCTCCCAATTTTGTCAGGCAATCTTGTCTATTTGCCTTTCCAGGTGGATCTATGTATATTTTTCTTAGGATTCACCTTGTTACTTAGCTTCTCTAGGGTCATGGATTATATAAGTTTGTTATCCTTTCCTTTACAGCTAGTATGCTCTTATGAGAGAGTACATACCGTGTTCATCTTTCTGGGTCTGGGTTACCTCACTCAGGATTTTTTTCTAGTTCTGTGCATTTGCATGCAAATTTCAAGGTGTCTTTTTTTAATTGCTGAGTAGTACTCCATTGTGTAAATATCACATTTTCTTCATCTATTCTCCAATTGAGGAGCATCTTGGTTCTTTCCAGGTTCTGGCTCTTACAAATAATGCTTCTATGAACATGAACAAATGTCCTTTAGTATCCTTTGGGTATATACCCAAGAGTGGTATTATTGGGACCTGAGGTAGGTTGATTCCCAATTTTCTGAGAAACCACCCTACTGATTTTCAGAGTGGTTGTACAAGTTTGCATTCCCTCAAGCAATGGAAGAGTGTTCCTCTTACTCTACATCCTCTCCAGCATAAGCTATCATTGGTATTTTTGGTCTTAGCCATTCTGATTTATATAAGATGGTAACTCAGAGTTATATGAGTTGCATTTTCCTGATGGCTCAATGAAGAAATGTAGAAGAATGCAAATAGATCCATATCTATCCCCATGCCCAAAACTCGTCCATATGGATTAATGACCTTATATACATCCAATCACACTTGGAAAGTAGAAAGTAGCCTTTGGCGCATGGGCACAGAAACACTTCCTAAATATAACCACAGTAGCACAGACACTGAGAGCAAAAATAAATAAATGGGACCTCCTGAAACTGAGAAGCTTCTGTAAAACAAAGGACACAGTCCATAAGACAATAAGGCAGCTTACTGAATGGGAAAAGATCTTCACCAATCCCTCATCAGAAAAAGGACTGATTTGCAAAATATGCAAAGAGGTCAAGAAATTAGACATCAAAATTAAAATAATCCAGTTAAAAATGGGATTCATAACTAAACAAAGAATTCTTAAAGGAAGAATCTCAAATGGCCAAAAGACACTTACAGATATGTCCAATATCACTAGACATCAGGAATTTCTACATTGAGTTCTGTTTGCTGAAATTCACAAACAGGACCTGCACCACACTGAACATTCTGTATGACTGCTTGACTGGGAGAGCATCAGTTTTGTGGAAAATTTAGGATGATGCCAGTCAAAAACTTTTAAGAGTAATTTATTGTCCACCTATGATGTAAAATTTCGGTGTGATTTAATTAGGCAAATTATTTTGGGGATGTCTAGACTTCTTGCTTTTACCAACCCAAAAGAAAAGGATCTATGACTTGTAGGTGAGATTTCTCTGATGTACTCTAACCCACTTGCCTGATGCTCCCAAGTTTCTTGATTTATGGCTTTCATTATTCTGTTGCCATAAAATGTTCCTAAAACTGTATTCCTGTTGGGATATAGTATTTGTGTTTGCCTGATTCTGGTTATCCCAGCTATGATCACTCATATTTTGTTCTAAAAATGTTCAGTCTAGTTATTTCTGAGATGAGACCTGTACTGTTTTTAATTTTTTTATTGTTTTGTATATGTGGGTTTTACCCTTTTCTAAGCATGTCCTAATGTAAACACCTTCTCTTATCCTTAGATAAGAGATCTCCTCATATTTTATAATTATAGCTTGTTATCATACCTTAGTAATTATTTTTATTAAAAGAATTTATATTTAAACTATTATGTAGTTCTCTCCTCACTAGCCACTGCACGTAAGTACATATTGCTTTGTTTTGTGCTTAGCACTTCACTCTGCTTCCTTCAATCTGGGTTCAATGGAGATGGACTCCTTGCCTCATGATTCAGTTTTCTTGCCTGTACAATAAGGATCTTAATACTACACCTCTATGGTGGCCAAGTGCGCTAATGGAACGTTGAGTACACAATCACTTAGCACAAAACAACCCTAACTAGAATAAACAAGTAAAAACATCTCTTACTAGTCAAGCAAGTCTTTCGCTATGCTAATTCACAAGCAGGAACCTACTGTTGATGACTTCTTAGTAGGTATTAACTGAGGTACCTGTGTGGTAATACCTGGCAGTATTCAAACACATAGTAGAAAACTGCCTAGGATCAAACTAAAAATAAGAATCTCCATTTCAGTAACACAGGGGGCAGAGATATGCTGTGTGTCCTTTGCCTGGGGTGATAAGAGGCCAAGTCATGCACAGCAGACTACATTTCCTGGATAGAAAGCAACTTCTCATTGTATAGAATTTGCCTTCCATACATGACCATGGGTTGGATTCCTCCTCAAAAGAGGCATAAAAAAAGAGATTAATAAATCTTATCTTTCTGGACAACATCTTTGTTTGTGCTAAACATATGTGTTGTTATAATTGAATTCTAAGAAGTTTTACAACGTACACTACTACTTGTAAAGCTATTTGAAAATAAAGCTCCTCTGAGAGGGTAGAGATTTTTAGTGGAATATTTTGTATTTCTCCCAAGATCAGGAAAAGTTATATAGAAAATAGAACCTCCATATTTACTCTCAGAAGTTAGAGGAAACAAATTCATTAATTTACAACTAAAAACATCATTCTCATAAATATTCTGAAATTGAAATTAATGTCAGCTAATTTTGAAAAGGCAATTTCTCATTTTCTAATGGTTTATTGTATTTATTTACTCAAGTCTTGTGCTTTCCTTCTGTTACCTTCACCTACAATCTCAAGGGCACCAATGTGAGGATGACATCGTGCTCGCTGGATTCAGCTGACTCTGTACCACACTTCTATTTTTCATCCTTGTCTCATTTCCCAACCACATTAGGGCCAAGTGTGTAATAGGCTGACTTCTATGGATTGCTCAGAAAGTATGTCAGGTAGCAGCCTGTCTTGCCTCCAGGAGAGAAGGCTTCTCTTATCAATGCCATGATTACCAGCCCAGTCAATACTAGCTAATTGAAATATCCATGATTAATGATGTATCCTTCTAAAGGTGTTTCTTATCTCAGTGAGCTTTAAAATCATGCCTATGAGGTCTATACAATTTTTCGTTTCTTGTTCTTCTTTTTTCTTCTTTTAATTTTCCTGTCTTTCATCTTCATCAAAACTGTCCCTATTCAGGTGTCCAAACTACTTGTGTCATTTATTTCTTCTGTCACAGGCTCCTTCCTCCTTCACATCACTATATGTCTTTCTGTCCTGTGTCATATATCCTTTTAATAGTGCATATCTATCATTGCATTTTATCCCTTCCTTCATACTAAATATAGTTATAGAATGGGCACCAAAAGAAACAGAGTCTGGTTAGCTAGTGACAGTTCTAATTGCCTGACTCTTAGATATTTATGGCACTTCAGAAGGTGGCTTTTTTTTTTATTTTTCGAGACAGGGTTTCTCTGTAGCTTTGGAGCCTGTCCTGGCACTAGCTCTTGTAGACCAGGCTGGCCTCGAACTCACAGAGATCCACCTGCCTCTGCCTCCCGAGTGCTGGGATTAAAGGCGTGCGCCACCACCGCCCGGCTCAGAAGGTGGCTTTATCAAAAAAAACTTCAACCTAGCACTTTTAATAGACATATAAAAAAATCAGGGACAGGAAACGTACAGTTTACGTTCAAAGGGAAGTCAAGTTTCTTTAACATATATTAAATGTTATTTTATTTGATGTCATGCCTGTTGGTAGTATAGCAGCATCTGTTTTGGTCTGTGCAAAATATGTATCACTAGTTTAACAAAATCCCAGCATCCTTCAGATCTTGACATTGAGGTAAATAAGTTTTACAGTATTGTCTGGCACTACATTGATATTTTCCATGATTAATGAATGATAACTAAATAATTAATATCCAGAACAAAAACTGTCAAGGTTGGCTATTTTCTGTCTGTGGGAATGTATAATTAAGAAGAAACAGGCAAAGTTGATACTTTGGTAATTGTTTTTGAGAGAGGGGTTCAATGTATAACTGTCCTGGCTATCTTGAATCTTGCTTTGTAGACCAAGACCTCAAACTCACAGAAATCTGCCTACCTTTGTCTCCCAAGTGCTGGGATTAAAGGCATGAGCCACCACTTTCCTGTAAAGTTGATGCTTTTTGAAGGTCTTGTCTTTGAGTTTGTTTGAGAGTCTGAGAGCAACATTAAGGTGTGCAAGATAATAAGGAATATTCATATATTGCTTTAATCTAATTGGGATATAATAATGATATTATACAAATGCATAGTGGATCAGTTCAATACTGAGAAACACTCTCCATCTACTGCCATTTGCCATGTGTGCAGGCTACTTAAAATCATTTAAGGTACTGTATATAAAAAATGGATTATAACTCATGACTTAAATTGGTGCATAAGAAGACATGAATAAGTCAATTTAAATGGCTTAAAATCCTCACACCCTGAGGGGATGTATGCATCTGGCTGGACATTAGAGGAAACTTCTGTTCATGAATACAGAGGAAGATATAGCAGAAAGCTTTGTTGATAGTCATACTTCCTAGTGATTGATTCAAGGAAGAAGAAGGATTGTTATTCTCAATTCAAGAAGAAAGGAGGCTTCAAAGCTTGGAAGCAAGCATGCAGTGGGCAGGCCTGGAGAGGGCGGGTCTGCGCGGGCCTCATTGCCCACCAGGCCTGAAGAGAGGAGATGGGAGGTCATGGCCTGATGGTATATCCACTATGGCCACTGAGAGCTGCTAATGTTGGGAACAACCATGTCCTACTGCCGGCAGGAAGAGAAGGATAGGATTATATTTGTGACCAAAGAAGACCATGAAACTGATGTGGGAGTGTCATATATCAATCTGTTGATTTCATTGGTTAAGTAATAAAGGAACTGCTTGGCCCTCATAGGTTAAAACATAGGTGGGAGGAATAAACAGAATAGCATACTGGGAGGAAGAGGAAGTGAGCTCAGTCTCGACAGCTCTGCGCTCTGGAGCAGAGACGCCATGCAGCTCTCTCCAGGGCAGACATGCAGCCAGCCACCAGGTCAGACATGCTGAATCTTTCCCGGTAAGACCGGTGCTACACTTTATTAGAGATGGGTTGATCGGGATATCAGAATTAGCAAATAAGGACTAAAGCTAATGGGCCAAGCAGTATTTAAATGAATACAGTCCTTCTGAGTGAAAGGAGAGGCTTGGGTTTTGTTTTATTGTTTTGCTGTTCCAAAAGCCCTGGTTTGGAGCACATATTCACTTGGTCCACTCAGTTGTGATTTGATTTGGGGACCTAGCTGCTTCCAGAGCAGAAGTCAGCAGAGGAAACATCTGAATGAAGTATTCAATTAAAAATAAAAAATCTTCTGTCTGAGAAAAGAAGAAAGGAAACTTCAAAATTAGTTCTAAGTGTCTAAGGTGCATTGCTGAAGCTCAGAGGAGCACAAGAAGTGAAATTATTCACATATATGGTAGCTTGCAAGAATGGGACTTGAAAGCATCAACCTGGAGTTCATAGTAGAATTGCATGTTTCAGGAGCAGTTTCAATTTTGTGTTGTTTTCAAAAAATATATGTGTAAGAGTCTCAGCAGAACAGGCATTGGTATATTAATGTATACTACGTATAGACTTCTTTTTTTCTGGGAGTGAGGAAAAAGGGAGATAGTCCAAAATACTTTCTGTACTCATTCAAAAGTTCAGGGACTGAGATTTTTTGGGCAAGGGGGGCACTCTTGAAAACTCGTGAAGATTCCATGGTGAAAAAGACTCAGCATAAATTTTTGCAGAACCAAGATATTTGGTTTTTCAGATCTGGAAATCACCAGGAAAAAGCAAAGTTTAACACAGGGTTCTTCTGTTTGGTTCTTACTTTACAAGTGAAAAGGGGAAACTGAGGAATCTAAATGTTAAGGAATTAGTAGTACTAAGTGAAAACTTAAAGAAATATGATCTTTCTTCTATAAGGCTATACCAACAAGTTTCTTTTCAGGATGAATGTTTGGCAACAGCATTTATATGTGTAAAAGCAATTTGTAAAGAAAGAGGGCATGGATTTAAGAGAGAGAGGAGGGGCATGTAAGAAGTTCTACAGTGAGGGAATGGGGGTGTGGTATATTATAATCTTAAATTATAAAAGAAATAATTTAAAGATATGCTGTTCTGTTATGCTTGGAGCCTTTAAGTCATTTTGTGCTAGGAATTCCAGTTACACAAGTTGTGTGACCTTGGGCAGGAAACATGACTGTTTTGATCCTATTTTAAATCAGCAAATGCTGACAGATGCAGTGACAAGATCCAAGATCTGGTGACAGGCAGCAAAAATCCTGACAACGTTACAAAAGAAAACAAGATAAATGCCTGAAAAAATAGTCCTTAAATGATACATTTCTATTTCAGAGTTAAAGAAAGGCATAAACATTTTTTTCTAGAATTTCCAAGCAAATAACAACTAAATATTTGCCTGTATTTTATGTAACTCATAAAACTTTAATTTTATAGTAACATGCCACTACTCATGAACATAATTTTAAACCATAGTGTACAAATTTTATTCTAATACAAAAAACACAGTTATTTGAATAATTCTCAAAATTAATGTAAAAGTATAGCAACATTTAATTAATGCAGAAATTTTCTAGGAAAGTTCTTGTGTAGTTTGTTGAAAAATATCCTCAAATATTTTGAAATTTTTATTAACTGTCAATATTCTAAAGGGAATTATTCTAAAGAGGAAGATAATTTTTGTTTATAATGTATTATTCTTAATAAATTGGAATAATTCCATATGTATGAGCTCCCTTTATCTAGTTTTTTTGCTTTGTTAATAATAAACAGACTATGAGTCTATCAATATTTTATTCCTGTTTGTTATCATAGTATAGTTCCAATGTATATACTATAAATTCAGTCATTGTGACTGTGCAATGGATTGATTTTAGCATTATATCACAGTTTGCAGTATCCCTACAATCCAGCTTTAGAACGTTTTATAATGCCGCTTCAGCATGCTTCTGAGACTCTTCTGATTATAGTACTGAAAACTCCACTCCACCAGAGATCTCCGGCATGCCACAAATAATTGATATCCATGAATAGGAGTGGCATGTCAATTTTCTTTGATGGCAACACCTCCTTCTTTCCATCCTCTTCCTTATTCCCCGCCACCATCAACCTTTCTTTCCTTCTCCCCCTTTCTCAACAAATATAGATACCTGGATTCATTTGATGACATTGTTCAAACTCATGTCATAGTGTGTTAAGGAAAGAGATGAATAAATTTTCATTTTTGTATTTAATTTTTTATTTGTTTGTTTTATTGTTTTTATTGAGTTATATATTTTGCAACCCTCCCTTCCTTCTCACCCCTCTCCCTTTCTACCCTCTCTTGTGATTCCCATGATCCCAGTTTACTCAGGAGATCTTGTCTTTTTCTACTTCCCTTGTAGATTAGATCCATATATATCTCTGTTAGGATCTTCATTGTTGTTTAAGTTCTCTGAGATTGTGAATTTTAGAGTAGTTTCTCTTTGCTTTATGTCAAAAAGTCACTTCTGAGTGAGTACATATTATATTTGTTTTTCTTGGTCTGGGATACATTATTCAATATGATGTTTTCTAGATCCATCCATTTGCACGCAAATTTCAAAATGTCATTTTTTTCCCACTGTGTAGTACTCTATTGTGTAAATGTACCATATTTTCTTTATCCATTCTTCAGTCAAGGGGCATTTAGGTGGTTTACAGTTTCTGGCTATGACAAATAATGCTGCTATGAAAATAGCAGCATATGTCCTTGTGGTATGAATGAGTACCCTTTGGGGATATACCCAAAAGTGGTATTGTTGGGTCTTGAGGTAGGTTGTTTCCTAATTTTCTGAGAAATCACCATATTGATTTCCAAAATGACTGTATCAAGTTGCACTGCCACCAGAAATGGTGGAGAGTTCTCTTTACCTCACATCCTCTCCAACAAAAGTTGTCATCAGTGCTTTAGATCTTGGCTGTTCTTTCAGGTATAATATGGAAACTCAGAGTTGTTTTAATTTGCATTTCTCTAATGGCTAAGGATGTTGAGCATTTCCTTAAGTGTCTTTGTTTTAGATTCATCTTTTGAGAGTTCTCTCTTTAGGCCTGTACCTCATTTTTATTTATTGGATTATTTGTTCTTTTGAAGATCAATTTCTTGAGTTCTTTGTATATTTTCAAGATCAGCCACCAGAAATGGATCTGATGTAAGGTTGGTGAAGATCTTTTTCCATTTTGTAGGCTACTATATTGTCTTGTTGACCATGTCCTTTGTTTTACAGAAGCTTCTCAGACATCTCACCTAGGTTGGGAATGTTATTGACCTACTTTTGTTTGATTGTTTTGGTTGCTGTTGTTGTTGTTATTTTGCTTTGTTTTTTGTTTTCATTGTTTGTTTAAAGCAGTTTTCTTTAAGTTCCTACCTCAGTTCACAGACAGAGCATTGCAGTTAGACAGAACTAATCCTCATGAGTCAGGGAGACTGTTCAATCTTCTTAAAGTTCCTGCAAGAACTCTGTGATTACTGCTTGAAGAGCATAGACATGTGTCACCAAAGGCAGGTATATAGAGTGTTAACGGGCTCTGCTTAGAGAATATAATAGAATTGAGTTCTACCTCAAACTAAATGACACTTGATTGAAGAAAACAGAATTCTCTAACAGAAAAATCCTTGCAATAAACAAAGGCATTTTCATCATAATTAAAATTAGAATAATGTTTGCATTAATATACTTTACAAACAACGTATAACTAAAAGGTGAAAATGATGAATGAAATTTGATCCACAATTCTAGAAATCCATTTTAAGGAATATATCAAAGATGTTATAAAAATATAGTTTATTTGATCCCAAGCTTCTGTACAGATTCCATGAATCAGACACTTATATTATGCTTGTGAAACAAATATTTACACACTGAGTCATCCTGCTGTCCCAGGTCGAAAAATGTAGAAATGATGATGTATTTGCATTTGGTATACATACTGAATTGATACTATATCTATGTTTTTGCGTGTGTTCACTTTTGTTTAATGTTGAAAAATGAACTAGGCAAGTGTAGTTATTCTGGTTTGTACAAAATAAAACTTTTTTAATAGCCTTCGGTAGATTTTATGCAGTAAGGGAGCTAGTTAGTAGTGGAGCCAGGATTCTAGCCAAGTTCTACATGTACTTTAAAATATGAGTGTTTTAGGTTATTTTCTGGTGTCTCCAGTAGGAACTGAACAAATTCGAATGAGGCAATGAATAAATGAGTGAGTAACTGCCAGAGATAAAGGCTATAATTTCCCCACGCAGACAGGCAGGATACAATTACAGCTGTGCCCTGATGGAACCACTTGCTTGGCCATTCACTGTGTACCCTAGAAAAGGTCTTCATGATTCCCAAAGTCTTCTCAACATGGCAGTGATTCTTGGGAAGTAAGAGTAACAAGTTGATGGAATAGAATAAGCCAATACAACTTGCCAACACAAAACTACTCTTAGTGATCAAATAGCTCCCCAGTTCATGAAGCTCATGGACAGAAGTTCACTGGAAACCAACAATGGAGACACAGTTGCATCAACTCTCTGTTGGCTGTATGAGATGATACCTATATATTTATCCTATCATCTTTATGGAAACTGAGCAAATAACTCCAGAAATTCCATGTATTTTGTGTATATTTTATTGATATATAAACATCACAGGGTATTTTATTTTTTCACTTTTGTCCACCGTAGACTGTGTATGTGTGTGTGTTATGTTTATATATGCATATGCACATGTGTATCCAGGTACATGTGCATGTGTTTGTGGATGCATGTGGAGGCCGGAAAATCAGAAGATAATTTCTGATGTTGTTTCTCAGGCACCATCCGCATTACTTTGTTTTTAATGTATTTTATTTTATGCATGTGTGTGTGTCTGTATATATGTGCTACATATGCATGCATGATCCTGGGGAAATCAACAAAAAAGGCTTCAAATACCCAGGAAAAAGAGCTACAGACAGTTGTGAGTCACCATTTGGGTTCAGAGAATGAAACCTAGATCTACAAGAGCAACACGTGTTTTGACTTGTGAGTGCTCACTCCATTCCCCACCTTACTTCTTGAGACAGGATTTCTCTGATTTGGAGCTCACTGACTCAACTAGTCTGGCTTGTCAGTGAGGCCCAAGAATTCATTCAGCCATCCCTTCCTCTCAGATGAAGAGTTACAAGTGCATCCTTCCCACCAGACCTACCTTTGAACACAGATGCAGGGTTAGGACCCATGGCCTCGTGGAAGCAGAGATGGAACACAGGTCCTCATGCTTTCGTAGCAAATACTCTACCAAATGAGCTGCCTTCCCAGGCTGTAGTAATTCCTTCAGTATGTAAAGGCATCCAAAAATCACTGTAGAGTGTAGAGTTCCTATGACTTGTGTTTTTATAGCTTGTGCAGTACAGTACATTGTGACAGTTATTTAATCTACTGATAACAACTACTGTGATAATTTATCTTTTTCTAGAAAAAGTAGACATATAGAAATATACAATTACTCAATTTTTTGAGAGTTAGAATATATGAAATATTGTCAATGAATACTTTTTTTAGTATCAAACCAAAATAAAGCACCTTTGTGCTCCCTTGAAGCAAATAATATTAGATCTTCCAGATGCCTGCAATTTAATTCACACACAAGACTCATGAGAGGAATACACTAACATAACACTAGGAGCATTAGCTCTTATGGGTGGAAGCCAACTGTGAGTTACAGTCTTCCTAGAAAATTACAAGCCATTATGAACTTCATGGGACACTACTGCCTATATGTATACAAGACACAGTTTGGTGCATGAGGCATAAGGTTTACATACAAACACATGAGTATTAAATCTGAATTGGCTGCATGATCTAAGAAAAAATGTTTCATTTGGAGTCTATAAGTACTCATTATTAAGGTAGACAGTCATAATAGCCAATGTCATGACATTAGAAATATTAAATCATATAATAAAAGAAACAAGATATATAGGAACCCACAGATAAAATTATTGTTTTAAATGTAAGTTGTAGGAGAATTGGTATGTATTCTTAAAGAAAAGCTTTTATGGGATCGAGACATTGCTCAGTGGTTAAGAAAATAACCAGGATTTGGTTTCAAGCACACACGCAATGACTCACAAATATTTGCAACTCCACTTCTCAGGACTCTAACACGTTCCTATAGCCTCTCTGGGCAAAAACATACATTCATTAAATAATGCATTCTCACAAATACTTTGTATATTTAAAATATAAACTAATAAATATATTAAATTTTAAAAAAATCTCAAATGAGTCTTCACCATCAAAGCATTTAACTTACTCTGCAGGACTTAATTTTGCATTAAAACTAACCCAATTATAAAATCTGTGCAGCCATATTTCTATGAGTATACTTCTTCTTAGAAAAATAAAAGACAGCCTGACGGTGGTGGCGCACACCTTTAATCCCAGCACTCGGGAAGGAGAGGCAGGCGGATCTCTGTGAGTTCGAGGCCAGCCTGGTCTACAAGAGTCAGTTCCCGGACAGGCACCAAAGCTACAGAGAAACCCTGTCTCAAAAAACCAAATAAATAAATAAATTAAAAAAAAATAAAAGAAAATAAAAGACAATATTATAAATCAACTTAAATACATTTCAAAAATCTCTAAATAGAGCTCCCTAAATAGACTTGTATTTGCTTTATATTTATTATTCCTCTTAAACTAGTGCATATTGAACTGTTCACTGGGATATACCCTTGTGCAGTACCTTCAGTAATGCCATTTTGTGGCATCATGAAGATATGAATGAAATAGTTTTTTTCCAGTTAAGCTTTTACGTTAGCAAGAAGTAATGTTAGCTAAAAACCTGTTATCCTGAAAGATAATCACTACAATTTGTTAATTATTTGAATTTCCTAGAATTTTCTCCTCTATATGAACTCTGTTTCACAAAGCTTTTATACCCCATCTAAGGGATGATTGAAAGGGTTAGGAAAAAATTCATCAATAAGTTTAGAAAATTATACAACAAATGCAGGAAAGAGTGTCATAAATCTTGCAGGGCATTTAGTAGTTTGATTATATGTTTTGATCCTTTGGTTTTAAGTACAGGAGAATATAACTGCACAATGGCCCTGAAATCCATTGATAGTTATAAGTATTCTATGACACTATTCATGAGGAAAGATGCACCGATGTTTTTCTGCCTCACATAAGGAACCAATGAGAGGCAAAAGTATTTAAATTAGCAAAGTCTGGCTTGGAGAACCAGTAAGTTCTATTGGGTTTACTTAAAGGATTGTCAGTGGAGAATTAATTACAGGGACATGGTTCACTCAAAGGCAGCTGGAGCACTAAAGCCTTCCCCAGTGTGGCTCATCCTTAGAAGCTGGGACCCTGGAGAACACTACAAAACTTACAGGTAGCTCATCAGATTAGATTAAAGAGTGCCTGCCGGTTTTAGGAAGCTCAAGTGCTCTGACACCTTCTGCATGCATTTGTTTGGAAAGAGTGGAGGCTAGTTAATTTGATCCTTTTCCATGACTTCATAAAGGCTAAAGAGCTTCCTTACATGATGGAATCTCAGAATAATTTGCTTCCTGATAATAGGGTCAAGAGCTGGAGGTCAGACATGACCTTACTTACCATACCACTCATAAATAGATTAATAGATGGTTTTAATTTTGAAAACTTAAAGAATTTAAATAATTTATAATCATGTAAATTAATATTTTAAATGTCTTTTAGAAATACGAAAAGATATGAATCTCTCGATACATGTGTATTCATTAATTACTGCACATAACTATTGTGAATTCATTAATTAGTCCACATAAATATGTGCTTTCCAGAAAGCTGAAAAGACTAAAATAAGAACATTTTAACATAAAGCTTCATTGCTCACAATTGAATTGTGAATTCTAATTTCATATCATGCTGTACATAAGTATCCAAAGATGAAAAGAATGCTGGTTTTCAATCAAAGATGAAAATATAGACATGGTGATTCTGTGTTATCCTGTAATGTGGCAATGTAAGGAATAAGCATTTATATTCACACACACTCTGACTGTAAAGGATATGGGAGAAAGGGAGGAATATCCAAGAGGCCTAAAATTGAGCCCAATCATTCAGAAATCACAGTTTATAAAGATATAGCCAAATGTGTAATGTATATATTATTAGAAATATATATACATATATATATATATGTGTGTGTATATATATATATATTCTTCAGTCCATAGTGATTAAAGACAAAATCCCAATCAGAAAAACAGAAAAAATAAACACTATGACACATCCTCCCCCAAGGCAATTTGTTCCCTGTGGCCTTCCTTTCCAAAACAAGAAATTCCAGTCTTATCATGAGATAAACATCAGATACATTCCATTTTGCAATGTATCAGGGATTCTAGGTATTCTTAACAATAGAAACCTGGAGTCAGATATTATGGGGTGAAAGCTGAGAGACAGAGAAGCTGTGTAGAGAGACCTTTTACTTCTACCAATGCTCTGTCCAAAGGGAAGATCCTGTCTCTAAAAAAATCTCAAAACTGCATAGTCAGACTGCATCACTTAGACTGCTTCAGACTACAGTGAGCTCCTATATCCTCCCGCCTTATATTTTTCTCTCAACACAGTTATATCACTCCTGTCTCCACCTCCCTAGTGCTGGGATTAATGGCGTGGGATCGTAAGTGCTGGAATTATATTTGTGTGAGCTATGATTCTCTTACAGACTGGATCGTGTAGCCCAGGGTGGCCTTGAACTAACAGAAATCTGTCTGCCTCTGTCCCCAAGTCCTGGGAGTAAAGGTATGTGCCACTACTGCCTGGCCTCTAGTGTCTTCTCTCTGCTCTGTGATCTTCAGGCCAACTTTATTTGTTAAAACACACACAAAATATCACTGCATTGTGATACTGTTTTGAAAGACATAACAGTTGTTCCAAAAAACCATCATACTTAACAAATGTAAAGAATATTTTGGGGAAAACACTTTAAAAACTAAAGCAATACCAATAAAGTATATATTTCAGTTAGTAAAAATTGATCTCCTATTGGTTCATTTCAGCTCTTACATGCACTGTTGCTATTGAAGTTGATTGTTGCTATTGAAGTTGAAGTTGTAAGATATATATGAATGACAGGGTATCACACATCCATCTTATATATATATATATTCCTTTTTCCTGACATACTTGCTTACATTTATTTACATACATGCACATATATGACATATCATATCATACATGTGTGTATATGTTGTATTATATATATATATATATATATATATATATATATATATATATATATATGGAAGGTAAATGTTGGAGAGAGAAAAGAGAGAGGAGAACTGTTGTAATAAGAGCGGCGGGGCTGCGTCCCCAGCACCCCGGCTATCTGGCTAGCTTATGCCCCGAAATAACAACACAAATTGTATTCATTTAAACACTGCTTGCCCATTATATCCAGCCTCTTCTTGGCTAACTCTCGCACCTGGACTAGCCCATTTCTAATAATGTATGTAGCACCGCTAGGTGCGCTTACCGGGAATATTCTAGCCTGTGTCCATCTTGGGTTGGAGCTTCATCGCGTCTGTCTGCCTCAGAGAGCAGAGCTATCTCGTCTGCCAGGGAGAGCCGAGCATGGCTTCTCTGCTCCAGAGAGCAGAGCTGTCGAGTCTGTCTGAGGCGTCTTACCTCACTTCCTCTTCCTTCCAGCATGCTATTCTGTTTACTCCTCCCACCTATGTTTTAACCTATGAGGGCCAAGCAGTTCCTTTATTACTTAACCAATGAAATCAACAGATTGATATATGACACTCCCGCATCAGAGAACTGACAAGTACATAGGGAGAGATGGAAGGATAGAAAGATACAAAGTAGTCAATTTTTTTAATGTAGTTGTGACAAATTTGCTGGTTTCACCCATAGAATTATAAATGCATATGAATGAATTAAAGGCAATGTTACTTTGATAGAATAGTCTTTTAAAATAAACAAAAATGTTTCTTAAAAACATAAATTATTATAAACCCTGTAATTTTGGGTATACATGAGTTGAACAAAATACTAGAGAATTAACTAGGTGCTCATTATGGGTTCTATCTTAAATAAGCATTTGACCCATATCATACATTTCTCATTTCCCTTTAAATCTCCTCTCTCTTCAGTGTGTGAGCATGTATATATTAATGCATATTCACATATATATATATGCACACAAGACAGAAGCAGCACAGATACTTACATTGACATAAAGAAACAATATCTATTATAGATTCTTATACTTAGGAGAAATCATGGAAGACTCAGTTTGGTCAGAAAATCATAAAAATAGATTTGAAAAAAGTGTTTAATGTTGAGAAGATAAGAGAACCTTATGAATCTTCTGTTTTGTGAGATTTATAATTAAACAAAACATAACTGGTGATAGCATGTAAAACCATAATCTTGTAATACACTACGACATACACTTTCTTAGAAAAAGCCTTAACATTAATTATAACGTTAAATAGAAGCAGAAAATAGCTCTCACAAAAATAATTTTTGCAAGCTCTTTAGACTAAGCTTTAATCACACATGGAAAATATTTATAAGGAATCAAAATGTGTATGAAGAAAACAATCTTGATCAGTAAACCTAGTGGTGAGTGTGTGAAACACTTTGTGACAGAGACTCGTTTCAATGATTTTTTTTAACATCTCACCCTTTATAGTTTTAAACTCTTAAATATAGCAAAATTAAGGAAGCAAGCATTCATTTATATATACATGTTGTTATTTATATAAAATTTATTACACAATGGCTAAATATGATGCTACAATGAAAGAAAGGCTCAATTCAGAGAGAGAGAAAGTAAAAGAACTGTGGGTTATAATAAATCATGAAAGCAGGGCCAGAAAGATGGATCAGTGGTAAAGCTTACTAGTTACTCTTGCAGACAATCTGAACTTGGTTTCCACCACCCACACAGTGGCCTCAAAACCACCTATAACTGTGGCAACAGACTTCTGGTAAACTCTACTAGTTTCTGTTGGCACCAGGAACACACATGGTGTGCATTTGACACACAAGCAAAATTCATACATGTAAAATAAAAAAGAAATCTTTTTTTAAAAAGTGCTTGGAATAATGGGGCATTCATGAAAAAAAAACAAGGTATTTCATATGTGGATAATAAATTTTAGAAGTAGGATATGAGGTATCTAATGTGTGTAGAACTGGAGTGACAGAAATGTACAGAAACTATGTGTTATGTGTTGTGATGTATAGAAACATTTAACTACATCTGCTGACTCTGCATGTTTATGATGCAGGAATAGAATTTTTAATACTTCGTATCTCATTACTTAGCTCATATTTCTTGAACTTACTTATACATTCATTAAATATTGCTAATTGATTCATGTATGCCAGACAATTTTCCAGGTCCTTTGAATCCCTACAGTGAAGAAGACAAAACAGTTTTTCCATAATAACAGCACATATGTATTATTTACAAGAACTATTATGCTAAGACACAAACAAAGAATATTTAAAATAAAAGAGTTTTGACATAGTTAAAATGTGAAGGTAAACCTTTCATCAGTCTGGGAACGCTGACATGAAAGTCATGAAGGATGAGGGTAGGAGAGCCATAAGTATTTAAGGAGTATTTTAGATTTACTATCAGGACTGTTTGTCATTGAGTATCCTTGTTCAGCTCTGGTATTTTGTTTCTTTTGCTACAAAGCTGAGGCAGCCCTCATCTTAAATCTCCTGATGTTCTTGGAATAGAGGCTTTGTGACTTTTCTTGTTATTAACTGGTCAAAATTATTGCAGGACTTTATGTTTGGTGTTTTTTTCTCTTCATTTTTATTATTATTTATTTATTTATTAAAGATTTCTGTCTCTTCCCCGCCACCGCCTCCCATTTCCCTCCCCCTCCCCCAATCAACTCCCCCTCTCTCATCAGCCTGAAGAGCAGACCGGGTTCCCTGCCCTTTGGGGAGTCCACGGACCTCCCACCTCCTTCCAGGTCTAGTAAGGTGAACATCTAAACAGCCTAGGCTCCCACAAAGCCAGTATGTGCAGTAGGATCAAAACCCAGTGCCATTGTTCTTGACTTCTCAGCAGTCCTCATTGTCCGCTATGTTCAGTGAGTCCAGTTTTTAACTTGAAGATGTTATAGAATTTGTTGATCCTTCAAAAATATTTGACACAAAGAATTGTTTCTTACTAGCATCTCAGGTTCCAGATGTATTTGGATTCACACTTCTAATTTTGTTATCTCATAGAAAGTTGGCTTAGGTATAAGTTTCCCTTCTATAGAAAAAAACATAACTTTTGTCCTGAGGGTTTGATCTTTGTATTTTAATATTTCTAAATTCTTGGTTTTAAAGCAAATTTTATTTCAGTGCGATAAATTTAATACTTCCTTCCAAAAATAGAACAACAATTTGACTTATAGAAACATCTGGTCTTTCTGCATCTGTATTGATGGCTTCTCTCACACACATGCAGGGAGTTGTGCAAATCTGGTTCTCGTTAAGTAGTAATGATTTCTTGAGGTATACATTTGCTCACTTTCTTTCCATAGTAATTATCTATAAGAAAAGCTCTTCTATTATATAGATCATAGCTGGCAAAGAACACATCAAAGATTTTACCAGAATAGCCTAAATGTTCTGACATTTTAACTTGATTTCACTGTCAATGGTGACAGTTAAGACCTGAGCATGGGGACCTTGGAGAGGGTTGAAAGGGAAAGGAGAGTCAGGGAGAGGAACAGAGAAAAATGTTTAGTCCAATCAATAAAAATTAATAAAAAAAGGGGGGGGGGACAAGAAAAAAAGACTTGATAAGTAGCATTACTAGATCATATCTCATAGTCTAATTATGTTAACACTCTTTCCTGGTGATAAGCTTTTGAACAATAAAAACACTATATCATTTTTAGCATTAGCACTGGGAAGATGAGTCAGTAGCTCTACAAGTAGGACCTAAGTTCACATGGCCAGAAGCAATGTAACGCCAATTGTAAAAGGGCTCATCTGAGACCTCATGCTTTTGACAAGAGGGAAAGTAAGACAGGAAAGTAGAAGACTCTTCAGCAGCCTAAGGCTTGATGGTCACAGCAGAGAACAGCAAGAGATATTAGCTTTAAACAAAGGGAAGCGCAAAGACTGCTCCTGCCCCCCATATTTGTCCTCTGATCTACACACACACACACACAGAAACACACATTTACATGTATTTTTGCTTTCAAAGAACATTAGAACTTGTCATTTTTACATTTATTTTTTACATTTATTAATGATACGCAGTGTTAATGAGAAATCTGCTGAATTTATTATACATATGTATTCATTATGCATGCATATATTAATATATATATATACATGCACACATAAATATGATTTGAGCCTATGCTGTTGTTTATATTCTAAGCCTGAAAGGCATTGAATACAAACATTCCTATAGTTAAATGTATTTGTCCAGAGTCTAAGAATCATTTTTAGTTTAAATGAAAGAGACCAAATGCTTTTATATACTATTTTTCCTAAAGTCTATTTTCTGATAACTAATAGGTGAAATTGGTACAAATGAAATTTCACAGCCTGTGAAATTCTGATTCTCAGAGCGTTCTTCTGTTACAGATCTTGTAGATGGCAAACACTGGTTAGCAGTCCAGAATCCTTTATATAATGTTTCCGAAGAGCTCCAAGTCTAATTGGACATTATTGGGTTTATTATATTATATCAAAAAGCTATCAGATACCACATTTTTCAATACAAAGGCAGACATCCTATGAAGGTATCACTTGGAGGAAATTTTGAGAACTATCATTCTGATTAAGAGTGTCTCAAAGTTCTCTAACATTTCATTTTTGGCATGCTTTAGAATTCCCATCCTATTTTGCATTTGTCAAACAGAGTTCAATCCTCATCTACTCTTTTAAGCTAACACTGTTTCTAACTTGCACATCAGCTGTGTTTCCCATATGCTAGCTCCCCCTTCACTTATGTTTGGCTTACCTTTTTTTCATAAAAGTTATGAGTTATTGGAATTAAGATTTTGAAAATTCTTGACTTCTTCCGGAGAACTATTTTTTTTAACTATAGAATATAATGTATCTCACATTGATTCCAAACTCAATATAAAGGCATACCTGACTTTGAATCCTTCCTCTTTCCTCCACCTCCTAAGCAATGATAAAATAGTAATTTTTGATGTACAATTGGTATGATTATAGTAACGCTCCACCATGTGAGCTGATTATTTTTGTAGAACACAGTCTAGAACTTGTATACTTGTATTTTCTTTTATCTCCTGCTGACATCACATCAAATGTTAAGTCCTCATGTTTATAGGTTTTGAAAGCTATAGACATGTGAAAATATGAAGAAAATGATTACAATGATAATGTTATGTCAGGCACATAGAGACAGGCATACAACGAATTAAATGTTAAAAATTACTCACAGTCCAATATTAGGTTTTCTTTATCATCTTTATAATTCTTCAAAAATGCTCCATTTTTATGCTTATGTTTATTCTATCTGTATTGAAATTTGGTATATTTTAGCATGTGAAGCATCAACGAATGTATTGCTTAAGAACATGTTATTTATTTCTTTAGAAAATGAAGCTCAAGTTTTATTTTTCTTATAAGATAAACTTGATGAATACTAAGAAATATTTTCAAATGGCTATCTTTTCTAAGATGTATCAGAAATGACTGTCTACTATTTTAGAGCTGAATCATTGAATGGGGAGAACATATATATTTTCTGAGAAAATGTACTTAATTTGATAAAGTATGTATATAGTTTTCATATTTAATATAACTCAGATTAGTGGCCAACTTATTATATGTTAAATCACATTTACTCAATGCACAGAACTCACACTTTTAATCTACAATTTATTGTTATAAATAAAGTATTATAAATTCTCCATAAAATTACTTTTAGAAATTCAAGAGATCCTATAATGGAGATCCCAAAGAGTCTTCATAATAAATGTGGCTTTGTGGGGCTAAACAAAGAAATCCCTTAGGAATAGGAAATAAGGCTATGGAGGACCAGAGAGCAGCCAGGCTGACTGTGTTTAAATCAGTGTCCAGCGTTTTGAAAGCACAACTCACTGTTTTCTTGGAAAATCTTTACCTTTACCACTGATAATAAAAGTTGCTGTTGTTCAAAATTTTGCTGAAATGTTCTTTATAAGAATTTAAAGAGATAATTAGAATTCAAAACTCCTGATTTGGAGTCCGTTAATCTATCTCTTATCCGATATGAAGTAGTGGCATAAAGCTTAATCATGCATGATAAAATATTTCAATTAAAGTCCATTCTCATTCTAAGACTTGTGCAATAGCATTTGACAAAATCATATATTAATTCTGTTTTTGTCAAAGGATTTCCTAGGGTTCAAATATGAACCAGGTTTACATTAATTGTTTTCTTTATTCTATATAGCTCCAAATCTAAGATGAGTTTATTGTAAAAACATCTAATAAAATTTCCAGTGCTTATTTTTGCAGCATAGAAATCAAAGAAATTCCATGCCCACGGCTTCCAGAAGCATGCTGACATGTACGATAAGCTCCGAGGTGTGACTAGACAGCGATCTGAAGTGGACTCTGTGGCATTCTTCAAGTAAGCAGTCCTGGCACTCTGCTTGAACTTGGAAGCAGCTTTAACTGATAATACTTATTTGTCCTGGTAGAAAACTATCAATATGCAATCTGGCACTATTACTGGCAGGAGATAATACAAGAACCGAAACTCTAGCATTTTATTTAAACTGAAAATACAGTGTTAAGAGCGATATCGATTACTACAATCCCATGTCACATCAAAGGTATAGTTAAGCCCTGATTCCTCTTTAAGTGCCATTTGCCTTTCAACAGATGGAAGCCTAAAGGGATCTATTAATAAGTGTATAATAAGTGTATAGAGCTGGAAACACATCATACCATTCAATTTACTGAAGAATGGCGTGAAGGATCTTAAAAGCACTGATGATATTTCAAGATACCATTACAATAGCAATGATTAAGCTGCATGCCAACTTAAACTGCATCTGTATTTCCACACTGAAGACTTATGAGTCATGAGAGCTGAATATTAACATACAAGCTGATTGAATTTGTGCAGGCTATATTGGGTGCAAAACAATAAGCAAAAGTACAAGATATTTTCATAGGTTGATGGTGGTAGGGAGGTGTTTGAAGTTTATATACATGAGTGACAGCAACAGAAAAATATCCATAACACTTCCAAATATTTCCTATCTTTAAAAATAACCTATATGAAGACCAAAGGGACTGTGCATTTTGCAGATGAGGATGTCTCCTTCTAAATGTGCTTGTTAAAACTTCAACTGATAATGTGACTGCTATTTAAGAGAGGCCCTTTAGGGAAGTAATATAATTAAATGAAGTTATAATATTTGCTCTCTAATTTAGTAAGATAGCTCTTCATAAGAGAAGAGGGTTGGCAGTGAGCTACTCTTCCTCTATCTGTATATAATACAGCATGTGAGGACAGACAGAAAAAAACTTTTTCTGACTGAGGAACAAAGCTCTCCCCAGAAACCAAAGATTAAAGTTATTTTTGTTTTTAATTTTAATTTGTGTGTATGTGCATGCACATGTGCATTTGTATATACACATGCATGTACAATTGTGTGTACATTCATGAAGAGTTCAGAGTAACAGGTTGGTATCATGTTTTATTCCTCTCTGCTTCATTCTCTTGAAACATGTACCTTTACTGAACATGACATAGACTCAGCCTTATAGCAGGAACTGAAGTAATATATTTATTTAAATTATAAGACATACAAACTAAATAATTCACTACTAATTGATCATGGATTGAAGCAATATCTTTATTGAGTAATCCATTTAGAGGAAAGGAAATTTTCTTTTATACCTGTTTTGTTTTTTAATTTTTGTTTTGTTTTGTTGTGTTTGGGGGGGGGTGAGACAGGGTTTCTCTGTGGCTTTGGAGCCTGTCCTGAAGCTACCTTTTGTAGACCAGGCTGGACTCGAATTCACAGAGATCTGCCTGCCTTTGCCTCCTAAGTGCCGGGATTAAAGGCGTGCACCACCACTGCCTGGTTCCAAACCTGGTTTTTATTCCTACAAAAAAAAATCTACACGAATTGCTACAATAAAGCATTAAAATCTATTAAAATGATAATGAAAATTATATCATGTTTTAAATGTTTGGTAGATATACTTCCTGGTTTCTAAATTGTTCTGAGTAAAAACTGAATTAATTGAACAAAGCCATACATTTTATATCACACTGCAGATGAGATGTTTAAAATGTGCATTTTCCTCCTATGTTATTAACAATTTCATTAGAAGTGATAGAGTTTTATGAAATTCTTAAGCAATGAAAAATATCAACAGTCATAACTAGTTCTGATTTCACAGTGAACAATATTTTAAATGTTTAGCTTTGGCCTAAATCCTTCAACTCAAAAACTGGTGTAATTTTGACAATAAAGTATTTCATTAGCAGTTACTATCTGATCTTTCAGCAGAAAAAAAGAGCTTGTTGTTGTTGTAAAAAAGGCTTATTTGGCAAGAGATTTGGAAATAGACTGTTTTTAGAGCACACTTTTAAGATCTGATGTATGAGCCTCAGAAGTGCCCTGATGTAAACTTAGAGTTTTTCAACATGACACTCTTTAGGCACATCAAAATCATCAAATAGATCTTGGCCAAACCAAGCCATGACTTTAACTACAACTGTGCCCATTAAGAGATGAAGATAGGCTGAAATGTCTTTCCGTGTTTCCCACACCTATTATCTAAGCATGAGAGCACTTGTGAAACAGCAGGGCACAGGTTATTTTTCCTCTATCATGAAAGATTTGGGGATTATTTTTAGAAGACATACTTTTCTTTATCAGGGAGTCATACTATAATATGAAAGATGAACATGAACACATATATACCAAAGCTATCCAAGCACTATTATTCAGCCAAGTCTTCTATTCTAAGAATGAAAAGCAGTAAGGCTTAGACAATAGGAACCAAAAGATTACTAATCTTCATACATACTCTGATGGTTGGAGAAAAAAAATCATGACTTAAAGGATGCCAAATGCCAAGCAGTTCAGCAACCATCCTGTCTAACTTGCATAAAATCAATCAAACAAACAAAAGATCTCCTCATGCAAAATCATCCCCCATGATAACAGAATTGAAGGCACCCCCAGGCTAGATAATGAAAATCTGGAAAAAGTTAATAGATTTGCCTTTGTTTTCCTTGTGACTAAGCAAGAATAAGGAAATAAACAGAAAAATAAACATCTTCCAATGATTGCATAATAAATGAATAATATTGTCTGAATAAATCAGAAGCACCCAAGCTACTTGAGAAGAATGCACAAAATATTAGAATCAGTAAAAATCAGTGGCTATTAAATATGCAATCAGAAATAAACCTTCACAGGGTATTAATAGAAAAAAGCTTGTATAACTTGATCTCACAGTTTACATTTTCAAATAATGTTAAAATATGTACATAATAAGGAAGCTAAACTGGCTGATACAAATGTAAATACTCAGCATGAGAAAGCATTGTAAACTTCCTATCATATTAAAGAGACTGCTGGGCAAAATGCTCATGATACAAATTTAAGGAAAAGTAATCTGGTAAATAAAATTCCCATTTCGATATTTACCTTGAATGTGTTACTATAGTATACTTTCCCTATTAACAACCATCCCATCCCCAAGGTTCTGGGAATGTGGATGAATAAGGAGCAGAATGGATGTTAGAACAGGAGGAAGAGAGGCAGACAGCCGTGCATAATACTGAAATTCAGACATGGCTTACCTATGGTTGTACTTTTGCATCTACAACAGCCTTACTTACTTGCGCAATCCGCACATTATTGTCTTGCCAGAAGCCTGAGGATTTATGTGTCAGTGATGATTGGTGGGGAAGGTGAGGCATTTTCTTCAGTGGTAAAACTGTTGAGTTTCACCTGATGCTGCAGAAGAGCTCCCAAACACTCTCCTATAACTAACCCTAAGAAAACACATTCTCTGTCAAAACACACATACACAGAACATGCAAGCTGAAGAGGAATAGTTAGGAAAAGTACACTGATTAGTGGGTATGAGAGCATGAGGGTGCCAAGGGAGGATAATTAAGTGTAAATACAATTAGAATAAATCATGTATTTGCATGAAAATATAGTGAAATGTACTATTAAGTACAAGTAAAACTTTTAAAAGGAGTAAATAAGATAAAATACATTGTATATTCCAGGATATGCAGCTAAGTAAAACTTAACACTGTTTTAGTACTAGTAATGTTTGTGATCTGAAAAACTGTATATGAAAAACTATTTCAGTGGAAACCTGAATAGTACACTCTTAAGACATTGTAGACTTTTACTGTGAAGTACTTTGGGCAACAATTCCTATCAAAGAGTATAAGGAACAGATTAAGATAGAGAAGAGAGAAGTTTAAGCACTTATAACCATTCCCCCACCGTTGTTCCCCTGTGGGAATGAAATACCACACAGCACAGGAATTCTCATGCCCTTCTCCTACCCTGTAGATCATTCTGTATATCACAGTCTCAGATTCTAATCTTTTAATTAGTCTGTATTTCACATGATGCTTTGATATATTTAAATAGCCCAATATGTGATGCTCATTTTAGCTATAAAGTCTTTAAAAGAAATGCTTAGATTAGACCATGTTCAGAATTCTTCCAGGGAATATCTTTTTAAATGGTTTGTGCCAGTATGCTATAAATAGCCTTGTCTTGTATTCTAACTTGGAGGATAAATGTTGTAATTTTTGTTTAGAAGAACCGAGCACCATGCCCTGCTATGTTCTTTAAAGGAAGCCTCTTTGATTATACTATTTACAAAGGTTTATATTATACCTTTTACTTATAGAGGGAAAGGCTATAAACCTCAACCAGTATGTACTGATGAGACTTTCTATTCTTTGGTCCCAATTCACATGGAAACAATAGAAGATTTTATATCACCAAGTAAGTACGTACGAGCATAGTTACCAGATATGGTATCTTCTCCCTTTAAAGCTTTGAGTTCTAGCAGATGGAGAATCTGAAAGAGATGAACTATGCTTATGTAAAAACAAGATACAGTACATCATAATACATCCAGTGATTCTGAAGACCAGCCTAGTGAAAGGAAAAGAAATTCAAGAATATTATTATTTTCCCTCAAACAAGTTTGCAGAACCATTTGACACTATCACTACTTGAATTTTTTACTAAGTTTGACCCAACAGTATGCCAGAGACATTTTTAGGTGCGATGTAACTTTAAAATTATATTTGTTTTTAAAATATGCATCTTATAGTACAGACTAACAAGGACTATCGAAAAGTACTCATGTGATAGGAAAATTTTATTTGACGTACTAAAAATCAATTTAAACATTTTTTTTCTGAATTTGAGCTTATTTAAATAGTTTTGGCCAACAATAAATAAAAACGAAGGCTTTTTCTCAGTTGATAATTCCAATTATTCTTTCTCATCACAAAATTGTTATTTTCAAACCACTGTAAAGACACACACTTGTAACTCCAAGATGTGAGCGGTAGAAGAAGGATGTCTACAAATCTGGAAACAACTTGGTCAGCAAAGCAAGTTCTAGGCTAACAAGACTTGTGTCAATGAACAAAGCAACAGAAAAAAAAACTGCTCAACCTTGTAATAACTAAACACAAAGATATATGTATAAAATTCCAGAAATACTGAAAATTTTGCTGTGAATTCCCTTGACACTAGTCACACCTCTCTTAGATTTTGTTTCTTGTGTTTATTTGTCTTCTTACTTTTGCACAATCTACTTGGCTCCGGAAGGAAGCTGAAAGCTTAGATAATAATGACAATGATTCTCAAATCGAGGTGATCTAGAACACCATCGCAATTGACACTGTCATGTCTCTCATTGGAAACTGTGCCATGAAGACAAGTAGAAACCTATCGATCAAAGTGACATAAATTCCATCACTATTGACACTAAAAACTTTGACACCACGAAAACAAGTTGAAATATATAGACTTAGATTTATATGAAAAATCTGTGTATGCGTGTCTACTATAATCATGAAGGTGTGTAAATAGGTTTTTCAGATATGACAATTTCCCTCAAGATTGCTGAGTTATATTATGGCTGATTCTTAGGCTTCAGTACTTTCCTTTTGAAGTTTTTTTTTTATTATTTTTAAAATATAGTCATAGTCAAACATTGTGTTTTATATTAATGAAAATGGAAATTTCTTCAAACTTGTTTGATAATTTGTCACCTGCTCTTTTCATTTCTTACACAATGCCAAATCTTCTTTTATTATCTAATTTTTAAAAAACTATTTTAGTAGTGCAATTTTGATTCTGACGCTTCCTTTGAACACATTTATCTGTTGTGCTGGCTTTAGAATGCATTTACATATCCCCAAATGACATTAAATACTGTGCTTTATATGACTGGAAATAATTCTGTAGCAGTTAAGAATATAAACCTATTTGGAAAGCAATATAATTTCAGAGCCTTTAAAGAAATTATTGAGAATTACTTTACTCTTCCAAACCTTTATAAATGATGAAGGGACCTGATTAGAAATGGTGAGATTGCTTAGACTCCATTGTTTCAGATGTTCAAAATCATGAGGCTATTTTTTCTTAGTACATCGTGGAGAAGTAAATATATTTTGTTAATTTAAATAATTTTTACAACTATAATTTAAGTAATAAAAAAGATCAGCTGTAAAGTTTCTATATATTAGTGTGTCTAGAGTTATATACAGCAAAAAATGCAAAACAAAAATGTTATAACTAGAAACTCATTTTAGAATAAGTAACTGACAATAAAAAACTCATCAATTTTTTAAAATAAATGTAAGTGACAGTAAATGTTCAAAGTTCCTCACATCGCAGAGTTTATTTTAAAATTTTATTTGTCAAATTAAAATTGTTATTTCAAGTGCCCTTAGTGTAATTTTAAAGTTTTGATAACAACAAAATTAGATCTAATTAGAATTTAAAAGATAAAATAGACATGGAAAAATAATTTTATAGTTGAAATGCTTTTCTAAAGCCTGACTGTTATGTAATGTATACAGTGATCACAGAAAGACTCAGATACTTTTGTTCTTATACTATTCCTTGTGTTTTCTGTCATTAATATAATGAGCAAAAAGTTACATATGCATGCTTTAAATAACTTATCTTAAATGCATGAAGTAGCATCTATAGAAAATGTGCAAGTCAAATCTAGCCTCTGTGTCCAACATATTCACTCAGGATTCATTTAATTTTCATAATACTTCATGTAAGGGACTGATCAAGTGACATTTATTTTTCTAAGCATAGTTTTTGACCTTAGCACAAATTGCTTCAGTTCTCTCCACTTCTACAAATGTGGCTGAATCACTTTATTTTTGTACACACTCCAAGTTTTACTCATTCATCTACAAATGGGTTTCTACACTGAGTCTATGTTTTAGCAATTGTAAATAGTGGACTTACAAGTTATCTTTGCCATGATGACTTCATTTTCTTTGGCTAAATGCCCAGAAGTCATATAGTTGGATCCTATCCCAGAACTACTTTTAGATTTCTGAGGAACTTCGAAACTTTTCCATAATATCAGTGCTGATAATTTGAATTACCATCAAGGGAACATGAGTTTCTTATTTTTATATCCTTATTAGCATTTGGTATTATATATTTAAGTTATGTGTATATTTATGTTCCTGTTTGTGCACTCCTAAGTGCAGATTCCTGCAGAGGTCAGAAGAGGGTGTCAGATGCCCTAGAGATGGATGTATGGGTATTTCTGATTTGTCTGATTGTGTATTGGGAGCCAATATATGGTCATTCACAGAAGTAGAAAGTGTTCTTAATGCATGGTTACTCCAGCACAACCTTTGATATTTGACTTTGAAATTTATTTTAATCACTCAGTCTCAGATGAAATAGTATCTCTCTCTCTCTGTGTGTGTGTGTGTGTGTGTGTGTATAAATACTGTTTTTTTCTCAGTATTTTTAAACACAATAACAAGCATTTTCACAGCTATAGGAAAAACTTTCTTCCTTTCATCCTTTTTCAAGAAAACTCTTCCAGGCATAGTGGCACAAGAACTAGGGATGCAGAGATGGGTGAATCTCTGTAAGCTTAATACCATCTTGATCTACAAAGTGAGTTCCAGCACAACCAGGGGTAGGCTGGTAAACCTTGTCTCAAACATCATAAATATAAAATAAAATGAAAAGGAAAGGAAGAAAAAAAAGGGAGAAGAAAGGAAGGAAGAGGAGGAGGAGAAAGAGGAAGAAGAAGAAGGAGGAGAAGGAGAGAAGAAAAAGAAGAAGAAGAAGAAGAAGAAGGAGAAGGAGAAGGAGAAGGAGAAGGAGAAGGAGAAGGAGAAGGAGAAGGAGAAGGAGAAGGAGAAGGAGAAGAAGAAGAAGAAGAAGAAGAAGAAGAAGAAGAAGAAGAAGAAG
>JABTXL010012463.1:11487553-11600702 GCA_025134845.1 Neodon shergylaensis
AGAAGAAGAAGAAGAAGAAGAAGAAGAAGAAGAAGAAGAAGAAGAAGAAGAAGAAGAAGAAGAAGACGACGACGACGACGACGACGACGACGACGACGACGACGACAACATGCTGGAGATGTGACTCCGAGGTTAAGATCATTAGCCAAAGTTTTAGAGGCCTCACGTTCAGTTCACAGCACTCATATAGTAAGTAGCTTCCAGGCATCTCTAATTCTGTCTCTACCTTCTTGTGCATATCCACTCCAAGGGCACCAACTATTCAGTTGGTAGGCAGATATATGTGCAGGCAAAACAGTCACAAACACACAGTAAAATAATTTTAAACAAAAGTAGCAGTTCCAGTCAGGTCATTTTCTTACTTTAATTGCACCATTTTGGGGCAAGTTTTCTACAGTTTGGTGAATTTTTTGCTTCACTTTTTGTTTATATTTCTTGTGAGCAGAGGCTTTTTACATTGATGTGAATCATTCCCTCACCTCAACCCTGACACACACACACTTTTGGTTTGCATTTGTTGCATGAGGTTAGGAGTCACATTAAAAATTCCATTGCTTCCCAAACACCTTTTTTATGACCTTTGTGGCAATACAGGACTCGGGTTTTATCACAGCCCCAGCCACAGTAGGACTACAGACCCAGACATGGTCCTTGACAACAGCTGGGGCTGTATGTTACCTCGGTGGCATTCAAGGGCCATGTTGCCACCACGACCATTCCCTATCTGAGTGGCCAGCGCTTCTACCCAGAGCCAAACCTACTCAAATTCCAGGTCTGGTTTTCTGGTCCAGCTGCCAAGGGATCTGTGCTGATCTCTATGGCCATTGTCACTTCATGGGGTAATAGGAACCATGAAAGATGAAATCACAGGACAATGCTGAGCCAGCCCTACCTTTTCTGGCACAGAGAAGGCTGGTCTTGCCTCTGGTTAGACACTGAAGCAAGAGAACTGCCCTAGACCAGTGACTCATTGCATGAACATTTGCTAGCAAAGCTGATAGGAAAAAGTATGTGCACACTGAGACTGCCCCCCCAATGCCACTAACATGAATAAAGTGGTGCTGGAAGGGCGGGAAGGAGAAATGAAGAGGTTTTTTTCTCTATTTTTATTTTGTGGGTTTTTTTGGGGGGGGTGTTTTGCTCTTCGTTTTGTTAGCTTGCTTGTTTTGTTTTTTAAAGTTTTTTTTTTTTTTTTTTTTTTTTTGCAGGGGAAGACTTGCAGGCGTAAGAGGAAGATATACAGGGATAAGGAAGTGAACGAAAGTGAGTAGATTTGAGGTACATGATGTGAAATTCCCAAAGAATCAATTAAAACATTAAATAAAAAAATTGGATGGAGCTAGAAAACATCATTTTGGGTGAGGTAACCCAGACCCAGAAAGACAGTTATCACATGTACTTACTCATAAGTGATTTTTAAATATAAAACAAAGAAAAGTCCACAAATCCCAATCCCAGAGAACCTAGACAGCAATGAAGACCCTAAAAGAGACATACATAGATATAATCTACATGGGAAGTAGAAAAAGACAAGATCTCCTGAGTAAATTGGGAGCATGGGGATCTCAGGAGAGGGTTGAAGGGGAGGGGAGAGGAAGGGAGGAAAGAAGAGAAAAATGTATAGCTCAATAAAAATTTTAAAAAGCTGACAATGGATAGTGCAATATTTACATGGGTAACAGCTGGAGGACTCCACACTACAAAAACATATAAAAGAAATCTAAGGATTCCGAGTATGAGAGAAATAATTGCAACGGCAGAGAATTACTTGTTACTCAATATACTTCTTTATTGTTTGTTTAGAAAAAATAATACTGCAATAAAATGACCTACCTGTGAAACCATAAAACGAGATCAGTGCCAAGCCACCAGTGACTAATGAATTTCCACTAGATGTTTTTTTTGTTTGTTTGTTTGTTTTGTTTTGTTTTGTCATAGTATCAAGTCTTACACTGAGCCTTTGGTCCCTTTTTTTTTGTGGATTTGTGTACAGGATAAAGAATGAGAGTTACCTCTCAGCTTCCTTCTTGTGAAGATCCAGTTTCTCAGCATTGTAGATTACAGTGGTTGTCCTTTTGGGAATGCACACCTGGCCTTTTATGACTCAGTGGGTTTTAGCTGTGCAGGTTTATTGTGGAATACAGTTTCATTCCTTTCATTAGTTCCTATTTTTAATTACCAGTATCATGGTCCGATTTTTGTTGCTGTTATGCTATTTTTTGTTACTAGGGTCTGTAGTTTGCCTTGGAATGTATGAATACTTCGGAATTTCTGCAGCTTTGTTCTCCTCGTTCAGGTTGACTGTGGTTATTTAAGTACTTGGTTTTAATGCTTTCAAATACACATTAGTATTACTTAATCTAGGTCTGTGAAAGGTGTAATTGCCTGACAGCTGAGTTAGTCAGTTGAGTCAATCAGCTGTGACTCAGCAAGTCTTTGTGTACTAATGTCAGGAGTTCATTGGGAGTCTCAGCCGGGATCTGTTGGTGCTATCCACTCATTTTCATCCCAGTTTGACACAGTAGAAGTAACTGTTCAGAAAATGTTACTCTCAGAAGGATTACCAATCAGACAGACAGGAAACAATAAACATAGAACATGCAATAATGAAAAACTAAAGATGTAAAGACCTATTACATCAGTTTGTAAGGTGCTGTTCTCTATTTTTTCAAATAGACCTAGAAAGTTTTTGTAAGACTGTTCTTTAATTAAGACTGCACTAGACAAAATCACACTAAAGCATGCAAGAGAGAGTGCAGAAACACTGATTCTACTACATTACACCCAACTGGGATGCTTGGCATGCTCTATGAACTACTTTCTAATTTTCAGTAATATATTTAACTCTCTTAGCTCCAATTTATCATGTATCCAATTTGAATAACCTTATAAGGTATAAGAAATCACAATACAAATCTATTACTGACATTGTTTTAAAAATATTAAAAATGAACATTCAACTTTACTTTGTTTTAAAATTCATATGGCCAGATATTTTATTACTAAGATTTCCGACATTCTTTGTAAAGTTGGTGAAATACTTTCTTTTTATTTTGATCAGTTAAAACAATGGCAGCATATGGTTCGGCACAATAACTAATAGCCAATTGTTAGGAACAGAAACATAAGTAAACAATTAATTAAAAAATCCGATTAACCTGGGGTTCATAGCTCTTAAAAATTCTACACCTGACCCAGCCCCAGCTGAGAGCATGCTGTTAATTACTGCTCTGAAAGAAGCCTCTAAAGAGAGAAAGGAGGCTAACAAGACTCCGGAAGCTACCAACCCTGAAAGGCTCATGAAGTCACAAATTGAGGTTATGTAAGGAGTCAGTGATTGCTGGGAGAGAGGAGACTCATCCATGGTGTGAGCTGCAGGGTATTTCCACAACAGAGCTTTTGTGTGTCACCACCTGGCATAAGGTGGGCTATTCAGTGATGCAGATAGTGGCCTGAAACACTTGTGTTCCTGTTATTGACTACGATTAATTCATTGATTCATCATGATTCATGTTGCTTAAAGTGCTTGAACAACTTAAAGTTATTCCTTAAAGTATACTTAGCTGAAATTATATCTTTTTTTTCTTTCTTTTTTTTCTGGGGTGAAGATATGTTTTTACATTTTCTTCCAGGAAGCATTACACATTGCAAGCTTTAAGAGTCCTGCTATCCCTCTTCCTTTTCTGGCATTCATCTTGAGAACTCCATATGACAATGATCCACTGACCATATAGAACAAACCGCAGAATAGGACACGTGTGAAGAAGACTTGCTCACAACCTGTCATGTGAATTCTGGGAGCAAAGTGTCTCAAAGCCACAGATGCCTCACAGACCACTGTGCTCTATGAACATAAAATGGAACGGGCCAGATGGCTCAGTATTTAAAGCACTTGCCACTAAGCCCAGCAATCTGTGCTCAGTTACTGGGACTCATATGGAGAAGGACAGAACCAATGCCCCCAAATTTTCCTCTGATTTCTATATCCATGCTGTGACACAGACATCACACAGACACACATGCAGACCCACACAGGTAGACACACACACACCCAGCAAATAAATGAATGCATTTAAAAATTAGAAACAAAAACTGATGCTTGCTGAATTCCCCTGGTTTAGAGCAGCTAGTTACAACATTATAACTGCAACTCAATATTTTTATGAATATTAATTTATAAGTTGACTATGAGAGGAATTTTACACAGTGAATGAAAACTGATCTAGAAGCACTGCTTAGAGTCATATATACAGCATCAATTCATTACTTTTGTATTTTAAGTATTTGCATACAAATTAGAAAAGTTTTACTGCATCTGAGCATACACTTGTTACCTGTTTTTTTTTCCAAGCTTAGAAGAAGTCAATTCTTTGATACATCCATGCATGTGAGTGAAACAACAGCTTTTAAATGAAATATTTTATTATGTTAAGTTGTGATAATTGTTTTTGGTTTTCTTTGAAATCTGTGTTGAAAACCTGGGATAAATTTATTTTTAAAAAATTTCAAGTGATGTTAGGAGGGTACTAAGAGACCTTAGGTATTTCCTTAACCGTGAGTGGTAGTTCCTGCCTTTCATCCCAGCACTCAGGAGGCAGGGGCAGGTAGATCTCTATTAGTTAGAAATCAGGCTGTTCTAAATTCTGAGCCCCAAGACAGTCAGAGCTGCATAAAGAGACGCTGTCTCAATAAGCAAAGACAGAAAAGGAAAAAGAAAGTAAGAAAGTCTTCTATAACTTCAAAAATTATTGTTTTAAGTTTCTAAGCCCTATCATGTTTATTCATCAGAACACTAAATGCTCATAATATTCACTAAAATATCACACTTTTATAACAATCCCTAGCATTTCAGCTAAAATTATAAGCATACCCATAAGTCCCCAGCTCTACATTCTTTCCATTATTTAAAAGTCAGAATACAAACTTTTAAAAGTACTTATGTTTTGTTTTTCCCTTCCACCTCAAGATTGAAAGAGTTGTTCCTTAAAATACTAAGCGTTGTCCAGGGAAGTTTTGTAACTACCCAGAATGGCTGCTGAAGCTAGACCCTCTGAATGTGGCTGACAGTTGTATGGCTAGGGAAGATATAGCACCAGGATTTTTCCCTACTGGTTGTACTGTCATTTTGGGAACTCATTCTCTTTAGATAGATACCTTGCTCAATCTAGACAAAGTAGGGAGGGTCTTGAACCTTCTCAAAAGCAATGTGCCTTACTCTCTTGGAGGAGTGGATGGTGGGTGGGGTGGGAGGAAGGTAGAGGGAATATGAGAAAGGGAGGGAGTGGGAACTGGGATTGGTATGTAAAATGAAACGGGATAGATTGTTTTCTCTTAAAAAAAATAAAATAAAAAAAGAAAGAAAGAAAAAGAAAATAAGATGATTCTTAAAAAAACAGACAAGTGTTGACATTTGTTCCAAAGATCCACTGAAGCATTCCTTTGTCCTGAAAGCCTGTACTTCCTCCTCCCCTTCTAGGTGAACCTATCCCCAGCAGTTCATACTGTTATTTTCTTTATGTTATTTTGCACAACACAGTCATTGGCTTCCAATGTTGTGTGAAAGGATTTGTCGGGCTGGGGGTCGGCATTCAGAGCAATATAGTCCATTTACTTTATTTATTATGTCAGGGCCCACAGTTGTGAGTCTGTTCTACCTTGATTAAATGTCAGAGTTCGAGACAATTTTTGCTCTTTCAAAGTTGCTGACACCAGCTGTGGCTACAACAAGAGACCCTGATTTAGGGTGTGGTTAATTAGTATTTTGAGTATAGTGGTGGATCCCTTCCACCTGGATGAAAGGTCAGAGAATTCAAGTCTATTTTGTCAATCATGTTAAGGAAGTCTGTTGCATCTCCCTTCCCCTTTTAGAGTAATGTATATAAGCATGTGGAAAATAAATGCAGGCAGTTCAGTATTCACTGAATTTCCCTCCTGATGATGTTCTATGTTTCTAACTTCTATTTCTCTCATATCTCGCTTCCTTTTGCTTAATAATCTAATCCTCATGTGATGTGGGATGTCCTACATTATATGTGTTGCTTTTATTTATTGATAAATAAAGCTGTTTCAGCCAGTGGCTTAGCAGAGTACAGCCAGGCAGGTATCCAAACAGAGATACATAGAGTAGGTGGAGTCAAGGAGACACCATGGAGCTGCCGAAGGAGACAGATGCCAGATTTTAGCAGCAGACCCCAGACTCATGGTAAACACAGATTTGTAGAAATGGGTTAATTTTTTTTTAATTTTTAAATTTTTTTCCTTTTTTTTATTGAAAAAAAAATCCCTGCTTCCTCCCAGCCTCCCATTTCCCTCCCCCTCCTCTCGCCCCTCTCCCCCTCCCCCCACTCCTCTCCCCCTCCCTCTCCAGTCTTAAGAGCAGTCAGGGTTCCCTGCCCTGTGGAAAGTCCAGGGTCTTCTCCCCTCCATCCAGGTCTAGGAAGGTGAACATCCAAACTGGCTAGGCTCCCACAAAGCCAGAACATGAAGTAGGAACAAAACCCCATGCCATTGTTAATTTTAAGATGTAAGAGCTAGCCGATAAGAAGCCTGAACAAATAGACCAAATAGCTTTGTAATTAATATAGTTTCTGTGTGATTATTCATGTCTGGGTGGCCAGGAAATGAACAAGCAGTCTCTAGGTATATATGCAGCTCAAGCCCATGGCGCTGATATTAAGAGTTGAGCAGTCTCCTGTTACACTTATGCTCCTAACCTAAAATGTGCAAATTTCATCAAGGCTGGTCCCTGACAGTTGGCAGATCAATGTGGCACTTGAAACACTATTATATTTTAATTTTGACTAAAATGTAAACCTAAAACATTGCTCTGGTTTTGTTTCTGTTGCTGTAATAAAATACTTCAACACAAAGCAACGTGGATGAGAAGGATGGTTTCGTTTTTTCTCTTTCTCACCATTTCATGTTATGGTTCATCACTCTTAGGAAATGACAGCTGTGTAGCTTGAAAGATCTGATCACATTATATCCAGTCAAAAGCAGAGAGCAGTGTATTCATGCATGGATGCTTCTTGCTTGCTCGAACTAATTTTTCTTCACTCTTATATAATTCAGGACTCATGCCCAGGGAATGGTGCTGCCCACAGTGGGCCTAGTCTTCCCACATCAATTAACAATCAAGGCAATTTACCACAGACATGTCTACAAGACAATCAAATAAATCTGTCATTCTCTTCTCAAGGAGATTCTAGGTTGGGTCAAAATGACAAAGTTATATCATCAGTTTTATCATTTGGTTTTCTATTTCCCTGTTTGGATGACATTAGACAAATTAAAATTAAAGCACAGTAAAGGTATATCTGATATAATATATCTGAATATATATATATACATTCATATATATAATCTAAGCATTTTTTAGTTTCCATTTTAATTTTACAAGTTTTCATGAAGGTTCAGTCTTTTATCAAAGTTTTGAAAATGTCACAATTTACATAATATATATATATAATATATCTTGTACAGGCAGATGTTGAACTATTTCAGTCACAGACCTCATTGTAATTCTGTCAATGCTTTATTAGTTAGAATGGGGGCTACATTAGTAAATTGAAGAAACACATACATTCATATGCCAATTTCATGACCCATCCTCTATTGGTACCTTTCACATGATTATTGTTAACACAAGTGTAAAACGCTAACTGCTCTTGCCTTAAATAAGAACTTAAAATTTTTGACAACAATGTTTTCTAAGTAATGAAATAAATGAAAAACTATTACTAACTTTCAAATTCATATATTCTTTGATACTTTCACCCAAAATTTTCATATTGACAATAAGAGATGGATCTGTGATTCTGTAGCTTTGAAATTCATATTCTGTAAATATATAATGCCTAACTTTTACTGTATGTCTTAGTAAATATCCAAGGATTTAAATAAAGTTATGCTATTCACTATTTCAAGAAATAGAACCATGGATTTATAAGTATACTTATGAAGCAGGAATGATAAAATCATTGATGAGTAACTTAGAAGAGAATTTTTCTGTCTTTATTAGATACCATATGCTGTAACACATAATCATCATGAAGCCGTGTTTCAATTTCATGAGAATGTAACAGGAGGAATAATGAAATATAATTGATCAAAATGTATCATTATTACAGCTTATAATAAACCAAGAGGAATTGAAACTTCTTTCAAGACATGAGTAGGAATATGCAACTGATTTATGAAATAAACAATGAAAACTCCAGCTTTTAAGTTTTCTAAATTACAACAGAATAAAAACTCCCTTATAAACAACCAACATATTACTTATAAAACTACGAAAAAAAGTGAATCCTATTCTGTAGAGATGATTCAGTGTATAAGAAAATTATTAGTTACGTAGAAGGACTTAAGATTGTGTCCTCATAGTTCTTGTGAGATACTAGACAATGCAGTGTGAAACTCCACATCAAGCCCCAAGGAAAAAGAGACAGGTAGATGTTAAGGACTCAGTGGCCTGACATCTGATCTCGCCTACGACTGAACTCCAGGTTGAGTGAGGAAAACATCCAACCTCTGACTACTACTAATCTATACACTGCTGAGAGCATGCAAATGTGTGTGTGTGTGCACGGGTGCACGCGCGCGCACACACACACAAACCCCACATATCATCAAGTTATTTTTCAGAATCTCTTGTATAAATAATAAGAATATATTCAAATAATAATGAAGCCTGAAGGGATGTAACTGAGCTGGTAAAATTTCATCAGTATCCTCTGCATACAGTTACATACAGAAGAGAGCTCACAAACACTTTCTAAACTGAATCATATGTGCATGAGAAGAAGTTTCTGAGAATTCCTTTTGACACCTAGAAAAACCAAAGAACAGAAATTTTAGTGTTCTTCAATAGCTATGTGTTTCTTCCCTTCATTTTTATAATTGTCATTACACCCTAGGCTCCTTGTAACTAGTAGTTTTGCCACCTGATGTAGCAGAGATGTTCGTCTGTTGTTTTCTGATGTTCAACATGCAAATTAGACATTTGCTTTTATTTTAGGTGACTTTTTCCATTAGTAAATCCTAGAAAAGATTAAGTTACATATTTAAGATATGTTTGCACAGTCCCTAGTAAAGAACTTACTAACATTTAAGCTCTAATCTTGCTTAGAATTCTTTAACTTATCTGAAGTTTTAAAGCCCCTAAACAACTGTCAACAATCACTTCTAGCTGTTTGTTGTGATTTAATGTAAAATAAACCCTAAAAATATCGATTGTGCTATAATTTTTTAGAGAGCAAGCAGGTTCTATACTTTTTTTGTTATTCGGTTGCATCAATACTGAATAATCATAAAATTAACATATCAATTTGAATAAAAGAAATGATTTTGTAAGGTATTGATTCTACTCTACCCATGGAAAATTCATTATTTAGAAAACTGAAAAAAAAGTTTGTAAAATGTTAATGAGCTTAAACTTTAGTAATGAGTAATTCATTTCATTAAACAGAAAATATTTTGACATCATCAATGCAATCACTTAGAATCCATTAACATGACATAAATATGGGAATAAGTTGAAGCCCCCAGAAATTTAACACATTAGTTCTACTTAATAGCATATTGCAGGCCTTGAAGTTATAGCTAATTAGCATTTTAAAATGAGCTGAAATTATATTTTAACAGCCAATGATAGGAACAGATGAGCAGCCAAAATATTTGTGTTACATATACATTATTTATTTATTAATTTTTTTGATTGAAGATAGATTCTTCACTGATAAAATATGTCCTAAGCAAAGTTTCCCCTCCCTCCAGTCCTCCAAGCTCCCCCTAATAAACCCTTCCTCTGCCCTGGATCCACTTCTCTCGGTCTTTCTTCAGAAAAGGTCAGCCTCTAAAAGACAGCAACTACCTAACAAAACAAAACAAAATACAATAGAACTAAGCAACAGCCTTCACACAGAGAAAAAAACAAGAGGAGGAAAAAAAGTGGCAAGGGCAGGCAAAAGAGTCAAAGACACACTGGCTCCCACAGTTAGAAGTCCTACAAAAACACCAAGATAATAGCCACAAACACAGAGGATCTGACACAGACTTGTGCAGGTCCTATGCTTTTTCAGCTTCTCTAAGCCCACATGAACCCTGCTTAGCAGATCCAGCAGGTCATGTCCCCCTGGTGTCCTTTATTGCTCTGATGCCTATACTCTTGCCTCTCCCTCTTCATTGGGATTCCTAAGCTCTCAGGGGAGGGACCTGATGGGGAATTCCAATTTCAACTCTTTCCACATAATGTTTAACTGTGGGTTTCTGTATTTATCTTGTTCCATCCATTTGCCTGCAAATTTCATGTTTTTTTTTAAACAGCTCAGTAACACTTTCTTATGTAAATGCACATTTAAAAAAATCTTATCAAATAATTTACAGTCTACTTTAGTGTTAAACTTAATTCTCTCACTTGAATTCCATTTTAAAAGTAAATGTGGATTATGGACATCTAGGCTGTTTCCAGATTCCATTACGAGTAAAGCTGCATTTTTAAAGTGTCAGATAGAGTTGGGGTTCAAAAATCAAGCTGTTTATTAAAAATCAAAGTTACTTCTACCTTCCTCCATGGAAAATTTGTTACGTTCCATAAAGTTTTCATACCAAAGACATCTGTGGTGGAGCCTTAAGCTACAAAAATGTTGCTCAAACTTGTGTGACACCAGCCCTTTTAAATGTCCATGATCCATGATGGTGGGACTAAAGGAGGTGAAGACTATGTGGTCAAACTCTGTGGCCTACCCTGCTCATGCTTAGTTGAGGATGTATATATAGCACTTCCTCTCCAACTGCACAATTCATGATGGGGTCTCAGGTGTTCATTTCATTATACTAAAGAAGGAAGGTATAGTGATGAGGTTTTTGTTAACTTGAGTTTACAGAATATGATATAAAATTAGCTCTGAAAAAAAGACAGGGAAAGTCTTGTACACTAGTATATTGAGGTGCTCAAGCCACATTGAACCAACAAGGATTGAGGGTTGATGCACAGTGGTCCAAGCATCGCTGACAGTGCCGATGACGGTTTTGTGACGCTTTATGAGGCTTCCATTTGTCTGCACAAAGGAAGAAATAATTCAGTTCTTCTCAGGGTTGGAAAATGTGCCAAATAGAATTACATTATATTTGGAGGAGGCTCTCGTCTGCCTCACTGGAGTTAGCTGGGAAAGGGATGCACCAGGAGTGGATAGGACACAGGTAAATTTCACTGTTCAAGAGCAGTCAGGAGGAAGTTAGTTCATACTTAGGTCCACCTCTGTCCATGTCTGTGCAAAGGCCTGGCACTACAACCAGCATGGCATAACCCCAAAGTACACTGACACTGTGAAAAAGGCAGGTGTGGAAAACATGAGGTTCTGTGCCTATAGTGAAGAATACAGTGGCCTCCATGGTGGCTATGGCTTCACCTCTGATCTGTTGTTTGACAGAGACTTCAGCTACTGTCTTTCAGGAATGTGTGACCACAGATATGGATTCAGCAAGTTCACAGGGCAGAGCACCACCCGCTAGTGTGTCCACCTGAGAGGGCTGCCCTACAAAGCAACTAAGAACGACTTTTACACCAGGCAGTGGTGGCTCATGCCTTTAATCCCAGCCCTTGGGAGACAGAGGCAAGTGGATCTCTGTGAGTTCGAGGCCAGCCTGGTCTACAAGAGCTAGTTCCATGACAGGCACCAAAGCTGTAGAGAAACCTTGTCTCAAAAAAAAAAAAAAATAGCAAAAAGCAAACCAAAGAACAAAAGAAAAAAAAACAACGAGATTTACAACTTCTCTCCCTTGAACCCTGTGAGAGTTCATACTGAGATTGGCCCTAATGGAAGCATGACAGGAGAAGTTGACATTGTCATCCATAGAAAAGTAGTGGCAGCCATGTCAAAGACAGGGGAAACATGCAACACAGAAATATAGAAGTCTTCCTAAATTCAACAGCTGCGGCTACCAACAGGACTTGTAGCTGCCCGGTGCAGCAAGGCATGGGGAGAGTCAGCTGCGGTGGGACCGGCTACAGCAGTCAGAACAGCTTGGGAGGGTGGATATGATTAGTATTGTAGGAATTTTGGGGTTATTTTGGCCAAAAATTTCACAGGCAACCAATGAACAATCGAGAGCAGTCTATAACTCTAAAGGATGCTGGGCGATCCATTTTGCAAGATGAGTTTGTGAAATCAGGATTGCCAAAATTACTTCTTCAGTGTTGCTCATGCAAACTTTTCTTCTAGCGGGGAATATTAAATAAACTAAAACTATTTGCTTCTGCTTTTCTCAATGAACATTTTTGGGTAGTATACTCAAGAGTGATATTATGTGAATTAAGTAGTTTTAAGTGTGACCAGTGGCTCTTCAAGCACACCCTAGTGAATACACTGGATATACATACTTTTCATCAGAACTCAAAGCAGCTAAATCCCAGTTCAAAGAGAATCATTTCCCATGTTCATTATAGTTTATAGATTCATTTCAAACCTGCATGTTAAGCCTAAGATTTTTAAAATTTAGTTTTGAGAGTTGAGACACAATACTAATACAATTGGAATTGGTGAGGCCTTGACTTAAAGCTTTTTTTGTACTGATTTCCTTTTGATGCATTTTGCTGATACTCGTAAAGTTTTCTTAACTAATTTAAATAATTTTTTCATAAAAGTAAATGTGATTTCTCATTTAACAACACTTTAAACTTAAGATAATATGATGAATAAATATCTCTGATTTTTTTAGATAAATTCAAATAGTGAACTCCCTCCACTTACTAACCGTATTTACAAATAGTCAGGCCAATGAAATAAAAGAGTCAGGTAAAGATACTTGTTACATAGTTTGCATTCTGAAATATCTCCCTTTCTATTCAGACAATTAATGAATATAATATTACGTGGCCCATTTAAATTAATTTCCTTTGAACTCAGGCTCCATTATATGGTGTCTCTTTTAAACAGGCTCTCCCCTAGAATTCAAAAGAGAGTACAGATAAATTAAGCCTTGTTCATTTAGACTCTATAGACCTGATTCTACTATAATGTATTTTTGTAAACACACATCTGTTGTTTATCATGAGAGACTAAGAGTGTATTATAATTAGAAATCTGTTGGTAATTTATTTGCTTCTTAACCACCTGCTTCATATGGATCATATTATCTTGTGGTATAATATTCTTTTATCACAAATGGAGGATGTACAAAAACCAGACATTTTTTCTCAGTTTTAAAAGTCATCCTGGTTTTACTTGAATACTTATTTTTCATAAATGAGTTTTGTTTTATAGTGACAACCATCTAACAGATTGTAACTATTGTTTTTAAATTTTTTTAGTCCACTCCCAGTCTTTATTTATCATTGTTATCGAAAATTATACAGCTTTTTATGTTTTAAAAGGTTTTTTTCAACTTTTCTTTTCTGCAAAGGTGATCTTATCTACTCTATAGCAGTGCACATGATACTATACATTTTTAAGGAGTAGATCCTATAGTTAACTTAAATTATTTAAAGGCAGGGCTGTAAGGATGGCTCATCAGTTAGGACCCAAGTTCTGTTCCCATCACCCACAAGAAAAACCTTCATGGCCTTCTTGGGTATTGAGTATACACATGATGGACATGAGTATATGATGACCCCAAATCATACACACAAAAAAAAAAAACATAAGCCCTTTTTTTAAGAAAGCACAAATTTACAAATAACATCCAAAGCTTAGCATTTAGGGGGTGTTTCAGTGAAGTTATATTTTCAATTGAGCAAAGTTTTTTACATTTAAGATTTAAATAATAATGAATTATTGACTAGGTGAATTGACCATGTGCAAAAAACACTAAGTACTCAAAGAAAAAAATAAGGGAAATGCCTTTTTTCAGAGAGACTTTTAACTTTTATATGATTTATGCATTGCTTTTAAACACTACTGAAATATATATGGAGTTAAACTATCTCTGCTAAAATTTCAACTGAAAGACAATATTTGCATTGTTTGCTAGATATTGCTTTTCTGACAATAAATTATGTATTTTTCTACTGAGATTTGATGAAACTCTAGGGCTTCATAAAGAAATAGGCATAGTAAGCTCTTCTGGGTACATATATTTTAGGAATTAGAGTCTGAGAATTCTTGAATGAAGAAAAGAATAAAGTTTGAGATTTAAAAAAGAACCAAAAGCAGGGATTACCAAAATACCTATTGGTGAGGGAGAAAAAACGGAAAGAACCAATACTTCATAAAGAATTAAGTCTAAATTCCTTAAAGACTTCAAACTAAAGTCAATCAAAAGATATGAAAAGGGGACATTTCATATCATCACAGGAAAAACCCATAAAGAGGTAGTCTCATGTCTGAACATCTATGGCCCAAATACAAGGGCGCCCACATTTGCAGAAGAAACATTACTAAAGCTTAAATCACACATCAGACCTCACACACTAATAAAAGGAGACGTCAAGACCTCACTGTTCCCAAAAGAAGATCAATCAGACAGAAACTTAACAGAGAAATAAAAGAAATAATAGATGTTATAACTCATATGGACTTACCAGACATATATAGAACATTCCACCCAAACATCGAGGAATATAGCTTCTTATTAACACCTCATAGAACCTTTTCAAAAAATGATCACATATAAGGTAACAAAGAAAACATCAAAAGATTCAAAAAATGGAAGAACCCCATGTATTTTATAGGGTACCCATGGATTAAAGTTGGAATTCAACAAAAATACTAATTTCAGAAGTCCCACAAACACATGAAAATTGAACAATGCTCAACTGAGTCACCTCTGGGTTAATGAAGAAATGAGAAAGAAATTAAAGGCTTCCTAAAATTTAATGAAAATCACTGTGCCATATAGCCAAACACATGGGACACAATGAAAGTAGTGCTAAGAAGGTATTTCATAGCATTAAATGCCTACATAAAGAAGCTGGAAAAATCCTACAGTAGTGAATTAGCAGAACTCTTGAAAGTTCTACAAAAAAAAAAAAAACTCACCCAGGATGGTGGGAAATAATCAAATTGAGGTCTGAAATCAATAAAATAGAAAAAAGAAAACCATACAAAGAATCAATGAGACAAAAAGTTGGTTCTTTGATAAAATAAACAAGATTGACAAACCTTTATCCAAACTAAGCAAAAGGCAGAGAAAGAATATCCAAATTAACAAAATCAGAAATGAAAAGATGACTTAACAACAGACATGGAGGAAATCCAGAGAATCATCAGATCATACTTCAAAAACCTGGATACTACAAAATTGACAATTCTTTAAATAAAAACCACGTTCAAGACAAGATAAAAAAATTAGACCTATACCTAATAAGGAAATAGAAACCGTCATCAAAAACTTCCCAACCAAAAAAACCTCAGGGCCAGATTGTTTCAGCACAAAATTCCACCAGAATTTCAAAGAAGAGCTAATACAGATGCTTCTCAAATTATTCTAAAAAATAGAAAAAGAAAGAACACTGCTAAATTCCTTACAAGACTATAGTTACCCTGATACCCAAATAACACAAAGATACAACTAAGAAAAAGAATTACAGACCAATCTCCCTCATGTACATTGATGCAAAAATACTCAATAAAATACTGGTAAACTGAATTCAAGAAAACATCAGAAACATAATGCACAATGAACAAGTAGGCATCATCCCAGAAGGGACAGTTCAACATATGAAATTCTAGTCTTTTTCTACTTTCCATGCAGATTAGATCCATGTATCTCACTATTATGATCCTCGTTATTTCTAGGTTCTCTGGGGTTGTGAACTTGTTTTTTCTTTGTTTTATGTCTAAAAGCCACTTATGAGTGAGTACATATGATTTTTTTTCTGGGTCTGAGTTACCTCACTCAGTATGATGTTTTCTAGATCCATTCATTTGCCTGCAAATCTCAAGATGTCATTATTTTTTCTTCTGAAAATCCATCAGGGTGATTTACCATATAAATATAGTAAAGGAAAAAAAAACACATAATCATCTCACTAGATGATGAAAATGCCTTTGACAAACTCCAACCCTCTTTCATGATAAAGGTCTTAGAATGATCAGGAATACAGGAGCATGTTAAACATAATAAAGGCAATATACAGCAAGTCAACCAACATCAAATGAAGAGAAACTCAAAGCAATTCCACTAAAATCAGGAACAAGACAAGGCTGTCTATTCTTTCCATATCTAAAATTCACTATAGTACTCGAAGTTCTAGCTAGAGCGATGAGACAACAAAAGACAATCAACATGATACAAATTGGAAAGGAAGAACTCAAACTTTCACTATTTACTGATGGTAAGTTAGTAAACACAAGGGACCCCAAAAATTCTACCAGGGAAGTAAATTGTATATTATAATTTTCAGATGGTGACAGTGGTTTGAGATCCCTAATAGACAACTTTCCATTACAATTTTGAAATATTTTTTATGAACTGATCCATATTACAAGTCTAAGTACTTTAAACACATTGTGCTTACTGGTTACTATAAATGTTCACTTCAGTTAGCTTATTCTGCCAACTTGTCTCAGCCTATAAACACTAAGATGGGAGTTTTAATTGAGCAATTGTCCAGATCATATTGGCCTGGGGAGATTGTTTTTGGGACATTGTCTTAATCTTTATTTGATGTAGGACTGTCTATCTCACTTTGTGGATGAATTATTCCTTGGGAAAGTGTTCCTGGCCAAGATTTATAAGAAAATTAGCCAAGTAAGAATGTGGTCAAACAGCTAGAATGTTTACTTCCTTGGCTGGGAATGAGTTTCTCAATCAGAGTTAATGGTATGTGGAATAATAAGCAGATGTGTCTTGAACCCAGTGTCTTCCAAGTATCACCTTAAATTTCTTCAGTGATGGGATGTAACCTGTAAGACAAAACAAACATTTTCTAACCCTAGGTGGCTTTGGACCACAGGGTTTTTAACCCGAGCAACAGAAAAGAAACTAGAACAGAACTTATGAAGGATTTGAATGTTGAGATACCCTGACTATGTGGCATATTTTTCTTAAATTATTTCTGTGGAAGGACAGTTGAAGCCTTTGGAACTTAGAGTGGGGGAAATTGTGGAGCATTAGAGTCAGATTTTAATGATCTGTTCTCTTGTAATCTTAGATGACAAAAGCCTATGAGAGAAATGAAGACAACGGTGTTTTCTGTCATGGAATTCCAGAGGGGATGATAACTCTACTGGAACTGGGCTATGGACCATTCCTTTAACATTTAGTCTAAAAGACTGTGTGTGCTGCTCAGCTGAGGCAGTAGAATCGGTTATGATTAATGAACTCGGCACCACTGCAGTGACTCCTGTACTTTTCTGAGACAATAGGAAAATAATTCTTCAGGTTGAAGACACAAGAGCCTTGGTCTATGGGTGTCAAGTCCATATTTTGAGCCTGCAGCTGTTTTGCAAATGCATAAAATTAGTCCATAAGACACAAAAGGGTCATGGAGGCCGACTAAGATATACAACATGGTTCAGAGTCTCCTCAGAGATGCCCTGAAAAGTCACTAGTGAAGGTAAACCAGGATGGTGGGATAGATTTTCACCAAGAAGAGTCAAAGCTGTAGAATGGATTCATTTTAATTGGAGATATGGGACTAGTCAGCCAATTTAGAGCCAGGCAATCGCTGGGGTTGTTAGGAGGTCCCCATGACATTCCTTTGGCCAACAACTCAATTAAATGTAACTCAATCCTGGGACAAGAAGCTTTATTTTGATAACAAGAAATATCCAATTGGGGTTCTGTGTCCTCTTTGTTATTTGGTAATTTTATTTAGCTTGTCTTATAATTTATATATTTTAGGAAGCTTCTACTGCATTAGGTTTTCATATTATCCCACAAATGTCCCTTCATTTTTGCTGTCTTTCGGTGCTGGTTTGAATAGGAATGTTCCCCAGAGACTCATGTGTTTAAATGCTTAGCCATCTGGGAGAGGTTCTATTAGGTGTGGTCTTAGAATAGCTGTGGCATTGTTTGAAAAATTATGTCATTGTGAGGATGGTCTTTCAGGTCTCAGAAGCTCAAGCCAGGCCTGGCAGCTGAATCTGCTTCCTGTGACATGCTTCTTGATCTGTTTCTGCCACACTGGCTCCTCTTCAAGGTCTTGCAACTTGTAGATGGAGTAGGTGTTGGCATTAGCCAACTGGAAGCACTGGATCTGGCCAATTAAATTTGTCAGGCTGCCCTATTTCTGCTGGAATACATTGGGTTCTTCCAGGTCAGGCAGGTGGAAGTTTTAAACAACAGGGATTATTTATTATTGAGAAGTTAGTCATTATGAATAAAGCAATTGTGTAGATATACTTTTAATAAAGAAATAGTGTTTTCATTAAATGAGATTACATTTAAATATCAAATATGACACAATGCCTGTGATCTCAGCTCTCAGAGTAAAGGCAGGAAGATTAGCAGTTCTGGGGAACCTTAGACTACACAATGAGTGACATCCTTTCCTAAAGGATTAATTTTATTTTCAAATTGCTTAAATATTGACGTACTACCACTAAATCATCATGAGTTTTTCTCTGTGAACTTCAGACAAATGAGTGATAATTTGTGCTTCTAGTTGTAACCTAGAGACACAAGTAGTACAGCCTAAGATATCACTTTCCACTTGTTCATTTTTGGGTTTTATATGTAGCGTAGTGATGGAACGCCTGCCTAATAAGTGAAAGGACTTGAATTACATCCACAGAAGTAGAAGGAGAGAAATAAACATAAAGTACTTATTTTATTCAATCCTGTAATACAAATTTTAAGAGTCTAATAAGGATAATCAAAGGCTATTTTTGTTAGTGTTTCCAATAACTCACTTTTGGAGAGTTTTGGAAAGAATAACAATACCTGAGAAAATAGAGTAACTTGATACTACCAAAGGGGTTAACTTTACATAAATTTTCAATGAATTCTTGGTATAGGAGAAAACATGTTTGGGCTCTTTATTTCATTCTACTTTTAAAAACAGGGCACAATGGGAAATTTAGAAGTCATCCTCAAGCCTATTACGTTAGGTTCTTGCAGGATTTTACTTCTTGTCTAGTGGCTTTTATGCTGTAGTTTGAACTCCTGGGCTTCTCTCTCAGATTTCTGTTCTAATAAATTTTATGACTACTGTTTTAGTTATCAATCTCTTAATGCTATAATTACAATTACAATTACAATCTAAACATAGTTTTATTCTTTAGAAACAAAAGCTTTACTTTCTGCATAAGTAGTTTTCATAATGTGTATTATGTAAAATTATAATGCTCTATAGAATTCATACATTAATATACTATACATTACATTTTGAAAATAGAAAATCTTATACTTAAGCAGATAAATGTGACATGAAATTCTGAAAAGTTTACTTGGAACAATCTTTTAGTTGTATGCCTATGTATATAAATACTTTATTGATAAGATTATAAACATACTTGATTATATGTATGCATATTTATAGAAAAAATTCTTGATTCTGAATTCACAAAGGTTTCAGAAAATGCACAGCAAAGTACATATTGGACTTTGCAGACAGAGTAGATATGGAAAATAAGAGAGGGTAATTGATTATTTTGATTTTTGTTACCTATTTATAGATGCATTATTTGGATGACGGATATGTACAGCCATCTTCTATAATTCAGAATAAGAAATAATATTAAATTACTGCTGGGGGAAGGAGAATTAACCTTTGCTATGGGTGAAACATCTAACCCCCAAACTCTCTTATTGGTGGTAGAATGCAGAATAGTCAGCCCTGAAGCAATACATAAAAAATATACACAGGAAAAACATATATGTGTGTATGCATACATACATAAGCTACATATGTAACAATAATAGTCAAAGGAGAGGGTCTATCACCTCTACAGTGTTGGATGGGGTCTTGAGAGAGCTTCCAAAGAAATTATCTCAGATGGCTAGAGCAAGAAATGGGATGATGGAAAGTAATATAATTACTTGTTAATTAAAAACTTATTAAATAAAGAATCAGGACATGACTTAAGAATTTAAGTCATGCTCTATAGCTTTCAAGTTTGATAATTTCTAAAAGGATAATTTCTTGATATATTTTAATGATAGTTGTACATATTATTTAAAAACCCCTTTCCTCTGTATTGTAAAATAATCTGTGTTGTCTTTTTATTTAAAAATATTTTTCTTACAATATGTTTATTCAAGACAGGGTTGAAATACTTCACTGTTACTGTTTGACCTTGAACATACAAATAAAATCCAAGATCTGCTGTCTCTACTTGTACACAGGGAAAGAAGTGATCATATTTTAGCTATTCAAAGGAAATAATGCCATTTAATAGCCCCTCTTTTATAGGAAACTACTGTATATGAATTTCTTTGACATCTTACTATAAGCTCTGGTTGCTTTTGTAGTGAAAACCCAGTAATTCATCTGAAAGGTCATTCAGTACTAGGCACAATAATTTCAGCTGATCAAATCAATTATTTATACAATGAACTACAGTATGGTTCCCTCTAGAAATTACCTTATTATAGCCACTCACTCCCACTGAACTCCAAGAAAAGTGACATTTTGAAATACAAAGCTCATTCTCTTCACTGAGCTTAATACGTATCGGCATCTCTCCGTGGCTCTTTTCTCTATTGAATAGCTGTCACTCAGCAAGAGAGGGCCCAGTCCCTAAGCATACTGCACAGTGGGTTTTCTTGACATGATGGAACATTTTCCAGTTGGCAAAAGTAAAGCTTGAGGGAGGTAAAGCTTTGGACTCAGCATGAAAGGTAATAGAGCTATTAGCCAAATACCAAATTCAGAACTGCTGGAACTCCATGGTGAAGCAATAAAGAAGTAGGTTTAATGTCCCGGGGGGGGGCAAATTTAGGAAAGTATTTGGAAGATTTAAGCATGTAAATAGGGTTAGAATATCTTTGAAAGAAAGTTTTTGTGTATGCAAATGAATGCCTACTTAAATTAGCAATTATGCACATAGCATATGAGGTCATCTTTATAGAATGCACAAGATATTACCACATAGACACATGTACGCTCTTAAAAGTTAACTGCTACTTTGCATTTGAACAGAATAAAATCATAATATATTTTACTTCTTTTATTAGACTCTATAATGATGTATTTTAAAAGAACTAGCACGCATAACAATAGATCTCTGGTAATCTATAATGTTATTGATATCATTGCTATTGTGCTCATGTAACTTTAAACACTAGGGTAAAATTGGAAATTGTTCCAAAGGCTTCATTTTCTAAAATATCTTAAGGAAGAAATATACTTTAAAGAACTACTTGAGCCCCATATTAATATAAAGCTAATTTATTTTTTTAAAGTCTTTAAGATTTATTTATTTTTTTATTTTTATTTTTAGTTGTTGAAAAAAAAATTCCTGCCTCCTCCCCGTTTCCCATTTTCCTCCCCCTCCTCCCACACATCGCACCCTCCCCCCACCCTCCACCCCCCTCTCCCCCCCCCCCCCCACTCAATTCCCCCTCCCTCTCGAGAAGAAGTCCAGATTCCCTGCCCTGCGGGAAGTCCAAGGTCTTCCCACTTCTATGCAGGTCCAGGAAGGTGAGCATCCAAACAGGCTAGGCTCCCCCAAAGCCAGTTCATGTATTAGGATCGAAACCTAGTGCCATTGTCCTTGGCTTCTCATCAGCCTTCATTGTCCGGCATGTTCAGAAAGTCCGGTTTCATCCCATGTATAAAGCTAATTTATATGAAGCAGATAAGGAAGTTTAGCTGTATAATACCATTTAGCAAAGCACAGGACTATATTAGTTATGGATAAGTGTTCCAAAGTCACTTGAGAAGTTATCAGTCTGTGACAATGAAGTCTTTTTACACCATTGCTATTGCTATGAATCTGAAAACAGATTACATGACTCCTTTGTGTAGGTGTCACTCATAAGAATATATTTTATATGGTAGATAGGAATCTCCAAGTTTGGCTGAATGAGAATGGGATCCTTAAATCAAAATGAGTTATCTTTCATTTATAAAGGTACCAAGTTTCAATGTGACCTAATCTTGGAGTGACTTTCATTTGCTTTTGCAGTATTCTATTTATTAGATTTCAGCATAAGTTAGAAGATAAAATACTGCAGAATGTTTAACCGTAAATGGTACACATAAACCATAACCTGTCCTCCTAAGGCTTAAAGATTATTTCATAAGAGGAATCACAAAGACCTTAAGAGCCAGATGTACAGGAGGAGTAGAGGAAAAATGTGGCTCTGGACACAGTAAGGCAGTGACACACATGTAATCTCATAGCTGTTGTATAGCATATACTAGACCTTTGTGAAGTCAAGCCAGACTCAAAATTCAGTACCCAGAGCACAGATGAGCACAAAATTACACCTCCATCAGTGAAACTACTGGCAATTGTTAGATGCTTGGAGAGGGAAGAGTCAATTTTTCTTCAAAGGACAGATGCAAGTTTGTTTTATGGGAAGAAGGTGTAATTTGGGGTAAGTTGGAGTAGAAAAAGTATGAAAGGACTATAATACAAAGGGAGGAGCTTAGTCACACTTTAGCTTTATATGCCGTGCTTTGTTGACACCCATGGAGGCCTGTTCCTTTATGAATAAAAACAGAGCAGGAGTGGATGGGGGTTACAGAGGCCATGCAGGCGTGGAAACAGAAAGAGAGAACGGAGGGTAAACTGTGGTCTAGATGTTAAAAATTAAAAAAAAAATACATAATTAAAAAAGAGAAAGTTGCATTGTATGGAATTCTCAAAGAACTAATGTTTTTTTTAAAGATAAAAAATTATGAGATGGAATTAACAAGAGTTCTTATAATATTCAGGTAAAGCAATGACAATCAATGCAGGTCTAATGGACAGTAATTGTATTAGGATGCCTTGAAAGCAGAATTTTCTCATTGGGATTTGGCAACCTTGCACAACTGCTCCAAAAAGGGAGTTCAACGTCATATTTCAGTGAAGATGATTTTACTTAAGTGTGAGGTTTCTGACAATGGACATAATTGTCTTTATGTATTGTGTTCAGGGGCATGATTATCACATTTTTAGAAGGAAGCCTGTCTGTAATGACAATAAAACTTTGTTAATATTTGAGGCCCTAATCCTAGCCAATCAACACTTACTGAACTTGAGATCCAATCCCCACCACAGCAGGGACTCTTGGACAAATTTACACCAGTAGAAATGGGAACGGAAGGAAATTACTAGGTAGGATACAGAAAAATCAAATAGAGTCCATAGTCTCTAAGATTTCAGAACCCCTTCTCTACAAGAATGAGAAATCTGTATCTTGCCTGTAAAATTTCACTTTGTGCTGAGCTTTGTATTCACGTTTCAAATCTATACCCGAAGGAGAAAAGAACCTGCCTGCTACTGAGTATCATTTTTATTTTATTTCTCAATGTTATTTTGCACAGCTTTTAACTCTGAAGGCAGACTGTATTCAAAATATTTTTAGTCAACTTCTTTTAAAAGGAAGTGACTCTATCAACCTTATTTGAGTAAATACAGGATTTACAAATGACTGAAATAGGCATAGTCAAAGCATCCCAATTTTCTTGATTTATTTCAACATTCTTTAATTTCCAGTTACCTCTTTTACTTTGTGGTCTTTTTTTTTTTTTTATTGAGAAAAAGAAAAAAAAATTTCCGCCTCCTCCCAGCCTCCCATTTCCCTCCTCCTCCTCCCACCCTTCTCCCCCTCCCCCCACTCCTCACCCCTTCCCTCTCCAGTCTAAAGAGCAGTCAGGGTTCCCTGCCCTGTGGAAAGTCCAAGGCCCTCCCCCCTCTGTCCATGTCTAGGAAGGTGAACATCCAAGGTGGCTAGGCTCCCACAAAGCCCGAACTTGTGGTCTTTTAGAAGAGGTTAATAAGCCTTTCAATCTGGCACAAGTAGATTCCAGAAAATACTGTCATGATGTCTGTAGGCATTGTGCTCATGTCACTGATAAAGAACACAAAATAGGACTACCTTTCAACTGGTTTATTTTGAACCTTATTCTAAAACTTAATTGCAAATACAACTCTCTTTCCCTATTCTGTCAATGTCCCAGTGCTGCCTCACCTGTACAGCCATAAGTCTTCAAGCTTAGCCTCATTTACTCATGTTTAATAATCCTCTCATTTGGCTTGTTTCTCTAAACAAGTTCTCCAGTACATATACAAATTATATCCTAGTCAATTGTGGTCATCACTGGTCCTCTTTGATTCAGAAAAGTGAGTTTGGTACCTGTTTGAAATTCATGACAAGTTTATTTTGTTCCATGGAAGTTTGTGATTCTTCTTTTCTTTGAACTGTTTACCATGTGGCTTAGTTCTCTCATATTATTTGAATAGAATTAATTACTTAACATTTATGTGTTATAATACTGAGTGTGGGTTGTAATCATGCCATCTCTTTGTGACCCTTTTTAAATGGATCAGGACAGTTTCTGAATTGACAAAGAGATTACTTTAAATATATATAGAGGAACATTTTATGCATTAAGTTCCTGCAGCAAAACAAAGATGGGGACAAAATGTGGATATTTGAATCAGAATGAATTAAAATGATATACTGATGAGGCAGCAAGAGGGCAAAGTATGTACCAATAGACCGTGACCTCTATTCTCCTGAGTTCTGTCTTTAAGACCCTGGAAATTAAAAAATGCCTAATTAAATGATTACAAATATTGAATCCTAATGGCCCTTAGTCACACAGAAACAGACAGGCACTATGTCCTGGGAGTTCACAGGAGCTGTTAGGTTTAAGCTGCTCAAGTTTAGAATTGATAGAAACTTAACTTGTGTTTAAGAGCAAGTGCAGAGAATCTAAGATGTGCGGAAGAAAAGGAGTCTGTTCATCAACTTCTGGCACAAACATTTCTCGCGTGTCACCTTTGGGAACTACTTACCTTTCCAATACAGCACAATCAACATTGAGAAGCACAACCATACATTATTCGAGTCCACTGGTATCTGTGGCAACTTCCTTTTTTCTCTAATCAGAATCAGAGTAAAAATAATTGTACTAACCTGAAAGGTCTATTATACACCCCAAGTTTTATAGCTCTGAGGTAATATCAGAATCATCAACACTGAATTTCTAGCAATTTTTCCATTGTAGAACGGTTGCCCATGATATTCATGGAAGGATATCTTTGTTTTGGATCATGTCCTATTACTAATTTATTTTTATGATCTGCTTCATATACAAACATGAACTATTATTAAAAGCATGGAAAGTTTGTATTAAACTATTTACCTATTATTGAATTATTTCTAGAGTAATACTTACTATATGCTCCTAAACTGAACATCTATGATTGGAGAGAAAGCTAAAATGAACAAGAATGAATAAAACAGGAAGGAAGAACTGTACACAGTAAACTGAAATAATTTAATAGTCTATAGGATATTTAAAAATGCAACAACAAACCAGCAGAAAAGTATATGGTGATTCATAGGTGCCCTGAAATTAGAATTGATTAGCTGTGGTTTGTAAGAAAATACAGAAATAAACATTAGAAAATAAACTTTGGGTTTCCATCTCATTTTATAGCTCAACAGTTACTTATTTTGCAGCAAGTCTCTTTGGAGTAAATATTGCAAACATTGACTTATTAATATACTCATTAAAAGGTTCATAGAGGATGTGGCATAATTTTTGTCTGCCTGTGGCAAATTAGAAAGTTGGAAAAATATTTAATTTTTATTAATGCTTAAAAACTTTCGCCGGGCGGTGGTGGCGCACACCATTAATCCCAGCACTCGGCAGTCAGAGGCAGGCGGATCTCTGTGAGTTCGAGACCAGCCTGGTCTACAAGAGCTAGTTCCAGGACAGGCTCCAAAACCACAGAGAAACCCTGTCTCAAAAAAAAAAAAAAAAAAAAAAAAAAAAAAAAACTGTTTATTGTTAAAACAAACAAAAAAAACTTTTAAAAAATTCAAAAAATGCACTATCTTCCTTATTCTTTTTCCCCCTGCTACTCCCTTCCATATACTCCCCTTGTTCTTTTTCAAAAACATTACCTCATTTTTCTTTCATTGTCACATAGAATGATGGTTAGATAGAAGATAAAGATATGGGTAGATATGGATATAGGTATAAACAGATGGATGATACCTATAAATATAGGTATAGGTAGCGATAGAGATAGAGGTAATATATACCTAAATATATAAATCCAACCTGCTCAGTCTGTTTATTGTTATATTTACAGTATCTTTTCTGATATCATCACCTGGTATTGGATAAACATTTTCTGGGTTCTTTCCCAGATGGAAAACTACTTCATCCACTCTCAGCATTCCTTAGTTGCTTGTAGTATTTTAGGTAAGACTGAAACCCCATGAGTTTTCCTTGCTTTCATGATAGTGTGTCAATCCCTGTTGTATGTCTTCAGGTCATGATCAAGGCAACCATATTTTTTTGTGATTTCATGGATGAATAATTCCCTTCAATTCTAGAAGAAACAGTTTCACAGCAGATTTCTTGATTATCTGGAAATCCATTCCCCCCTCCCCTTTCCACCATTTTCCCCAAGACTTAGACGAAGTTGTTGTGTTGCAGATGTAGCCATTCTGACTGGACTTCCCACTATCACTTGTTCTCCACATTTTGACTGGTTCTGGTTTTCTGTAATGGTCTCAATTAATTGTCAAGGAGAACTTCTTTGGTGAGGATGAGAGCTGTACTTATCCACATGCATAAGCATAAATAAGTGTAGTACACACTTCGGAACTATGCTGGTTTGGTAAATTGAAGGTAGTATGATTTCCTCTAATATTCATGAACTGGCTAACATCTGGTGGTTGGCTAGGTTTACAGCACCAGAAATAATATTCCTCCTGTTGAGTGAACCTTATGTCCAATGAGAGAGCTTCTGGCTACCACCAAGATCTAAGTGCCACTATAGTCTCCATTCTGGTCCTCATGGTTCTTACACATCAGAGCATGGGAAGACTATAAGTTGCCCCAGTACTATAATGGGCAGTCTTTTAGGTGGAAACGTTCAGGTCATATCTAGTTTGAATCCTCCAAGTCATGTGATTGAAGCACATGAGTTAAATAGTAAGACTGTACTTTCAAATTATGGCGAGAAACCAAAGGAAACAGTAATGGTTTTAGATTGTTTGGAGAGTCTCTTGGAACTCCATGAACATCTCAAAGGGGATGCCACATGTATAGTATGAAGTTTGTTGTTAGACAGCCTGGGACTATTTGGTGGAGAAGAACATTGCCAGACCAAATGGGAAAGTTTTATAACACTATATAACTGTATGTGTATACATACAGACTTTTATGTTAGATAAATAATGTGATTTCTTTTCATATAGCTTTTCCAAACATTGTGGTTGCTATTTAACCTCCTTCTCACCTTCTATGTTGAGACCTCTGTCCCCAATGTTTCAATTTTTAATGAAATTAAATATGTTCTATATATGAGAGTATCTGTAGAGGTGTTCTATCTTCTATATTCTACTGAGAACCAGATAATTTTGAATTTGTTTTGCTTGTAAGTATTTGAGATGTTTATTCAATATTAGGTGACATTGCTGGTAAGTAGTTGCAGACTTCCTACCAGGCTACACTCTTTATAATCACACCTGCTTCTCTCATGCCCTTGCTCCTCATCTGTGCAGTGAAATAGATCCTCTTTTGCTGACTCTTTGACTTTAAATAATCAGTTTTTCACGAATACATAAGGACTAAATACTAAAGAACACAGGCATACTGCATTCAATAGCATGCTTTTTTACGAACTATGGACTGACTCATTCAGAGTTTATGAGAAAGTTATGAGTGTCCACTGATTTTAAATGAATAGATGTTTTGTACAATTGCTATGAATGAACACTAACTTCAAGTTTCCTCATTGAGACTTCTTGTAGTCTGTGAATCCTCCCCTGCTTTCAAGGACACTCAGAATTTGAACTGCATAAGCGCAACACTGCTAAATGACTCAAATCTTGACAATATTATTTGATTCTTTCTGCTGATGTCCAGAGGAGGAAAACTGGCTAAGCAAAATTTTCTGAAAAAGACAATATCATTTAGGGTTGCAAGCAAACTAACCAAAAGGCTTAGGGAAGGTCACATCTATTTCTTTGTTCTTAGACACATTAACCATTATCTGTATCTCTGCTAATTTCCTTGTGTGAGAGCTACATTTTTTTTTTGCTCTCTACCTCTTGATTGCAGTTAATGATGTAATGGTTTATGTTTTGTCTATTGCAATTTAGGCAATATGCTAAGAACAAAAATGAGAACAATATTTGGCTCAGGATGAGTTTTCAATGAGCATGAAGACGGCTTTATGTAAGAGATATATTGAAAACTGATACCTTTTAGCCTTTAGTCACAACTGGGAGGATCAATGGATATACTGAGAATGTTCTTTGGCCGCACACATTGTTCACTCCTTGGTTCCTGTTACCACATTTTTACTATCTTGTTCTCTGTGACATATGAAATCAATCGCACATCAACCTCGAGATGTGAAGAAGTGTTCTACCAGAGGCAATACATTTGGCATTGTGACTTGTGTCTTAAGTATAATGCAGTTAACCCTGAAAGCAAATTCTTTACATTGTAATTTTAGTTAGGAAGTAAGATTAGGGAAGACTCAGTCATGGGACAAATCATGAGGCTCAGTTTGCTTATATATTGTCATGAGGCTACATGTAAGCCTACAATCTAGGAAACAGTTTAAAATCCACTCTCAGTCATATGTGGTCAAGTCACTGGCATGAGTTTGGAGCTATACCTGTTAAGAGTAAATGTTACTCTCTTAACATGGCTACGTGTTTTATAATAGAGACATTGGCAGACTTATTCCTGGGTTTGACTTTGCTAATACATCAAGTTATATCAAGATTAGAATTGCTATTATATATTATTATAGCTTGTTTAACATTTAATATATAAGAAAAAATATACTAGTTTTGGAAGGCTACAACCCTATATTGTAGTAAAAATGAAAGAAAAAGTGAAAGTGCTTTCTCTCTTTTTCATGGTTTTTAGATTTTTACCAAAATGCTGCATTTATATATGGGCTGTATAAATGATTCATTGGAAGTTCTAATAAGCATCTATTCCACTAAGATACGGTACCTCAAACAGGCCAAAGTAAAGGTTCCAGTCAGCTCTATCCTAATGATCCAAAGAGTTTATCAAGGTTAATTCTGAAATTATGTGTGAGCGGTAACTTGCAGGAATGGGTAACCTAAAGCAGATTTATCACCAAACTTTATCACCTCCGGATGGATGATGACTTTCCCAAAGCTGAATAGACAAATTGCTGTTTTAGTTAACTTTCTGTCCCTCACATACAGCTTGAGTAAAAGTCCTTATAGCTGGGAGAAATACGCATAAAAGAGTGACTGTAATCTCAGAGTAGGGTTTACCATACCCACTCTCTATTTTTACGAGGAAAACTTCAGAGTTTCCATCTTGTTGAGGGTCTTCAGTGGGTAACTGCATGTCCTCTGATTAAGACAGTGGTGGCTGTTATATTTGGAGAACAGCACTCCACAATACATTTGTCCTACAAATTTCAACTCTGCGTTATAATTAATTCTTCATTGGATTAGAAAATAATTTCTTATGTCAGTATCCCACAGTCCAATAAAATATATATATATATATATATATATATATATATATATATATATAGTTTGTGTGTGTGTGTGTGTCTTGCAAGATGACTCAGTGCTCAGTGGATAAATGAGATTGCTGCCAAATGACAATCTGAGTAAGATAATTGATTCCATTCCTGGGAAAGTAGTGAGTTCTACAAGTTATCCTCTGACCTCCATATACGCTTAATCACACACAATAAATAAATATACAAAATAATAATTTTTGTATGAAACTGACCCTATTCATAAATTTTCTTCAGGCTCTAATAATAATAATAATGATAATAATAATAATGTGTGTGTGTCTGTGCATGTGTGTGTATGGCATTAAGAATAGATTTTTCATTATAGATGAGTAAATTATGAGAGGAGTTCACAAGTAAATACAGTTGCAATAATTTAAAACATACACAAGAGTTTATCCATAACTGATCTGAGAACAATAAGAATGTATAACCAAGCCGATGGCTTAGTATTATCAATATATATTCTTTTCTAAAAATTAAGACTTTGCTTTCAGTTTTGTTAGTTTACCTGAGGTAGTTCAGACTGAGCAAGATGGACTTGCATGAACCAAATCAAATAAATCTATTAAATTCACCATGACACAGAGTTTTCTAATAACAGATACTCATTCCTATTTCATTGTTAGGCTCTCTGCAAACAGACGAGTGTAAATTGAAATTTGTTCTTTGCAGAGTTTTTATAATGGATGACTTACATAATCTAGATATAACTAAAAAATAGGTTCTATTCACATGTCTAATTTTATTAATTCTTACCATTCTCTGATTTTTATTTGCTGCAAGAGGCAAGAGATTGGCGTTATTAAATTGAGTGTCTCTGAGTTTTTAGCATCCTTTTCTAAAAGGAAGAATGATTCGGTTACAAATGCATGAGAAAAAGTTTGTGTCCGTGGGTGGTATTTGTATTTTTTTAATATATTTTTATTTATTTATTTATTTAAGATTTCTGTCTCTTCCCCACTGCCGCCTCCCCTTTCCCTCCCCCTCCCCCAATCAAGTCCCCCTCCCTTGTCAGCCCAAAGAGCAATCAGGGTTCCCTGCCCTGTGGGAAGTCCAAGGACCACCCACCTCCTTCCAAGTCTAGTAAGGTGATCATCCAAACTGCCTAGGCTCCCACAAGGCCACTATGTGCAGTAGGATCAAAAACCCATTGCCATTGTTCTTGAGGTCTCAGTAGTCCTCATTGTCCGCTATGTTCAGCGAGACCAGTTTTAACCCAGGCTTTTTCAGACCCAGGCCAGGTGGCCTTGGTGAGTTCCCGGTAGAACATCTCCATTGTCTCAGTGTGTGGGTGCACCCCTCGCGGTCCTGAGTTCCTTGCTCATGCTCTCTTTCCTTCTGCTCCTGATTTGGACCTTGAGATTTCAGTCCGGTGCTCCAATGTGGGTCTCTGTCTCTGTCTCCTTTCATCGCCTGATGAAGGTTAATATTCAGGAGGATGCCTATATGTTTTCCTTTGGGTTCTCCTTCTTCTTATTTAGCTTCTCTAAGAACCCGAATTCTAGGCTCAATGTCCTTTATTTATGGCTAGAAACCAAATATGAGTGAGTACATCCCATGTTCCTCTTTTAGGGTCTGGCTTACCTCACTCAGGATAGTGTTTTCTGGTATTTGTATTTTTTAAGAGACAGAATTTCATGGATCATAGGTTCAAGCAAATACCCATTGTGCCAGACATTAGCTGCCACTTAGCAGCACTGATAGAGAAGTAGAAAACATCTGGCCCTGGATAATGAGCCAGAGCTTCTAAACTCCCTTGGATACTAATAGCATTGGGCAAAGGTCGTGGTGAAAGGCCATCTGGCTCCCTGTGCAAAGATCTGCAAAGCAGTCGCCACGTATAGCAAACCATCAGCATATTTGCAAGACGCAGCGGGTAGAAAAATCTATTAAGTACTAAATATTTAACCAATAACTTCACATCTCTGACATAAACATATTTCATTATCATTGTAGCTAGTGAACATGTTTGGATAAGAAACTCTTGAAATAAGCATTACATAATTATAAAATGCAAATTAAAAAACTATTTAGAAACACAAAGGAAACCATTTAGTGCATCGCAGAGATGTGTGCAAATGTGTAAGAGATTTGTCATTAACAAACAGAATATTCTTCTTCTGGTTTGACCCTATTACCTTGACAACATTTTTATCATAAATTACTTCATGAAGAAGGCCTGGCAGTAACAGGCATGGAGACATGGGCAGGAAATAGAGAAATCTAATCTTTTATTGCAAACATGAAGCAGAGAGTATAAGCAGTAGTAGGATAAGGTTATACTATGAGAAATCCCATGGTGCATTCCTTCCTACCTAAAATTCCCCAAATTATTGAATTAACTGAAAAGCAAGTGTTCAAATACTTGATAGTGTTCAAATGTAGATAGTTCTCATTTAAACTACCAAATACAATTCTATGGTTAAATATTAAACAAAATAATTAGACCATAAGTATGAAGTTGCTGATAATAGTTTATCAAGGTTATTTATTGTACTGTGGCCATAATTTAGAAATTCTGGTGTATTATTCCAAAATATATTTAAAACATATCCATAATTTGTTAACGGAGAAATACTCTGCAGACTTTAATTGACTGATGAAACTTTTGAATTCCATATCATTACATCTTAAAAGATTTTTTTATTATTAAAAAGAGCAATCTATTCTCATCAATAAAATGAAATGTAATTATGTCGTATTGATATTAATGATTATGTCTACTGTTCATAGCTACTTGTAAATGTATCTTATAATCACTAATCAACATGTATTTGTGCTATTTTAATGTTGTCTTCATTAGACAGTCTGGAAAATGACTGACATGTGTTCACTATTACATCTGCACATATGGGACCATACCCAATTATTTTTTATAATAGTTAGGCATAGATATAAATATAGTTTATAAATGAACATGGACTTTCTGGTACTTTGCATTTAAATAATTCCATTTGAAACGCTAAAACGAAACTAGACTTAAACTATAGGTATAAAACAATAACATGAACATGAGAAAATTAAATCATAAACAGTAATTATATAAATAATGCAAGAGAGAGTTCTCCCCTGATGAAGATTGGAATTGTTTTAAATAAAAGAACAAGATGGAAATGAGTCAATAAAATAGATTATTAAAAGAAACCTGATCCAACTTAGATGAAATATCTGACAGCACAAAAAAAGACATTAGAATTTGACAAAACGTTTTCATCTCAAGGCTATAACAAAATCTCATGAGTAGAAAACAGTTTAATAACAAACATGAATATATAATAAAAGTAGACATTTTGCTGTTCATTTAGACAACAGATTATTAGCAAACTTCAAGAGTCATTGATCCCATGCACACATACACACAAAGTTTGTATACATGAAAAATACTATCTGAAAACATTTTGAAAAGAATTTCTTGAATTATTGAATGACTTTTGAAATTATTTAAATATTAAAAAATATTTTATTTTTAAAATTATATTTGAAAGCAAAGAATGATTTAAGCAAAATAAAGGTAAATGACAATTTAGGCAATTCAAATAATGTTGCACAATTAGAAGACATAATGGATTAGTACTTCTCTGCTGATCTGCATATCAAAAAATATTTGTTTCATGTATTTAAAAATTGATGCTGCAATAAAGAGTATCATTTTAAAAGTGCAATATAAATAAATATAGATATATTTTAAATCACAAATAAACAGGAGGAATCTACACTTAAGATATTTTGATAACTATGCAAAAATCTACAATAAAGTTTTGTTGCTTATTAAAAACATAAGGGATTTAAAAAACAAGTTATATGTATTTTGTATTAATAATTTGATATTTCCAATGAATAAGCAAATTACAAAAAACATCAAAACTAGTTCAGACAGAAATGTAAATAAAATTTGTCATGTATGTAAATCTAAAAATGTATAAAGTCTAAAACAACAAATAACAAACTAAAATTCTCTTACTGACTTCAGATATGATATGATAAAACATACTCCATAATAGCCAAAAAACTCATTTTCTCATTAGAAACTACAAATGAATATTTGGGAAAAACATTGCCTTCTCCAAATCTGACAAATACAAGGGTATGTACTTGTCAAGCATATTATTTAAATATAACATATAAATGAATGTATAAAATGAAGAAGCTATCTTAAAATCAAAATTAAATACAAAACACCATGATGCACTTGATCACTGTTTTACTGAGAAAACACATCACTTGAAAATAACTCAAATATCAAGGTTGGGAGCAGGAAACTAAGTCATCAATCATTTGCTTCTATGTAAATATGTAAATTTTACCCAGTGACTTCTCCCTGCCCCCCCACAGGTCAGATATTCTCTATCTCCTGTCATGTCTATCATAGTAGGCTAGCGATGCCTCAGTCTGAGAAACAGGGTGTGAATAAAGTGCACACAATTTCTAACCAGAAGCTGTAGAGATTCCTTTTGTGGACCCAAGCTCTTTTACTATCATGACTTTGAATATAATGGGAAATATCTAGCAAATCCAGAATTCCATCAGCTTGTGTGTTTAATGAGCCTTGTGTGGCATCATTTGCATAAATCATTAACAGGCATGGAACAGGACCAAGGTCTAAAGTCCTGTTGCATTAAGTAATGTGTGGGTCTCTTTCTTTCTTTGCAATAATCTTGTATTTTCTTTTTGTTATGAAAGGACCAGGTAAATATTTATATCTGTGAGTCTTTATAGTTCCTCGCTCCAAGATCCTGCATTTATAACAGAAAACTAACGTTACATACTGTTGGTGGAGACTGCTTGTTCACTCCTAGCCACCCAGATCAGAAATAATCACACAGACACTGTTTTAATTGCAACACTGCTTGACCAATGACTCTAGCATATTTCTAGCTAGCTCTTATATCTTAAATTAACCAGTTTCTACTATTTTGTATATTACCATGAGGGTCATGGCCTACCAGTAAAGTTCTCGGTGGTGGTTCACATTTTTCTCCTTTGGCAACTACATGGCATCTCTCTGACTCTGCCTTCTTTCTCCTCTATCACTGTGTTACAAAAGAACTTTGGGTGACTGTCCAGGCAGTGAGGCATCACTGTCAATTCTAGAGTCTTGGAAGTTGCTTACAATGTACTTCTTGTTTACTTAGGTAATATTATATCCTTCTGGAGTCTGTGAAGAGGTTAAAGAACGATAGTTATAATTATAAAAGATAAATTAGATATAAAACTTTAGACCCACAAAGATAGAATAGATGTATTTTCCTTAATTTGTCAAATGTAAATGGACTAAATAGTGAAACTATAATTCTTGCTTATTTACTGTTTTTGTTATATGTATTCATGCCATGCTAAAGTTAAAACCTTTCTTTTTAATTAGACAGAAAAGGGGAGGTGATCTGGTATTCCCCTCTGTATGCTGTGAATATGTTTTATTGCCATTAATTAATAAAAAGCTGTTTTTGGTCAATGACTTAACAGTGTAAAGCCAGGTAGAAAATCCAAGCAGAGATTTAGAGAGAGAGTAGGCTGAGTCAGAGAGATGCCATGTAGCTGCCAAAAGAGACAGTTACCCTGGAACCTTGTCAGTAAGTCACAAACCTTGTGGTAATACACATAATAATAGAAATGGGTTAATTTAAGATATAAGAGCTAGTTGAAATAAGCTTAAGCTATTGGCCAAGCAGTATTGTAACTAATATATTTTCGGTGTGATTATTTCAGGTCTGGGCAGCCAGGAAATAAATGAGCAGCCTCTGCCAACAACATACTGCATGAACAAATAAGAGAGGTAAGGTCAGCTTTTCTTTAAGAAATGACATTTCTGGGCCACAATGTTGTGTTAGGATGTGATGCCATTTACTGTAAGCGTCAGCACATGTTTCTTATCATTGCAAATAAGCCATGGGTGGGTTATTGTTAACTCAATAATAATGTAATTGATGGCATGTTAATCATATCTGCTGGGTAACACCAATGAATATGATTGATTTCATGTTGCTTACAGTTAACAATGCTGTGTTGTTACAAAATCCTATATTTTCTTTTTTTATTTTTTTTATTTATTTATTAAAGATTTCTGTCTCCTCCCTGCCACCGCTTCCCATTTCCCTCCCTCTCCCCCAATCAAATCCCCCTGTCTCATCACCCTGAAGAGCAGTAAGGGTTCCCTGCCCTGTGGGAAGTCCAAGGACCTCCCACCTCCTTCCAGGTCTAGTAAGGTGAACATCCAAACAGCCTAGGCTCCCACAAAGCCAGTACGTGCAGTAGGATCAAAACCCATTGCCATTGTTCTTGATTTCTCAGAAGTCCTCCTTGTCCGCTATGTTCAGAGAGTCCGATTTTATCCCATGCTTTTTCAGACCCAGTCCAGTTGGCCTTGGTGAGTTCCCGATAGAACACCCCCATTGTTTCAGTGTGTGGGTGCACCCCTCCTGGTCCTGAGTTCCTTGCTCGTGGTCTCTCTCCTTCTGCTCCTGATTTGGACCTTGAGATTTCTGTCCGGTACTCCAATGTGGAACTCTGTCTCTGTCTCCTTTTATCACCTGATGAAGGTTAATATCCAGGAGGATGAATATATGTTTTTCTTTGTGTTCTCCTTCTTCTTATTTAGCTTCTCTAAGAACTCGAATTCTAGGCTCAATGTCCTTTATTTATGGCTAGAAACCCATTATGAGTGAGTACATCCCATGTTTCTCTTTTTGGGTCTGGCTTACCTCACTCAGGATAGTGTTTTCTATTTCCGTCCATTTGCATGCAAAATTCACGAAGTCATTGTTTTTTATTGCTGAGTAGTACTCTAATATGTATATATTCCATACTTTCTTCATCCATTCTTCCATTGAAGGGCATCTAGGTTGTTTCCAGGTTCTGGCTATTACAAACAATACTACTATGAACATAGTTGAGCATATACTTTTGTTGTATGATAGGGCATCTCTTGGGTATATTCTCAAGAGTGGTATTGCTGGGTCCAGGGGTAGGTTGATCCCGAATTTCCTGAGAAACTGCCACACTGCTTTCCAAAGTGGTTGCACAAGTTTGTATTCCCACCAGCAATGGATGAGTGTACCCCTTTCTCCACAACCTCTCCAGCAAAGGCTATCATTGGTGTTTTTGATTTTAGCCATTTTGACAGGTGTAAGATGGTATCTTAAAGCTGTCTTGATTTGCATTTCTCTGATCGCTAAGGAAGTTGAGCATGACCTTAAGTGTCTTTTGGCCATTTGAACTTCTTCTGTTGAGAATTCTCTGTTCAGCTCAGTGCCCCATTTTTTAATTGGGTTGATTAGCCTTTTACAGTCTAGTTTCTTGAGTTCTTTATATATTTTGGAGATCAGACCTTTGTCAGTTGCAGGGTTGGTGAAGATCTTCTCCCAGTCAGTGGGTTGCCTTTTTGTCTTAGTGACAGTGTCCTTTGGTTTACAGAAGCTTCTCAGTCTCAGGAGGTCCCATTTATTCAATGATGCCCTTAATGTCTGTGCTGCTGGGTTTATATGTAGGAAGTGGTCTCCTGTGCCCATGTGTTGTAGAGTACTACCCACTTTCTCTTCTATCAGGTTCAATGTGTTCAGACTGATATTGAGGTCTTTAATCCATTTGGACTTGAGTTTTGTGCATGGTGATAGATATGGATCTATTTTCATTCTTCTACAGATTGACATCCAGTTTTGCCAGCACCATTTGTTGAAGATGCTCTCTTTTTTCCATTGTATACTTTTAGCTCCTTTATCAAAAATCAGGTGCTCATAGGTTTGTGGGTTAAAGTCCGGGTCTTCTATTCTATTCCATTGGTCGACTTCTCTGTTTTTATGCCAATACCAAGCTGTTTTCAATACTGTAGCTCTGTAATAGAGTTTGAAGTCAGGAATGGTAATGCTTCCAGACGATCCTTTATTGTATAAGATTGTTTTGCCTATTCTGGGTTTTTTGTTTTTCCATATAAAGTTGAATATTGTCTTCTCAAAGTCTGTGAAGAATTTTGGTGGGATTTTGATGGGGATTGCATTGAATCTATAGATTGCTTTTGGTAGAATTGCCATTTTTTCTATGTTTATCCTCCAAATCCAAGAGCAAGGGAGATCCTTCCATTTTCTGGAATCCTCTTCAATTTCTTTCTTCAAAGACTTAAAGTTCTTGTCAAATAGTTTTTTTCACTTCCTTGGTTAGAGTTGCCCCAAGATATTTTATGCTATTTGTGGCTATCGTGAAAGGTGATGCTTCTCTGATTTCCCTCTCTGTTTCCTTATCCTTAGTGTATAGGAAGGCAACTGATTTTTTGGAGTTGATCTTGTATCCTGCCACATTACTAAAGGTGTTTATCAGCTGTAGGAGTTCTTTGGTGGAGTTTTGGGGGTCGCTTATGTACACTATCATATCATCTGCAAATAACGAAAGCTTAAGTTCTTCCTTTCCAATACGAATCCCCTTGATCCCCTTATGTTGTCTTATTGCTATTGCTAGAACTTCAAGCACTATATTGAAGAGGTATGGAGAGAGTGGACAGCCTTGTCGTGTTCCTGATTTTAGTAGGATGGCCTTGAGTTTTTCTCTATTTAATTTAATGTTGTCTGTCAGCTTGCTGTAAACAGCTTTTATTATATTTAGGTATGACCCTTGTATCCCTAATCTCTCCAAGACGTTTATCATAAAGGGGTGTTGAATTTTGTCGAATGCTTTTTCAGCATCTAATGAAATGATCATATGTTTTTTTTTCTTTCAATTTTTTTATATGATGGATTACATTGATTTTCGTATGTTGAACCAGCCCTGCATCTCTGGGATGAAGCCTACTTGATCATAAGGGATAATTTTTCTAATGTGTTCTTGGATTCGGTTTGCCAGTATTTTGTTGAGAATTTTTGCGTCAATGTTCATGAGTGAGATTGGCCTATTATTAATGCCTTCTACTCCTCTGACACGCTGTCAGTCCTTCGGTGGAGGACGGATGACCGGTGCCTGGGAACTCAGGTGCTTTCCTGACAGATTTCACCTACATTGTGTTGTCTCCACTGCCCTCCCCTCTGGTTTCTTCAAGTTTTTGTAGGAGGGCTCCACCTGCTTCCCTGCCTAGAGCTCCCATGCTATCTATCTGACTTTCTTTCTTTTTCTTCTCAATAGGAAAGTTGTTGAGTAGAGCCATATTTTTCCATTTATACTGTGTTTCTCTAATTATTTGTTTATTGGGGGTTTGGTTGGTTTTGTTTCTATTTTCTTTCTTTTCTTCTTTTTTTTATTTTGTATTTCATTTTTGTTTCATTATTTTGTAGCTGTACCTCTCTATGTAGTCAGACAGTCAGTGATTTTAGGGCTGAAATTTCAAATGATCACAAAGTGTTTTGTTTCTGATGCTTGTTTTCTGCTCCCCTCTTTTTTTACAGGATAAGTCATCTCATGGAACTGTAGCTCTATGTAGGACATAGGTGACTAGACAAAAATGCCAAATTTAATGTATACGATTTTACAACTGTGTAAAACAATATTTAATAATTTATTTTGCTGGTTGCTTATATAATTATGTAGACATCAATAAAAATCCTGGGGATGTAGCTTAGGTGGTAGAAAACCTACAAAGCAAGCCTGACAGCCTAATCCCTTACACCACACACACTCTACATGATTGTGAACAAAAGTAAACCCAGCACTTGGAGGTGGTGAAACTAAAGTCCAAGGTTACCATACTTTCACTTGGAGAGTGCTCAAGGTCAACCTGCCCTAGAGGTCCTGTCTTAAAGAAAAAAAGAATGCCTCGTCATTTACCATAAGAAGAATTTGTTTTCCTTCCTTCTATACGGTGTTATGACAGTCTGGGCCTTAAGTGGATTTCATTTCTTAAGAGGCATAATATTTCTTAAATCTTTGGTAAGGTCAGCTTTTCTTTAAGAAATGACATTTCTGGGCCACAATGCTGTCTTAGGATGTCATGCCATTTACTGTAAGCTTCAGTACATGTTCCTTCAGCCATAATCAAAAGAACGCTTCAAACAGAATGAAGACCAGTATTTAAAGGCTAACTCCTAAAGGGAGTCATTCATTTCAAAAAGAAACTGTTAAAAGGCTTGAGAGTGCCCACCAATTTCTAAACAGAGGTCTCAAAGCAAGAATGGTCCTGCTAAACTAGGTGATTTTTAATTATACTATAAGAGAAATGTAGCGACGGATTTTTTTTTTTTAATTTTGTTCCTCACATGCCTTGAGTTACTGATAACCTATTGATCTTCCCTTAGCTATTTTTCTGACATGGAAACTATAGATATTATTGTTTATATTATGCTCTTAAATTAACTGGTATTGTATAACCATTCTACTGAAGTACAGAGGTAAGATAACTCTACAGTAAACAAAAGTTATGGAAAATTGAATTCAGAATTAAGATTCAAATTCTGTCCAACAGGAATAGTAAATTATGATGAATTGCAAAAGGGAAGAAAAACTCTGTTGTTATAAAAGGAAACTTAAATATCAGACAGTGAAAATAGCTTCTGTCAAGCCTCCCCTTGTCTGAACACAACTTTCTTTCAGATTCTTGCATTTAGGGTTTAGACCAAGGCCAGCAATTTAATATAAGGGTAGCATAAATTACATATAATTTAGAAATACATTTAAAACAAGGAGGACATCTGATTAAGCTTATCCTTAAGAATATTTGTGCCAAAACCTTGATAATATATAGGAAAGAGTTTTAATGACCTGGTATTACAGAGTAATCTAGACATTGTCTATAGCACAGACTTAAACAAGAATGACTGTAAGCAGAATCTCAATCTGGAACCTGCTGTGTTAACCAGGCAAGAGTGAACTTGGAAATAATTGTTTGAAGTAGAGTTGGAAATAATTGATTGACAAGCACCCTGAGAAACAGTAGATTATGTGTTTAAATGGGATATTTAAAGACATTACATTGCCGGGCGGTGGTGGTGCACGCCTTTAATCCCAGCACTTGGGAGGCCTTTAATTTATTGATGAATGCCCATCTTTAGAATTTATAGCAGGTAAGAAGGATGTGAAATGGAGCCATTTATTTAGAGGGAAGACAATTGATTTTGCTTAATAAATATTGTGTTTAAAACTGTTTAAGTGTGCACAGGAAAGTGCCCAATAAGTTGAAGATACAATAGAGACATAAGCACTAATAATATGATACGGCAGACACTGTATCAGTGATATATTTAGGATCATGAAGGTAAATGGTCTCTGAGAAAAAGGATAAGCAGAGGGACATATGGGGCTCATTAACTATATTTCCAGGTACAATACAGATGTAAAATATCCATATAGTATTGAATAATATTAAAGCAGAACTATCAGACATGAACAATATAGTAGAATTTTTTTAAAAAATAAACGGAACATGGAGTTAATAGAATGAAAGCTACAGAAAACGCAATTTATTGGTTTTGAAAGCCATAAGTCAGTGTTGTGATTAAGTGAAAAGGACTAAATAAGGCTTAATCTATACAAAAGAGAAATTTCTATTGCATGGAAATAATACTCTGGCAGTCAATTTTCCAAAGAAGTATAAAATAGCAGATATGTTTTCATACACCTGGACTTGACCTTTTGACTTACTGAATTTAGAAATCAATTTATTGGGTCTATGGAAATGACAAATTAGGAGCAAAATCTAGAACAATATGTACACAAACATAAACCAGAAAAGATATTCTGTTGAGAGAATTGTGTCCCATGTTTGCAAGTGCGTACAAAAAGTCTGGTACCCTAATTTACAAGTTAAAATGTTTTAAATATTAACCAGTAGATTAAAAGTGTGCAGTTAATGATGCAATAATTTCATAAAATTCTTGATATGTGGCCAGTAGGCTTCTTGTTCGGAAAAAGAAATCAAAAGATTATTACCTCATGATTATTGTTCTGTACCTGTTCATGGATGCTATGGAAGGCAATAGTTATGGGAGAAAGTTGTGTAGCTGGGTCTGTTTAAGAGTCCACAAGCAGTGGACCAGGATCTATCCCTGGTGCTTGAGCTAGCTTTTTAGAGTTCACTGCCCATGGTAGGGTGCCTTGTTGTGTCTTGATACACCGTTTCTGCATCAACTTAATGTGCAAGGCTATGTTGACTCCCCTTGGGAGGCATACCCTTTTTGAGGAGTGGATGGGGATGGGTTGGGAGAAAGCTGAAAGGGGAGCAATAGGAAGGGAGGAAGAGGGAACTGTGGTTGGTATGTAAAATGGATAAAAATTTAAAGTAAAAAAATTAATATCTTACTGTGACGCCAAAATAATTAATTAGGTAATACTTTTCTAATTAAATATGAGGATGTCCCAACATGTTTTGTATTATCAATGTTACTAAAATGGTAATTTCTCACACAAGTAGTGTGAAAATCTCCCAGACTTCTCACATATCTCTTACCACTTCACCCCAGCTTCCTCGGAGGTTCAGGAAAGTGTCTCCTTGGGTTAAAATCGTGAAATACTTAAAACAGGATGGATATTGGTGATACCATTCTAGAAATCCATAGCTTCAATCTGGATCCACACTGCTGTGAATTGAATTACATCTTCATTCAGAAGAACTCTACCAGTCTAGACTACCCCAGTGGTCCCTGTTCATTCTTCTCTATGTAAACATAATCTCTGGCAAACACCTTCTGTGTTGACACTCATTTTCTTTAACACCGTTGATTGGAACCTGTGCTTTCTGCACTGAATTGTATTTGCTCTTTGACCAAAGAACAAACTATTCTAGCTCATCCTGGAAATAATTGACTTTGTTGCTGTCCTCAGAAACATGTGGAACAATCATAAATCATCCTAATTTAATCTAAAATAGATTTTACTTACAGATTAACTCTTAGAAGACTTGTTTTACAGATCAACTTCGTGACTATATTTAGTAATGCTTTGGAGTTTCCACTGAAACAGGGTTATTTGAGCATTTCCCCTTTGCCCTAAAATTTCTAAAAGATACACTTCTAAAAGCAAGGCTTAGATTTTCAGCCTCCTCACAGATACTCTCTGCTCAGGGCTCAACAATTGTTAAACACACAAATAGAAACCCAGCATTAGAGGTGTGATTATCATACCAAGCCTGAATGGGGGTAGTGTCCTGGAATTCACAGATGCCTACTAAATATTTGAAATACAAAGGCTGTCAAAACGTGCTCAGCAGTAAGCAGGCATCAGTTTTGAAGAAGCAGGGCCCCCCATCTGAGGATGCAAACTGCTTTATTCATTATCCCTTTACATTGTTTCATGATGAAGTATTAATAGCTTGCACATGTTGAGTGAAGTGGACTCTATTCTAAAATATCTCTGGCATCTGTACCTCACAGGAGGATTTGCCTTGTGCCTTGTTTGGCAGTATTGTCTTTTCCTTGTTTTTCTTTATTTTAAATTGTCTTTTCTAGTTGGTATATAAAGGAATTTATGGATTGTAACATCCTCAAACCAAGACATCTTCATCATTCATTATGATCCTAATCTTCTGCCTACCTCTCTCCACCCTTGCTCTCCCTGCTGTGCCCTTCTTCTTACTAATTATTATGTATTCTGTTAAACACATGCATGCACACACACGTATCCCTAAGACACAGAAGAACTACGGAGAACTACGGAGGAAATGAAACATAAAATATTCAGATTTCAAAAGGTAACACAGCTGGGTGTGGTAATAAATCTTGAATATTTTTATTTTAATACATAATGAAAGGGTAATGAGATATATGTACAATATGTGTGTGTGCCTCTGTGTGTTGTGTGTGTGTGTGTGTTTGTGCACAGAGTGTTAGCACGTGTTTTTCCAGCATCTTCCTTAATCCCTCTTCACCTTATTTTGGGGGACAGGGTATTTCACTGGACATAAGTTTTTATTTTTGGCTAGAGCATCAGGTGAGTAAGATCCTGCGACCTACAAGTCTCTATAAATGAAAGCTGAGGTTACAGACATGCACACCTACCTTTCCATTTAGGTGCTGAGATACAAACTCAGATCCTTACGCTTATAAAAAAAGTACTCAACCTAATGAACCATCATTTCAGCCCATTACAGAGTTATTACAGAGCTTTAAATAGAAAAGTTTGTTTTAGGGTTTTTTTTTTTTTTTTTTTTTGAGTGTATAGAATAATGCACAATGCAGTCAACCATTGGCTCTTACCTCACTCAGACATGGTGATTCTGCTTCCAGGAATCTCAGAATGAGACTGTGAAAGACCTGTCTCCTCCTGTCTTATATTGCTCTCTAGTGTCCACCACTACTGCTAAGTTTCTATGGCAAACTAGCATGGCTCCAGGGAATAAAGGCGTGTGTCATTACTTGCTGGTCTGTAAGGCTCATCAGTGAGGCTCTTTGACTCTCTGAACTTCAACCTTTATTTACTAAAATGCAAATGAAATATCATTACATTTCCCATTTTTGTCTAAAGTTTTTAATAAAAGGGAAAGGCTATACTTAATAAATTAAAAACTATATACAATAAGTATAATGACTATATATAATACATACAAGCAATAAACATATCAATAATGTCTAGTCAATTTGCATTTGACGAATTTAAAGAAAATCCTCCAAATGTATCCTGTCTCGGTGAGTCCAAAATCTTATACCTAATTTACCTTCTATAATAACTTGCTTTCTGCATCTGGTAAAGTATAACTATCTAATATTCAACTCCTTCAGGGACCCAAGACAGAAATAATAATAACTGAGTAAGCAGGAAGTAAGACTAAGCAGCTTCCAAACAATGTGAGAAATGACAGAAACTGTTGTCTGCCTGCAAAGTCATACAAAGTTCATCTGAAACATTGGAGCATCTATTTTGCTACAGGATTAGCACATCTGATAGACTTTTCTGTGAAGCAGGATATTCTAAAGGGTTGACCATCCTTGCCATGACAATGTTTGACAGTTACTTTCTGCTGGTTCTACTCCTGCTAATTGACAAAGTCTCAATTTTCCTTTCAGAATTAACTCAGAGAACTTTTTCACATAAGTTTTTAATTTTTATTCAGTTTATGTGCTAAAGTAATTCAATTTAAGATATTGTCATTCCTCAGCATTAAAATTCCTACACAGATGTTTGTGGAGGGTAATATGACCAGAATGCAGTTAAAATTTGGATCAAAACAATTTATCTATGTCTATTATAATTTCTCTTTAATCAAAGTCAATTCTCTCTCAGCTTCAAGTGATAATTCCCTGGAACAATTTAAGTCATTATGACCATCTAAGATTTTGTTTAAATTAATCAGTTCATCAGTCTTTATCACAATAGTGGGACATAGATTGGAAATGTCTCCTATCAGTTTTTGGAAGTCATTAAAGAGTCTGCCATCAATCTCTCCTAATTTGTACTTTTGTGGTCTCATTTTCTGTAAGCCCATTTTATAACCTTAATAATTAATAACATCACCTCTTTGTATTTTTTTCAAGAGCAATTCTTAATCCCCAACAATCAAGACTTTCCTTACTTCTTCAAACTTTAGTTTTAAAGGATTTGCATTTGAATCGTATAGTAAATTGCCATCCATGTAATAATAAGCTATAGATTCAGGAAATTGGTTATGTATCATTTACAATGACTGATTTACAAAATATTGGCACAAAATTGGGATATTTAATATTTCCTCTGTGAGAATCTTCCATTTATATCTTTTAGCAGGCTGAGAATTATTATTAAGGTACCGTGAATGCAAATTTTTCCTGTCTTTTCTTGTAAAGTTATAGTGAAGAGGCAAACTTTTAAATCAATAACTATAAAAAGGTCATCCTTTAGGCAATTGGGAAGGCAAAGGAATTTCAGATTATAGACAAACTATTGGCTGAATCATCTCATTAACAGCTTTTAGATCAGTTACCATTTTCCAGTTTCAAGATTCCTTTTTAACAACAAATGCAAGATAATTCCACGTCTTGGTTGCTTTTCCATGTGCTGAGCATCTAGTTGTTCCCGTCCCAACTCCTCTAAAGCCTGCAGTTTCTCTATCATTAAAGCTTATCGCTTAACCCATGCAGGTAGGTTTTTCTGTCAACCTTTTTAAAATATAGGGTCATTGGTACTTCTGAGAGTTTGCCAGTTGTTGTTCTATGTTTTTGTACCGCCTGAATGGTCAAGGAGTTTTGTAGGACCTTAAAATATCCCTCCCTGAAATATGGGTTAGTTTATGATCCATTTCTGAGACTTCAGGAATGTTAATCTGTGTATTTCATTGTTGTAACAGAACATGGCCCCACACTTTCACTATTATATTAGCCACATCCACATGTGGCTTTTTTCTTGGAAGTGGAGATAGAATGCAGGCTTCACTCATGAGAGATAAACAGATAAGCATTGTCCACTGGGCAATGAGCAGTGTAAACAATTCTATTCACAGGGCCTTATTACTTTTCATTCAGGAATAAGTTATTCCTAAACATCCCAGCATTGGCTTGACCTCAATCTGTGTTTCAAGCAATCCTAGAATTTGCGATGCTGTTGCTTCAGCTGCCTGGGGACCTGAGACTGCAGGACGGTACCACTGGGCCTGATTAGGTTATCTTAAAGCTCACACATGTGGCACAGAGGCTGAGGGGCTGGAAAATCTCTTTTACGTGATCCTCTTTCTCTTGTGGAGATTTGATAATTAAAAAAAAAAAAACTAGGTAAAAACAAAACCAGACAAAGACAAAGCAAATACAATTAAAATTGTTTATAGAAAATAGCTTCCCACACAATCCAAGAAATAAGCAATCAAATAGCAAGCATGACTGCCCTGGATGGACATTGGAGCAAACACACAAGTGTACAAATCTACTCTGAGAATCATTTTCAGCAGCAGGATTCTCTCGAGCTAAAGAAAGGTGGGAGTCCTCATTTATAATAGCATGTCTAGAGGTCACTGTGACCCTGATAGTGTTAGCAAGGCACAATACAGAAGAGAAAGAACATTTTGCTGAATTCCTTCAATCATTCTTCAAAACTTCTTCATTTTACACTAAATGCTGAAGCTTGGTGAATCTGAAAATCAAATGCTGCAAATTAAGAGAGGAGGAATGTAAAAATTCTTTCTTTCTTTTTTTCTTTCTTTCTTGCTTGCTTGCTTTACTTTTTTTCTTCCTTCATATATCATATCCCAACTGCAGTTTTCCATTTTTCCACTCCTATCAGTCCCTTCCCAACCTTACCTCTCTCTCAGATCAACTCATTCTGTTTCTCTTAGAAAAGAAAAGAAAAATAAACAAACAAACAAACTTCCTGGGATATTTACCATCTTCAAAACATTGCCTAGCCCAGTAGGAGAAAAGTAGTCTAAAACACAATTAAAAGAGTCAGAGACACACCATATTCCCATTTTTGGGAGTCACAAAAGAATGCTGTGCTACACAACTATACATATATGCAAAGGACCTAGTTAAGAAACATACAGGGCCCATGTTTGTTACTTCTATTTCTGTGGGCCCCTATGAGCATTGCTTTCTTAACTCTGGGGCCCAAGTTTTAATGGTAATCAGTCCCTATAACTACTACAATCCTCCTGCTCCCTTCTTCTGTGGGCTTCCCCTCCTTGGCTCCACCTAATATTTGACTTTTGGTCTCTGAATCTGCCCACCAGTTTCTCTATGATGCTCCTCTGATGACAGTTGGCTAACTTTTACATCTTAATTTAACCCATCTCAATCTGTGTATCACCACGTGGTAGTGGCTTACCAGCTTAAGTTCCAACATCTGTCTCTGGTGGGGCTACATGGCTTCTCCTTGACACTATTCTTCTTTCTCCTAGCATTCAGATTAGCTTTCACTGTCTAGCTCTGTTCACTTATAGCTCCGCTATAGGCCCAAAGCAGTTCCTTTATTAACCAATAATATTCACTACTCATGCTGTGAAAAGAATAGTCTCCTAGTGGGGCAATCTGTTGGGAAGGTTCTGATGTTTCTGAAGCTCAAGATGACATTAGAAAATAATAGAATCCTTTGGTGTTTCAGAATGGGGATGGTAAAGCAAGTAGTTGGCAATCACCTGACTATTAAATACCATAGAATCACAAAAATAGCTTAGTTACACTTATCTTGATATGTTCTTCCTAGAATAGCCAGCTCAAGAACACTGTTTAAACGAACAGTAAAGCAGGAAACTGACCCAAAGTAGCAAAGTAACAAAGGAGGCAGACAAGAAGACAGAGATCCCACATGTTTTAGCTTGCCTTCAGGAGCCTATTTAGACATTTATAGGCCAGAATAAAGGTCAATGAGTTTGGGAAGGAGCAGTCTATAAGTCATTGCTAAAGTGAACATCATTCTTTTCTCAGGTTTTAGCTTAATTTTGAGTTATTCGTTGACACTATTCATAAATAATATTTCTCTATTAAAAATGTCCAGAGGATTTAATTCTTCCTTTTATTTCTCAAACTTAACAAGTAGTAGCATTCTATGTTTCAATTTTTTAGTACTCTTATCATTTCAGTTAAATGCCCATAGATAATTAGATATAAAATAAGTATGAAAATTGTATCAATTAATAATAAGGACAAATAACTTCTCTGCCTCCTGAGTGGTATCCTGGATATCAAGTACAAAGTGAAATGTATAAATGACTCCATCAATACATTGAATTACTTTACTTCATAATTAGTACTACAGTTATGGCAAGGCACGCCAACCAAAGCAAAGAGCAAGGCTAATTAGTATTGAGGGATCAAGGCTCACCTATGACTTGTAAATTTTTACTGAGCTGGGTGAAAGGTCCCTTGTGAGGTCAAATAAATCTGGCATCAAACCAATAGAGGAAAGAGAAGGAAATGAAGGAGTCAAAGAGGTCATCAGTGATAATACGTGGGGAAAAGTTAAATACTCGGGTCTAAAATAATGAAGAGTGATGAGTTTCAGGACTTTTGAAAAGGCAATTAAATTTGAAGTACCTTTAATTAACTTCAGGGGTGAAAAGAAGCCTGAGAAAGGCAGTGGAGGAGGAATAATCAGGCCCCAATAAGAGAAACAGTGTTTTCTTCATTAAAATGCTTTTACTTAAACTTCCTTCTGCAGAATGGCAGGGATGGCAGAAGCAAGCTAATTAAGCATTCACACGCTACCTATTAGTCATTTTTCAATCATATTATATAATGCCCTTGGAAAAGAAACTTCTGATAATGAATGTATTCTACCAATTAAAATAACCAGGAAATTACTTTGATTTGCAATAAAGAATTCTGACTTGACAATGAAAGTAAAATTATTTGATTTTTAGGTTCTCAAACAATTTCCAAGACTTTGTACTTGCTTTGGTGCTGTTTCCTATACTGAAATTTATCAGGAGAACTTGTGAAAAGTAATTTTAGGTTATGATTAATCTAAACAAAAAAGTCTATTAAGGAATGGAAGACATGTTTCATTTTTGTTACATTACTATTTGAAAGTGATTTGGTCTCTTCAGTAAGACTAGTGTATACAGAATTGGGATTATATGCAATAATTAAACGTCATACTCATTGTTCAAAGACTTTTCAGTTTTCCAAAGGTTACACAATTTGTCTGTAATCCGTGACTGAAAAATCACTTTCTTCCCAATGATCAGTTTTCCTCTCTTGCATTTATCAATTCTGTTGAGAACATTAAAAGGATTCTAATCAAAGTATTAATAAATTAGAAAATTAAATGCATTTCACAAATGAGTAATCCTTAGAAGAGTTGAAATTTAAGATAGTTATTTCCTCTGCATAATGAAAATATATTTAAATGTATTACGTGATCATTAGCATTTACTTCTTTCAAATAAACTTTTAGCATGCTGACCTTGAAAACTTGGTAGCATAATAAAACAAAGAAAGGAAAGGATGTCCCAATTTAAGAACAAATATGGGTTTTCCATTAGTACCAAGAGTCACTGAGGATGGCAGTTTTAAAAAACCTGCATTGGGCTCAATCATCAACTTGACATTTGTAATTAAGCTAAGTTGACTTCATAGATTCAGTGATATCATAGAAACTAAAGTCAAGGAAATATTAAGATTCGATGTTCACGAAGCCTAACAGGACCTCAAGTTAGAATTATTGATCAAGTTCAGAACCTGATATTTCAAATGGAGATGTTCTATTGGGAACTCACCAAGGCCAGCTGGCCTGGGTCTGAAAAAGCCTGGGATAAAACCGGTCTTGCTGAACATAGTGGACAATGAGGACTACTGAGACCTCAAGAACAATGGCAATGGGTTTTTGATCCTACTGCACGTATTGGCTTTGTGGGAGCCTAGGCAGTTTGGATGCTCACCTTACTAGACCTGGATGGAGGTGGGTGGTCCTTGGACTTCCCACAGGGCAGGGAACCCTGACTGCTCTTTGGGCTTACAAGGGATGGGGGACTTGATTGGGGGAGGGGGAGGGAAAGGGGAGGCGGAGGTGGGGAAGAGACAGAAATCTTTAATAAAAATAAATAAATAAATAAATAAAAGTGAAAAACTAATTGCAATCATCATCAATTATATATCAATTACTTTTACCATGTTATATAATTCAAAGTAGCATAGTATATTTTTGTGAAACCACTTATATTTAAGTTGTATTTTAGTATTTAGTTGATTATCGAGTCACTGAAATATTAGATGCCATGTAGCCTTTGGGAAAATAGTTTTTATTAAAGGGGATTGAGTTTTATCTGATTTACTCCATACTATTAATTTCATCATGTCAAAGCTAATACCAGGCTTATTCCATGATGTAGACCTGGTCATGAAGAAACCATTTGCTTCTAATGCAGCGATTCTGTCACTTTCAATAAAGCCTCTCAGTGTAAGTTTTGAATCTTTTGTTACCGTGAACCTGCACAAGCCATTTTAACCTTCATTATAGTCTCTTTCACACACACACACACAGACACACACACATACACACACACACACACACACACACACGGCTTTGCTCAGAACACTGCATGTCAATTATTGTCTGAGGTTCTCAGCAATTTTAAGCTTCTCCTTTCCTCTGGAATTCCTGGCATATCAAAGTGACCCTGCATATCCCCTCTCCTCTTTAAAATATTAGCTGAACTATCCCCTTGTCTGTGTGCCTTTACCTTGACCGGTACACAGTTATACTAAAGTTCCCATGTGCAAGAATCAATTGAAAACATACATAGCCAAAGTCATACTTAAAGATTTCTTAAGTGCCTTCAATCAAGAGTAGCCTAATTTGTCTAATACAACTTGGAATAGTACTTCATCTGCATACTCAAATTTGGAAGTCATTCAACTACACTAATTTTTAAAATGCAAAATTATAAGTAGATAATTGAGCATTCAAATGCATATTAATAGCAGAAAAATACTTAATGGTAAATGGATGAGCCAGAAAGACCCAAAACACAAGTATTGATTTTTGTCTCATCTTGGGCTCAGGTGTCTAAACTCCAGAATCAATCAAGGGCATGCTTGTTCTCTTGTGAATTGAAACAATGGAATGGAAAGCCTTTGAATCTGACTCATTAAAAGTTCACAGAACTTTGTGCATGGAAAGTGCATTGAACGTATTGGCACAGGAGCCCACTTCCTAAATATAATCCCAGTAGCACAGACACTGAGAGAAAAAATTAAGGCAGTCTACAGAATGGGAAAAGATCTTCACCAACTCCACATCAGACAGAGGTCTGATCTCCAAAATATACAAAGAACTCAAGAAATTGGTCATCAAAAGAACAAATAATTCAATAAAAAAATAGAGGATAGACCTAAACAGAGAACTCTCAACAGAGGAATCTAAAATGGCTGAGGGACACTTAAGGAAATGCTTAACATCCTTAGTCATCAGAGAAATGGAAATCAAAACAACTCTGAGATCCCATCTTACACCTGTAAGAATGGCCAAGATCAAAAATACTGGTGGCAAATTATGCTGGAGAAGTTGTGGGGTAAAGAAAACACTCCTGCATTACTGGTGGGAGTGCAAGGTGGTACACCCCTTTGGATATCAGTATGGCAACTTCTCAAAAAATTAGGAAACAACCTTCCTCAAGACCCAGTAATATCACTTGTGTATGTACCCAAAGGATACTCAATCGTACCACAAGGACATGTGCTCAACTATGTTCATTGCATCTGTATTTGTTATAATCAGAATCTGAAAACAACCTAAATGCCAATCATTCAAAGAATGAATAAGGAAAATGCAGTACATTTACACAGCAGAAAAAAAATGACATTTCGAGATTTGAAGGCAAATGGATGGAGCTAGAAAATATCATATTGAGTGATATAACTCAGACCCAGAAAGACAATTATCATTTGTACTCACACATGTCTCTTTTGAACATAAAGCAAAGAAATTTACAATCCCGGAGAACCTAGACAGCAATGAAGACCCTAAGAGAGACATACATGAATCTAATCTACATTAAAGTAGAAAAAGACAAGACATTCTGAGTAAATTAGGAGCGTGGGGACTATGAGAGACAATAGAAAAGGAGTGGAGAAGATGGAAGCAGAGCAGAGAAAAATGTATAGCTCAATAAAATCAATTTTAAAATTATAAAGATAAAAAAGTTCACAGAAGCCGGGCGGTGGTGGTGCACATCTTTAATTCTAGCACTTGGGAGGCAGAGGCAGGTCAATCTCTGTGAGTTTGAGACCAGCCTGGTCTACAAGAGCTAGTGCCAGGACAGGCTCCAAAACCACAGAGAAACCCTGTCTCGAAAAAAAAAAAGTTCACAGAACATTTTTTGATCACAAACCTTGTCCACTGTTTTTTAGTATCACATTGAATTTCCCCAGCAATGAATAGTAGCTCCATCACCACATCTTATGCTTTCTGATGCTGTGTTTAAATAACTTTCTACTCTGACTAAAAATAAGTAATTGATGTCAAACTGGAAACATACACACACACACTCTCACATGCATACACACATACATATACAATATATATTGTATATATATAAACATATCACATATGTGCATTATTTATATTTCTTATAGTTTTTGTTGAGGTGGACTCAAAACAGAGTAACAAAAGTTTTTAATACATGCTTTTATTTCAAACTGTGACATTAAATCAAGATCAATTTTTAAATAAATATTTTGGACAGTAATCAAACTATTTTGTACGTGTAAACAATTTGGCAATACATGATATTTGCTGGAGTTTACTCTTGTTTAACATAAGTTGCCCTAACTGAAAAAAAAAGAAAGAAAAAAAAGTATATCTGAGTTCTCTAGTACATTCAATGTTATTTTGGTTCTGCCAAACTTCAACTTAGTAAAGGTGGGAAAATCATTTCATAGTTGCAAGTACCTAGGCTAACAACTAATCCATGACCTGATGAATGTGTTACTGTCAGTGAAACAGTGTGGAACATGTCAAAAACTTATTGAACTTTGTGTTAAGTATGGTCAAATGATAATGAAACCTTGTAGGTACTGGAATTATATATCCCTTAAAAAACAATTGATGTTCAAGGCTGGATCCAAGTTAGGAGACTACCACAATCTATCACAGACAACAGTTATCTGTGGTTTTAGTTAGGATGTGCTGATGTGGTTGTAAGAGAACTGGGAAACCATTAGGAAAACTACAACCAACAAATGCTAGTTGTGGATCCCAGTACCAATAGATACATCTATGAAATACTCCTGTGTGCAAACCTCAGGGGATACTGTGGAAGAGGGAGCAGAAAATTTGTAAGAGTCAGAGGATCGATAACATTGTTGTGAGACTGTGCCTTCTAGTAACACTGGATGCTACACCAATAAATTCATACCAAGCTGACTGCCCAAGCATAAGGTAAATAAGAATGATGCCAAGGAACATATCAAACTCCACAGAGAAAAGCCCACAGATCATCAATACACATAAAACTACACAAAATTGAGAACAGCTGGGAGCAATAGAGGTTTGCAGTTCTTCGTGTAGACTGCAGGACTTGTGGGCTGTTCTCATTAGAACTTGGCATCCTTATTCAGTCCAATAACAAGTAATCATCCCTGAAAACATGCATACAAGTAACATTATAAAGTCTCATCAGGTTATATTTAACAACATGTTAAATATTAAAAATTTGGAATATTGTTAATGTGTGTGTATGCACCCAAAAAATTAGTGAAAAAAGCCAAATAATTTGAAGGAGAGCAGTGATGGGTACCTGGGAGGACTTGGGCTCAGAAAAAGATAGGAGAAATCAGTAATTATTAAAATCTCAACAATAAATGAAATAGCTAAAACTCGCTCATTTGCTGATACAAATGTTTTCCTGAAGGAGTATTCAAAGTTTATCTTTAAAAAAAAACTGATTCTTTTAAGTATTATAGACAGGAAACACAGTTTACTAAAACTAGACAAAAAACGGAATAGGGATGAAATTTAAGAGAGACATAATCTGAGTGTTGTACTCAATGAGTTTACCCTCTTGAAGAGGAGAAGAAGAGAAGGAGCAGAGATGGATGATGAGGAGAAGCAGGAAGTGGAGAAGGAAAAAGAGGAGGAAAAGAATGAGAAAGAAGAAGAGGAGGACGAGGAGGAGGAGGAGGAGAAAAAGAATGGGGAAGAAGAGAAGATGGGGAGGATGAGAAACCACTTTATGAACTCAGAGCAGTGTAAAGAAAAACAGTCACCTTTATAATATTCAATATGTGTTTTTAAGATACTGATACACTGGTTTAATGAAAGCATAGCTTAGTACTTTTAAAGACAAACCAAAGATTATGGGCAGCTAACCTCTATTACCTAATATTTTAGTCGTTTGTGTGTGTGTGTGTGTGTGTGTGTGTGTGTGTGTCTGTGTGTGTGTGTGTTTAATTTCTATAAAAACCTTAAGCAGGCTTTCTGAACATTTGATTCTTTTGAGTCTGATAATCATGAAACTCTCAGGGGATATTTCTTGACATTTCTTGAAAATCAAAGTTCCAGGCCATGACCTTGAATTCTAACTATGTATAAGTCTGTCATCATTACAGATCCACATGTGAGTTTAATTTACAGAAGTGTATCAAAATTCTAAATTTAGGATTTTTTTTCCAAATTTTTAAAAATGTTTGTGTTAAGTACTACACCAAATGCTTACTTAATAAAGAATTCTTTTGTCACTTTGTTTGGCATTTTAATGAGAGCTAATTCCAAATGTCAGAATGTGTCATAGGATCAAAACTTCCTACATCAATACAAGGAAATGCTTCGTGTGCACTGCTGAAAACAGGGGACAAATGGCAAGTGGTGTTGTCCAGCACAAATGGAGTATATGAATAAGCTGAACTTGCTCTAGAGATGAGCTAGTGTTGACAGCAGCTTTTCAAAGAAATGTTAGTAGTTCCATCCTGTCCAGATATTTACTTGATGTGTTGTTTTGCTTTTCAGACTCCTTATTGAACATGGTATAGTTTGTGAACTTGATAGAAAATTTCATTTATTTTTATCATACATCAAAAATAGGATTATATTAAATAAACATAAAATATTTAGGTCTCTTTTGTCTACTTTATGCATGTGAATGCACTGTTTCTCAATTCCTGTTATCTTAGTAAATGTCTTATTTTTACAGTCTAGTAAATTAGTATGTTTTCACTTTGAAAACACAAGAATATAATTTTGTTTTATTAGGTAGATAATAAAATATTTTCATGAAATATTATAACTCCAATAATACTTAGAACTTTATAATTTTGCTATATGCCAAGCATTTATTAACAAAATCTTCTGAACAAAATAGGTCTGAACCTGTCCTTCAGGAAGAATTTCAGATAATTTATTGATTCATTTACTGATTAATTGATGTTATTGATTTACTATGAAGTGTTGGACAGATGGTTCAACATTTAAGAGCACTGTATACAGTTGCTGCAAAGGACCTGAGTTCAATTCCCAGCACACACATCTGGAAGTTCAGAGTCACCTATAACTCCAGTGTTTTAATTGGAACTCTGCTACAGTCAGGCCATTCCAGGCAAAGGGAGAAATCCTCATCAGATGTGATCAGGCTTCTCTTTTTAATAAAGGAAGCAACATGATGAATATTGATAAACATCCATTAGTCATGGGCACAGTTTCACAAGTTGTTCACTGTGTATAAGCATTTGGGTGCAGTACTTGATGGATAATTCAAATCCACAGGGCAGTGGCTGGATTACTGCACTATCTATCATCCATTGTATATAACTATTTTGGCTCATAATTTGCTTGCATGAACATTTTTTTTTGTAAGAATGAAAGATGGCAGATGCTTAAGACACTGAGAAAGCAAAGGTAGAGCCGAAGAAGCATAGAGGAACAGGCCAAGCTCACACTGTATTACTTTCTTGAACAAAATATTAAAAAATATGAACACATTTGCATGAAGTTCTAAGGTCTCAGAACTTAAAGCTTTTTAAGGACAGATGTAAGATTAAGTCAGGGATGCTGAGTCTGTCATGAAGCATTAGCCGTATGATAGATACGTATATGATCTAGTTCAAAGAGAAAAACTTTTAGCAAGAGAGACCTACACATTTTTTGTTAATTAATCCAGTTAATTTTATTCAAAACCTACATATCATATCATAGGTGTTAAAAGAAGCAAAGTGTATGGGACACTCATAATGCATTATTCAACTCTGTGGACTGTGAAATTAACAATTGTGAAATGAAAGCATGGGAAGATATGAGCCTATTTAAATTTGTCACTAGTGGGATTTACCACTTGTCGTGTTTCCCATTGTCTACTTGCCTGTAGTTTACACATGGATTAGTCACAGGGGCTCCTTGCCTGCCTTTAGAACGGGCTTGTGGCCCAACCTAGGATCTTATCACAAATTTGCTGAAATATGTTTTTACAGATAACTGATTAAGAACACAGAGTTTATTTTTTCCCCCCTCATGGCCGTTCTTACAATTTTCTTTTGGAGTTTAGGCATCTAAGAAGGTGAGACATAAGGAAGGCTCAGCTTAACTATGGTGGTACACACATACAGCTCTAAAACTTGGGCAGTAGAAATGAGAAGATTTCATGTTCTTGACTGGCTGAGCTACACAGCAAGAATCTGCCTCAAGGAACAAAGGATATACATAAAAATATCTCTGAGTTCTTTCTTGCGTTCACTATATAAAGACACAGACAACATGACAGCCCCCAAAATAGGACAAAAACTTCCCCAGAACACGTCCATACATTTTGACTTTAGAATTCTTTTTCCTAGAACTACAGGCACTAATCTCTAACATTTATACGCTATTAAGTGAGTCAATGCTAATTTTATTTGGCACATAGATTTTTAACACTAAAATGGAAGACAATCACACCTCAATAGCCCTTAGGTCATTCTTGGCATGCTAAGACACCTTTTACCAAAATGAAAAAAAGGATAGTCTGTAAGATTATATTACGTATTTACTATAATTATAAGTTAAGTTAAAGCTAAGAGGGGAGTAACATTTATACCTCAGTGCTCATTGAGCTTGTAGCCACTAAATACAGACATAATTTGTCATCCCAGCATGCAATTTAAATAACCTCACACAGTGAATTAACAGACTCCAAGCCATGCCATCCATGTTTTACTGGATTGGTACATTCCTAGGCTTTCCCCACTGGCACAGTTTGTTTGTCTACACTAGTTAAGGACACTAGCGTGGTTAACAAAGACATTATAAGTATTATCTTAATAACCCCCTTGAGTCACAAAATGTGTACTTTCTAAATATTTAATTTAGATTATTTTTTTTAATATTTAGGGTGCTGGGGAAATGGATCAGTTGATAAGGGCCATGCCTTTCAAACATGAGAACCAGAGTTCAGTCCTTAGAAACTCTGTGGAAAGACTGATAGTCATTTGGATCCATTTCTCTGCTTTATGTCACCTACAATCTGTCATTAACCTGTTTTCTACAGCCATTTGCAGATACCAACAGAAGTATATCATTATGGCCCTGCCCTGCGGACTTTGTGTCATTTGTTCTGGACTCCCATCCCTAGGAATTTCTCTGAAATGCCCATCACATGTATTTTTGTACAAGATTCTTTTCCTATCACAATTGAGTCCTGATGAGTGGAGACAAATTCATGTCAGGTAAACTACAATCTTGACTTTAAAAGTAGAAAGGAGCCCTGAATTTCTTATTGCCTTGTTTACTTATAGTACAAATTCCAGAAAACCAAAATACAGTTTAAAGATTAGTTTTCAGCCAGTTCACAGTATGTTATTACCTTGATAAAGCAGAGCCATGTGAAGCAGTATGCGTCCAGAATGATCCAATGAGAAGCAATTTCCTCTGCTGGAGCACTGGAGCAGGATCTTAGTGGTGATAATTAGCAGGTGTCACCAGCATACTTAGTAATAGTTCATATATATATATATATATGCATGTGTGTGTGTGTGTTTCTGATTGCATGATAAACAAACTTGTTTGCCTATATCACCTACAAAGTCCATAAGCTAGCCTTGATCTTGCAAAATGAAATACTGTGCTGATGTGGGAGGTAATGTATGCTGTGAATGTTTTATTGGTAATAAAGAAGCTGCTTTCAGCCAATGGCTTAACAGAACAAAGCCAGGCTGAAAGATATATATAGAGAGAGACAGTAGGCAGAGTCAGGGAGAAGCTATGTACTGCCACCAGGACAGATGCCTCCACTGAAGCCTGCTGAAACTTTGCCTGTCGGCCCCAACCTCATGCTGATGCATAGATTAATGGAGATGCTTTAGTTTAAGATATATGCTTTAGTTAGCAATATGCTTAAGTTATTGGCCAAATATAATTGCAAATATTATAGTTTATGAGTTATCGTTTCAGGTCTAAGTGGCAGGGAAGGAACGGGCATCCTCCCCCAACAGTGTGCACTTGCATTCCCTGCATTGGGAAGGTGGAGGTAGGAAAACCAGGAGGCAAAGGCCAATTTTAGTTACATAGTGACTAATGAGAGTGAGGCTAGATTGGTCAATGTGTTTCTGTGTTTATCTCAAAAATATGAGAGAGGAATGCTGAGAGTGGGAGATGGACACACACACACAGACACACACACAAAGAGACAGAGACAAAGATAGAAGTAATTCATTAAAAATATACCCATGTACTTGACCCACCTAGAGAGGATTGACAGCACTGGGAATGTTGAAAGACAGGGAGTATTCTCTTAACTCTTCTGTCCTCCCCAATGTGTTGACTGAGCTATAGAATTCTATGGGTTTAGTTCTTTGTGGATCCCTAGATCATGAACTCTTCTCTTACTGCATGAGACTTGAAATATAAATGATTATCTCTGAATGTTTGTCAAATTCACCGTAGCTCACTCTTAGTATCCATAAGAGGGAGATCAAACATAATTGTTGGACATTTAGGTGAACAAGTTCTTAAACTTATTCTTTGTCTCTTTCTCCCTTCTTTTTCCTCTCTCCAAACAGTTACATATATTCCTTCTTTTTCCCAACCATAAAATTCATATGTATATACATATATATATATATATATATTTCCAATAAGTGTATTATTTTATTTACTTTATTTCTCAGAAATACTTACCATTTATTCACATGGAATTCTTTTCTCAATCAAAGTTACCCTTGGATGTTACTCATCTTGTGATTTTTATGCTCATTCCCATTCTTCTTTGTCTTATTTCTGGTTGTTTAAATGTATAAAAAGTTCTTCTACACATTTTCTTGGTTCCAAAATTTTTGCTACGTATAATATTATTTGGTTTTCAACAAACAAACACATTTGTGTGCTATTTCACACAGTTATGTGACAGAAACACACACACATACACATATATGTGTATGTGTATATTTACACACACAAATATATTATTTACACGTGTCTGTTGATGCTTGATAGAGCAGAAGTCTACTACTAAATCCAAAGTGGGCTTTACCTTTAGCAACCTGCAGAATCTTTTGCTCCCACGTAACATCTAATTGTTCACTAGAATGTCATAGTTGTCCTAGATGCAGATTTCTTTCTTCACCTTCATATTTTTAATTCAAAGAACACAGTGGAATGGTGCTGGACTGGTGTCTATGCCCCCTGTGGACAAAGGCATCTGTACTGAAAGTATCCTAACAGGAAAGAGAACTCCAGAGCCCACATAAAAAGCCCAACTTGACAGCATGCATTAGCATTTATAATTTGCTCTCTAAGGTAAAACAAATGGTGGAAAGAGAAAACTCAGTCAAGAGTTTTTAAGAGCAGCCGGACTGAAATATGCTGTGTATTGGTAAATAGCGCATGTTAAATTTTGGGTTGCGTGTGAAAGTAAGGCAGTATTTTCAGAAGTTGGTTCTCACCTTTCACATTGTTTGAAATGGGATCTTTCTTGCTTTTTCTATTTTTTCTTTTTATATTGACTTTATTGAGCTATACATCTTTCTCTGCTCCCCTCCCTGCCTCTCCCTCCCCTTTGACCCTCTCCCATGGTCCCCATGCTCCCAATTTACTCGGGAGACCTTGTCTTTTACTACTTTCCATGTATATATCCAAAAAATGCTCAAGTTGACATGTGCTCAACTATGTTCATAACGGCATTATTTGTCATAGCTAGAATCTGGAAACAACTTAAATGCCCCGCGACCGAAGAATGGATTAGGAGAATGCCGTACATTTACACAATGGAGTACTACACAGCAGAAAACGAGATGACACTTTGAAAGTTTCAGGCAAAATGATGGAGCTAGAAAACATCATATTAAGTGAGGTAACCCAGACCCAGAAAGACAATTATCATATGTGCTCACTCATAAGTGGTTTCTAAACAGAAATCAAGAAGAAAACCAGATCTTTCTGTTTTACACAGCACATTCAAGGCTAGCTAAAGAAGGCACCACTTTCTTTTCAACATAACGTCACTTCATCACTGTGCTCACAGCTCACATTCAGATACATCCATAAGGCATTTTCTCTAATTAAAATACATTAAGTGCTAGACCCTAATTTTTATTTAACATTTTTAAAGGATTCAGTTGTGTAATAGTAACAACAGTTGGAGTTAAACTCTCTTTGTGCTGGGAGGCAAAAAATAGAAAACAGGACTATAATCATATTTTTATAGGATATCCTCTGAATTATTAAACTCTCCAATGTGTATTATGTCATTTAAGAGGTTGTTTGCTATTTATATAATATATGTACATTTAGTTGGTGAGGAAAGAATTCATTTTATTATGCAACATATGTTAAACAAGTACAACTATGCATGGGCATATTTGTGAGCATGAGATCATAATTATTAAAAATTGGAAGGCGGAATATTTTCTTTTTTCTTACATTCTGTGTATTGGAGAAGTGACCTCACCAGTCATGAGAGGTTAAAAAAATAGTGCAAGGAGAGTTGTGAGTTTCTCGGAGAATGTAATAGCAAAGGATAAATTAGTCTGAAAGTTCAAGGGTGTGTTTTCTGAGGAAATGCGGGGTGACTGCGGGTTGCCTGATCTGGGAAAAAGAAGGATATTGTTTCAGGAAATTATCAAACAAAGTCCCTGGGAGGTCGTGACCTACTGTCCTGGAGGAAGTAAATATCAGCAGAGGGGCAATTTGGAGCAAGGGAAAAAAAAAGCACAAGTTGATTTTAGATATGAAAGTAGGATTCAGACAAGGTCCGGCCTTACAGACAGAGAAAGAATTTAGCTGTTATCTTGAGAACAAAGGGGACTTTTTGAAGGGCTAAAAGCCTGATACAGCAATTGAGATAGTTTTCAAGTGATACACTGGTATGCTTCTTGCACAGAGGTTTAAAGGGATAAGATTTTTTTTTTTTTTTTTTTTTTTTTGCTAGTAAACCAGGATGAGACAAAATAGAGCAAAATGCAAGTAGGGTTTATTTTCAGATATACTTTTGTCCCCATTCCAATCAATGTTTGTATATGGTATGAGCTTATGACTTTCATTTGTTTTATTGTAACTATATATAAGTCAAATGGCTCTAATTTAAGAAGTTACCCTTGCAGTCTTTTGGACTAATTAATGAAGCATTTATATTGACTTTGCACTTTTGTTGCTCAGCTTTTATCACTTACACATTCCTGTAATACTATGTCATTTTAATATCCAAAATAAATTTTGCAACTCAAATAAAATTATAGCTTCTGCAATTAAACACAGAGGAATTAGAGGAAACGAAGAACACACAAATTCCATACTATAAATATTGTGGATATTAAGTAATAAAATTAGGAATCATAGAGGAAATCATAAAAATAGGTTTTTATTTTATAAATTTTATTTAGTAGCTCTCTGAGTGAGGAATGACTTTAAATATATTCGACACAAGAATTTCATAGTTATTTACCTGCTCATAAATGCTTTTACTCTAAGACAACCTCTAAGAAGCTGTGAATTCACTTTGAATTTTTAAATCCTATTTTATCCCATATTTACTTTTATAAAAGAGGATTTAAGAGGCTTTAGATTCAGTATATGCTGTGCTTTAAGAAGGTACAAAACTATTATTCAGATTTTCAAATACAGTTCAGTGTTCATGTCTGTAATCACAGAACTGTGGAGACTGAGGCAGAAGGATTATCTGTCACAAGTTTAAGGTTAGCGTGAGATAGACAGCAAGGTTGTATAGCCAAATCTAACAATGGGTGGTTTTCTTCTGCATCCATACTTTCGAGGTTTGTAAATGCGCACTCATAACAGCTGTGGTTGCTTGCACAGGAACAAGCTAGTAAATTTCCCAGTGTAGATGGGGCCGATATTCCCCAGGCCCTAATTCTAACTGAGAAACTATGGGCAATTGATGGCTCCTGGGGGAAGAGAGTCAATTTTCCTCAGAGTTGCCTATGCTTCGATGGATAGCCCATAGGCCATGAAGGACATGAAACTGGAAGAAGCCATGGTCAGGTGTCTGGGAGGGGTTTAAGGAGAAGAGTGGAGGATGGACATATTCAAAACATATTGCATGTATTTTTGATTTCTCAATGATTATTATAATACATTAAAAAAAACAAAGGAAGATTTTTTATTATTATAAATAAAATTTATTCATTTATTTTACATTCCAATCACCGTTTCCCTTCCTTTCTCTCTTCCCATTCCCTCCTTCCATCTTTGTCCCTCCTGGGTTGCCCCCCTAATCCACACTTCCATTTCTGTTCAAAAACAGCAGTCCTCCCTTGGGTGTCAACAAGACATGACATATCAAATTGAGGAAGGACTAAGCTCCTCCCCTTGTTTTAAGCCTGACTGAGACAACCCAGAATGAGAAATAGTCTCCTAAAAAGAGTTAGGAACAGGCCCTCCTCCCACCACTAGGAGTCCCACAAGTAGAGGACCTAGGTCCATCCATGAAGACTCCCTAGCTGTCAGTCCAGAGTCTGTGAGCTCCTATGAGCCTAGATTAGTTGTTTCTGTGGGTTAATTACATTGGTCTCTAGCTACTAATGTAAAAGTTTGCCTAGTTATCATACTCAGAAGCTTGTGCCTCAGGCTAGTCCTCTTTTACCCCTGTGATGGCTATCACTCTATCAGTCAGGCTCCTTCATCTTTCTTCTTTCCTCACATCCTTTGTCATAGCAGAGCACTGAATCCTTGCCTTTAGTACCAGAAACACTACTCCCACCAGGCACAGGGCTTAATTTCATCTATCACAAGTCATTCATTTTGGGAGGGAGGGGATAACTGTATATAAAAATTTACATAAATTTGCAATATTCAGCATAAAACCATCACTATTTGAAAAGAAGATAAGAAACCCTATGGTAGGGCTATCAGTTGAAACACAACTGTAAAGCTACAATCAGCTCAACAGCTAGGAAGACCTACACCTGCTTGTTCTGCCTTGACTTCTCAGCTGTTTATCCTTTATATTCCTATAAATAACATCTGAAACAAATCAATTTATAACAGGAGAAATTATGCTCTGTATGCTTTAGATCTATATTGAGGCAGAGTGACATCATAAAAGTGCATGGAGAGGCTGCTGCTCTTTCTGAGAATTGGAAAGCAAAAGGAGGAACAAAAAGATTCTGGATCTCAGTACCATCTTCAGAAACACACCTTAAGTGCTCTGTCCTGTGGCATGACTTTACGTAATGAGACTATAGTTTTAAACCTTTAATGTATGGAGCTCAAGAAGGGGTCCATACTCCTCTATATTCCAATACCAAACAGTGGAGGGATTGTTGATTTCATGAATTCTTCATGAATGGATCATAAGGAATGATGTGATACTTATTCATAAGAAGAGTTTGGTTTTTTTTTTAATTGTCATGTTAGTAAGAGTCACCTAGAAAAAGTCACTCTGTCACCCAGGAGGTTTCTTTCTTGTGTGATCATTGACTAGGAATTAAGTAGGTTGTCTGCATTTCAGGTACAAGTGAAAAATGTATTTTTGTTTTGTTTTGTTTTTTAGTACTCTCTTACCCAAAAGTTGAACAGAATATGTGTTGTGAAGGGTATGTAGTAGAGGAATTCTAAACAGTTTTTATAAATATTTGCAATATAATATCAGATTGCTTTAATTCCCTCTTTGCCATATAGAAATTGGACTGAATTCTAAATTAAAATAAACTTTGAGGAAATTAGGGTAATTACTGAAAATACTTTTTAGCTTGTGAACTGGCATATGGCATGCCATCTTTTCCTTTCAACCTATGCTCACATTATGATCAAGTCTGATATGTCTGAAAAAGCAGGACAATGAATGGGAGTGTCAAAACACCATATCAAAAATCATGTATACTACTCATTTGGGAGTTTTGTAAAAAATGATAAGCAAAAAGATAAAGGTATTCCCCTTCAAGTTAAACAGGTGTTTACCCTGTTCAAACTATTGTAGGGTTTTGGATAAATATCTCATCACTCCAAACTTAGGTGATCTAGTTTGTGTAACCAAAGACAGGCTAAGAAACTTACCTTTACAAAGAAGACATCTAAAAATTTAAAACCTCATTTCCACTTACATTATATTGAATAGAATTACACCATGGGTCCACAATAAGCAGTGTTCACTTGGAAAGACCTGTATCCCGCTAGAATCCTTGTTCTTTGAGAAAAGAGAATTTGAGTGCATTTAGAGAGAATTCTGTTATCTTTAGCAGGACATGGAATTATCAAATTCATGCCTGTTCCACACCTGTCTATCTGTAACTCTGACCACTTGAGCCAAAGCTGAGGAAGCTTCTGCAAGCATCTATGACAATAGGAAAAATGGAATGGCACAGTGGTGTGGTTATGTGGAAATTTAAGAACTCCTCTCCCACTATGACTCTGTTAGATACATTAGGTAGCCCATTGTGCTCCCTGCCATGTGCTAACCTTTATGATTCTTGTGCATGTCAGTTAAACATTTTTTTAAAATAGTAAAACCCACATGGCTTCATTGCTTCACATTTCAAGTTTTTTAAAAAAATATTAATAATATCTCTGTATATATACACAAAAATATGTGCTGTAATATATTATGTGTATGTAATCTTTAGAACTCCCAAATAATTTGAAGAAAGTTATTATTCATAACCTTTCAATAACTTCTGAAAACTTAATTTCTCTCCTCCACAAATGGCTTATTTTGACAGTTTCTTGACATAATAATAAATAGAAGTATTCCAGAAGGCAAGAAAATTGGTGAATCACGATCATTACTAAAATAGGTAAAATAAAAGAATAATTGAGTACAATTTTAGCTGTAATTAAAAGAAAAAAATTGGGCTTAGATTTTGGGAACAATGATAGTTTATTTAAACTTTTAGGGTCCAAGGCTAAGAATCATTTTATGATAAAGCCTTCATAAGGTGCAGTGGATAGAATTGTGATATGAAAACAGTGTTATCTAATAGGCCTGTTTTTAGATTCTAAACTGTACGCTCATTTGGGGAATGGAGAAATGGCTCAGTGGTTAGGACACTGAATTATCTTCCACAGAACATTGGTTCTTTTGCCAGAACATATATGATAGTGTGTAACTATCTGTATCACCTGTTCCATGGGACCTGATACCCGTTTCTGGACTCTATGGTCTCCAGGCATGCACATGACAAACAGACATACATGCAAAAATTTAAAACTCTATGAAGTTATAAAAAGCTTAGGTTCACTTTAAATAAGCAAATGATATCATCATTGTATATTAATTCAAAATATTTGATATAATTCTTTTGATAGATTTTTGCAGGCTTAAGTTGAAAGAAAACATTTTGGTTTTCTTTACACTGAGTATAATTTGATTATTTTTTCTGTATCTGTTTGTGTGTGTGCACGCAAAGGGACATGATTGCTGCTGTCTGAGAAGGTCAGAAGGCAACAGTGGATCCCCTAACCTGGAGCTAAAGGCAATTGTGAGATACCCAACATAGCGCTTTGAACTGGACTCCAATCCTCTGCAAGAACAACAAACATTCTTATTCACTAAGCCATCTCTCTGTCCTCATCTCTGAATATTTAAAAATCAATGTATTCTTAATGAGCTGATTAGATACTTGTAGCTAAAGCACTTAGCTTTTAGAAAATTAATAAGTAAACAAATAATAATGTGTGATTTTCTTAAATCTGAAAAGATCAAATAGCTCAGAACACAAGTAAACAAGAAAATGTGAACTTTTATGAACCAAGAATACAGCGTTCATTTCTCCTGTAGAGAAACAAGTACACACCACAAAATAATCCTAGCAATTTTCTTAAAATTCAGTTAATGCTATAGAGATAATAAAACAGTCATGGAATTCAAAATTGTTGTTGAAAATCTTTTCCAGTCTTGCCATTACATTGACTTTAAGCATAATGAAATTTTCAACATTAATTAATATGTCTTTTGTTTTTCCTTTTTCACTGAAGGAACTTGTTAATTGCACTGCTCTCTACAGATGTATGAAAGTATAATAAGGATAGACTCTGTAAAAGCTCAATCACAGTGTGGTGATGTGGGATTTCCCTCTCTATGCTGAGATTACCATTAATGAATAAAGAAACTACTTAGGACCTATAGCAAGGCAGAACTTAAGTAGGCATGGAAAACTACACTGTATGCTGGGAGAAGAAGGGCGGAGTCAGAGAGAGAGAGAGACGCCATGTAGCCCCACCTGAGACTAGAAGCAGGAACTTTAGCTGGTAAGCCACAGCCACGTGGTGATGTACAAATTAATAGAAATGTGTTAAATTCATATGTAATAGTTAGCTAATAGGAAGCTAGAGCTAACGGGCCACGCAGTGATTTAATTCGTACAGTTTCTGTGTGATTATTTCAGGGCTGAGTAGCCAGGAACAAACAGGAAGCCTCCTTACTACTGTGTGAAAGTTGAAATTTACCACCCACCTTCTCTTCCCTGCCATTGTGTCTTCCAAAGCAGTCATATTAGGCAAGACAATAACATTAGACATCTGGGTTCAAAGGGATACAGGTGGGGGAAAAGGACACACCCACCCCTGAGTTCTAGGAGGAGCTGATTGTACTGCAGGTCTCAGAAAGAGATGTGGCATGCAGCTGGCTGCAGAAGAGCACATCCATCATAGATTGGGAAATTGCTTGTGTTGTGTGGTCTCTAATCCTCTGAAGAAGGTCCCTGAAGAATGGATCCAGAAAGGGTACAAGCACAGTCAAGAGATGTGACTGATCTTTAGGGCACTGTCAGGGAACCTAGACATGGCTCTGCCCATAGAACACTCAGTGCATGTATCTTGGGCTCAGCCTTCTGTAGTGTCTGAATTGTATTTCTATTGTTCATACTTGAGTCCTTAGTACAATGACAGGCAACTTAAGGGTAGGGTCATGGAGAGAAAGGAGACAGGGTCAAATGTATAGCTGGAAGTAGAAATGTCAGATGAGCTTGGCATGTTCTGAGAACCTCTGCTTGCTGACTGTGGGAACTTGAGTCTATGTAGAAAATGACCTCACTCTTCTCTGCCATTTGAAAGCTGTCAAGGGAGAACCTCACCCTGCCAAGTGCACCTGCTCAGTCAGGGCCACAGCATTTGGGCACAGGTGTTAAAGACAAAGTAAGACCTGTGTGTACATGGCACCTGCTTCTAACTGATCCAGGCCAAAGATGCTAGCTGAGGCATGCTTTTGATCTGCCCCTGGGATCATGAGCCTATAGCTTCCCTGGGGTTGTAGATGACCCAGTGCAGGAGACTGACTTCAGAGTTTATGCATTGGTAGTCAGCCTAGGATGTTATTCTAGGAAGAGTTCTTTCTGCAGCTTGTAACCAGTTTGCAAATATTTGCTTGCATAGTGACTTGCTCCTAGGAGTATTTACTCCCACTTCTGGCCTGTGGCTAAATTTCAATGTTCACACCTCATGAGTAACAAGACAATTATTCTGTCAGCTTCACTATCATAAAATGTATTTGATTAGGAGACTGAATGTTTTCTAAGCTCACAATTCAGCTGTTTAAGTGATACATTAAGGCTTTAATGTCTTAACTCCTAGCAATGCCAAACTTACCTCATTTCAATTCTCTTTTCCCCTCAAGGTGCATTTGTCCTATTACTTTATTTAAGCAGTAAGTCTGTGAAATAAAATACATGAAGTCCACAAACCAATAGCAGAAATGACTGTTCTTTCTGCTAAAGGAATTCCTCACAGGTTAGATAGTCAAATACCATTATTTTAACATTGTGCACATTTGCTACAAAATAATATTCCATACGAATTTTTGAACAGTTGGTGCCAAATACTAAGCACAATTAGTAAATTCTATTGTCAGACAGGAAGGACCTACACACTAAACAGGTAATTTTTGCAGTAAGAAGGCATGCAAGATATTAGTTTTTATTTAAAATTAAAATATAAGTACATCATGTCCTTATTCCCTTTAGGTTTTCTCCAACCCTTCTTATTCATACATCCTTGATCTTATTGAAATTCATAGTCCCTATTTATTTCATTGACATATACTATGATATGAGTGTATGTATGTTCTACATTATAATTATTAAATGAGTATGTATAATATATGTGCATATATTATATAAATAATTCCTAAAATATAAAATACATCCTACTCAGACTTGCTTGCATGTTTTCAGAGAGGACTATTTGATATTGAATAATCAACTGGTGTGGTCTTTCCACTTTCAGCATTCCGTTGTTTTCTGTCGTTATTCGCCTATGGTTAATTGAGGCCCCATGAGATTTCATTCCTTTTCACTGTTAGCATTTCTATTGCTGTCATACTTGTTCAGGTATTTTTTTTATGCAGCCATGGTGATGAGACTTGATGAGCACAGGTTCTCAGACATTTCCAGGAGACACTATATTGCATCAAAGTTTCTGTTCCTCTGGCTCAACCCTGTCTTCTTTTGGGATTGCAGAACATAGATCTCGGAGGTGTGTTATAGATGTATTATTGAGGCTGGGCTCTACACAGTCAATTATTATCCACATTTTAATCAGACCTCACTCAAAGTTGAAAGCCTCCCCTTTTAGTAGTAGCTTTCATGTCACTAGAAGTTGCTTCCAAGATAGGGAAGCAACTAAGAGTCCCAACCAGCCATGATACCTGTGAACTACAATGACTGGCAAAACAATGTATCTCTACGGATATATAGTAGCACACATACCTTGTTGATCATCAAAAATCTCTCTAGTCAAGGCCTGTTTAACAGGAGAAAAATTTTATCTAGTACTGGAAACCTAGTCAACTACTCAGGAGTCGTGGAGTCATAGCTCTTGGAGGAGAACCTCTGACCACTATTTTAAGAAGCCAGCATAATTTCTAATTTACACTCTAAATATTTATCCTTATGTCCAAGTTAAATATAGACCTCACCTCTCACCAAGGAAGCTTCTATTGTCATCAAAGGGAGACCATAACAAAAAACTCCAACTAACTTTGTGTGTTTTAAACTGAGGTATGGAGATGTCTAAGTGATTAAGATCTTACCAAGGAGCTGAATTCAGGAAACTTCCTATATTACTCTCTACATTTTTAATATAAGATCTATCAGTGAACTTGTAACAATCTGTTTTACTACACTATATTGTCTAGTTATTGTGTTCTATCATACCCACTCTCTGTACTACCTCCAGAGAATATATTACAGGTGTACAAATACACTCAAATTTTTATATGATTGCTTGGGATGTATACATTCACACATATACACAGACACTTATGGAATAGATAATTGAGATAATACACACCAATAAAAATGTGAACCTTGCCTTACCTGGTGTATACTCATGCTCATTTTTTTGTCATAAATGTATAGTAATATGTGCTTCGTGCCTGGTTCTGCTCTGTCTTGACTTGTTCCTTCCCATTTTATATCTCCAGACTGCCATATTTTCTTTAACATGTCCTATTAAATTGCAAGTCATAGTCGTATTCATGTTAGTTTCAAATACATTATGCCATATCATCTCATACTGTTTTTGATTACAAAATAACTAAAATGCTATCTTAACACTTTTCTATAGCCCCTCTACTCTCATACACAAATCTTGCACATTTTTAAAGTTAAAAAAACAACCGCAGTATTCTTCTCTATGAAGCCTCTGATAATTTCCCAGATTCCATCTATTTCAAATATTCCTGATTTAACAATGGAATACTGAGTTCCATGCATGGTTGATTGATGGTCATTACCACTGACAGTATGATGAAAAGTCTGAAAATACTGAACTAGTAAATCCTAAACAGTTTTGTTGTTGTTGTTGTTGTTGTGTGTGTGTGTGCGTGACAAGGTTTCTCTGTAGCTTTGGAGCCTGTCCTGTAACTAGCCCTTGTAGACCAGGCTGGCCTCCAACTCACAGAGATCTGCCTGCCTCTGCCATCTGAGTCCTGAGATTAAAGGTGTGCACCACCACCGCTCAGCAATCCTAAACTTTTCTATTCAAGAGAAACACATCACTAGGTACTCACCATCAAGACTCAACATTCTCATCAGCAAAACTCCCATTTGTTTTAGCATTAATAGCTTTAATAAAAGAAGTGTCTCTAGCAGCTTGTGTTTCATAAGAAAAAAGATCTGGAGAACATAGACATATATACAAATATTATATACATATAAGAGTAGGCCATTGATTTATGCACCACTACAAAAATTGAAAGCCACAGATAACTTAATAATTATTAGTCAAGATGTATTTCTTTATCAATATAATATCTTAGAGGCTAGGTGACTTAAAGGTAGCTATTAATGGTGAGGTTTATGATATCACTTGCACAATTCTATTATTGCAAACAGAGTTTTGAATATTATTCTGTGCACCTCAACAATAAGTGGAGGGAAAGTGACAGGATCCCCAAAAGTCAGGGACAAAGATTATTTGGATATTCTGTTTATTCAATCTTACTTGTTTGCAAAATTTTCTGTTAAGTTACTGTGTATAGATATACCTTCAAATTCTAGAAGAGTTGTTTATGCTGTTCCAGAGAAAAATTATTTGAATGATGTCATACACAAGCAGAATAAACGCAAGTGTAGTACTTTGACCTGCTAAACAAAAATATGCCTATATTTACATGTGTAAATACACACTGTCATGTTTTTATTTTGAGTGAGTGTAACACTTAGGAAACAGAGTTGGTATTAATAAAAAGGCATAAATATAACTTCAGTTATAGTGATTTCATTTTCAACTTCCTCAGAGTAGCATACATCTTCTGTGGAAAAAATAACAATTTGGATTTATCTTGAATATTTTTTCCAATTATAGAAGTCTTGCTTATAATTCAAGGGCAGATTTGGGGCTTATTTCTGAAGAAACAGGTGAGGCCTCTCAGATAGGTTCTGAGAAGATGAGAAGCGTGGTGATAGCTAACACAGGAAAGGGTGAGGAGCGAATGTGCACAGCTGAAGAAATTCAACAGGGCTCATTTGCCCCCCAAGTATCTTCTCATTAATGCTTGCTATCGTAGTTTAAATCACTGTTATTAAAGCCACAAGTTTTTCCTAAAACATTGTTTCAAGTAGACTTGTGTAAAAATATATTGTTGTAGTATACACAATTCAATAATAGCTACAAGAATATGACAATAATAGGCCATCTGCTTGGTATTTTGCAAGCACTTCCCAATGCATTGTTTATCCAACCTCTTTTCCGTCTTTCAGTGTCATCGCTTTCTATATGAATGTTATTTCTTAATTTTTTCTAAAGAAAAATTAAGGCTAACGAGGAAACTCAGTGAAAATGTGTGCTTCCTATACAAACATGAGGAGCTCAATTTGGATATCCAGCATCCTCATGTCAAAAACAAACAAACAAAAGAAAAACTGCATATGACTGTGACTCCAGTACTTGGGATGCTGGATGTAGAGATAGGAATGCTTCTGTCCAGCCAGGGTAGCCAAAATATGCTGAACTTCACATTTAATGAGAGATCCAGCTTCAAGATAATAAGAGACTTATGGAGCATGGTGCCCTCAAAACCTCCTCATGTGTTTATGAATATACTTGCATACACATGGATGCAGCTTTCTCTCTCTCTCTCTCTCTCTCTCTCTCTCTCTCTCTCAGACACACACACACACACTCACACAAGCATATACATACAGAGTGATCAGGAGAAAACTTTCACACATTTCAACTACAGTTTATGTCCACACAACTCAGTCCTGATAACTTACAGTTCTACTCACAGCCTTTCTTCCTTGTAAATATACCAGTTACGTTTTCAGATTTTATCTAGGTGTCCTTGAATATCATATGAATACACACTTATTTTACTCAAGAGTTAAATCTGACTATTGAGGCACACCATGCGTTGGGTATTTAAGATTTCATATCATTAATATCTAAAGTTTAAGAGTTCATTTTCTTTAGCCTGAGCCTGACACTGTCTTAGGCTTTCACATCTCACACTCAGGAAACTCAAGCATACAACCGTCAGTTTAATATGTCAAGAAATTTGCACCCCTTTACCAATGCTACCACACATCAGCAGCTCTTATGTCAGCTTCCATTCCCACATCTAACATCTGAAAATGCATTGCAGTCTTTATTGCTACCATAATCTAAATTATATCATTTCTAACTTGATTGATGCAGCTACTTCAAGTTTCTGCTGTCCTCACACAGCTTTCCTTCCTGTGAATTACTGTCACTCCACATATAATCAGATTGATCCTTTTAAACATGGTTCAGTAAGTCATTTCTGTCTTCAACTGCTTTTCACAAATTAATGGTGTTTACACAAAAGGACAGGGTTTCACACTTGCATGATGAGGCCAGCATGTGTTGAGCACCTGGCTCCTGCCAGGCCTGAAGACTTTGGGCAGTTCACACCCTACTAAACGGCCATTTTCTCTCTTCTTTTCCAGTTTTCTCATCGTATACTTGTGTCTTCTTTCTACAATGCGTGGGAGCCTGTTTTAGAAGTAACTCGGTAGACCAGGCTGGCCTCAAACTCAATGAGATTCACCTGCCTCTGTCCCCCAAGTGCTGGGATTAAAGGCGTGCACCACCACTTGCCGGCCATATCCATACTTTTAAAGAAAAAAAAAACAAGTATAAAAACCCATGCTGACATGAAGACATAGTAAGCAGCAGCTGGGGAGAAAACTGCAGAGTAAACTGTCTTACTACTCTTGCAGAAGACCCTCCCACTACACACATGGTGGCTTGCAACTGTCTATAACTCTAATTCCCGGGAATCTGACACCTTCTTCTGATTTCTATGGGCACCAGACACACTGACAGTGCACAGAAGTGCAAGCACATAAACATTTATACACATGAAAGTCAATATTTTTATAATAAATTAAGTGATATCATTAAGTTCATGTACTCAAATGGAAGGTCTATTTGCTAGGTAAATGTATAACTAATAAAGCAAGTAGTGATTAATATTTCCACTGTTTCCAATTAATAATTAAATAGTAAGGACATCTAAGGAAATGTCACATTTACTTATTTGAGGAAGAAAAGAAGTATTTATGATCAAGGGGTTCCAGGTGACCAGAAAACATCAAAACGCCAGCACAGGTTTAAACTTACTATTGCTATTGCATCACAAACTACAAAGCTATTCAGTTAAAACTACCTTAATGTTTTAGAGTTCAGGAGGCTGCTATGGGTTTCAGTGGGTAATACCAAGATATTACCACAGTTGGAATCCTTTCTAAATATCCACAGAACTCTCACTTTTTAAGTTCTAGAGATACCATTGCTCCTTGCCACAAAGATGACTCTTTAGTCCCCAGAACAGAGAATTTAATAGTTTTTCCACCTTATTCCTTCTCCCTTTTGAATATTTCTGAGTTTTAATAAATGTCCTGGGCTGGAGGCTGATAATAGCAGTCAATTTCACTTTCATAATATCAATTGATTATCAAAATTACTTTTATCAGAAATATTAATTGTCCTTTGAAAAATAATATAACATATTTCAAGATTTTAAATATTGATGCCATTGTTTAGCTAGTGTTTTGTGTGACGCATCATACTTTTTTATATTCAATGTCAATTAATAAACAAGTCTGGTTTTAATATTAAAATAAAATCAATTTCCTGCATAGATTGATCATTCAGCCACCATCTCAAAGGCAGTGGTTTTCCAGGATCAACAATCAGTAAGGCATCAAAATCAAAGCATTTTTAATCAACAGCATTCAGAGATGACCCAGATGTAAATCTACTGTGGTAAGCGTATGTGGTCATCTAGAGATATCAACCAATGCAGTTTGAATATCCCAATGCAATTTATTTAAGAATCTTATAGGGAAAACAGATCTTCATAAGAGAATACAAATTTATGGAGATTATTACTATGAATTAACGAATTAATCCAATGCAGTAATTATTTATGTGTTCTCAAACTTTTGTCTTGTGTCCACTAAGCAGTCTGATTAGGGAGAGACTCTAGCTGTACCTGTTCTCTGACATTCCTGGGCTCTCTTGCAGTTTAAAGGATCATTTCCAGTAGTCATTCTTCTACCCCTCCTCCCCCCACACATAGATGTCAAAGAGTAAAAGAAAAAAATTTTATTTATTGGCTGATTTTTTTGCCATTCTGACTTAACTTTAACTCAACTTGAGGCTCACAGATATCATACTCTTATTTTTAGTAATTATGTATCAAGTTTTCTCAATACTTTCTTATTTCATTTGTTTACTTCTTATTTAATTCTCTTCAAGTCAGTACAGCACAAAGCGAAATTAAAGGCCAAGTAAAGTGCACAACACTAGTAAGTGGGAACTAAGAGCGCACCACAAATAATGAATACCTCTGCTAGCGTGTGTAGCTGCCAGAGATGATGCTGATGCTGCATGGAGTGAATACACAATGGGATTTATTAATCACTGCAATCTGACTCAAGCATTTATTTGGGAGCAATGTCAAAACAGGAGAAAATACATAACCAAGTAGGCAGTTTCTGATATGACTTCCAAATGCGAGTATAATAACATTATTACTAAAATCTGACCATGCAATAGGATTAATACATATTGTTCAGGTATGCCTGTGGTATAGGTTTTGCTGCCTTAATATGTTATTTTATGCTTCAAAATAAATTGAAAAATATGATTTAAGAAACTATTTTCATTTCTGTTTTCTCAGCAGGATTTTAAATAATTTATGACTTTAGTTATATTTGTTTTGAAAGTGAAATCTACTGCCCGATATAGCCTTTATGCCATTCTTTGTTTCCATGGTTTTTATCTTAATGTCACACATAAACAAAAGTCTATAAATCCTGCAGTCACTTTGCCAACTCAGCAATATTTTGTTAGCACTTATGCTTCTTTCTTTTTATTTCCATGTGGGGATTTTTACAATTTCTAAAACCTGAGGAAGGTTTTGAAGTCATTGTGAGGCTTTGGGGTTTAAATAGGGAGGTGGACACAAACACCAGCAAGGCAGTTTTGTATATAAATAGTAACAGAGGCAATTTTATGGAGAAAAGAGAGAGTTAGAAAGCAGTATGATGGGAGACAGCCAGGGTAAGGAGTGAGGACGATACCCTTTGCTAAAGCATTATAAAATGTCTAGGTTGAGTTCCATTTAATAGGTGAAGAATTAGGCACAGGGATGACTTGTTTTTAAAAAGTCTAATTAAACATCAGTCATAAAAGTTATCTCCACTCTACAGAATCCGAATTCTTGTGTGTGAGAGAGAACACTGTCTAACGTAAAATAACAGGTTAAGGCCAGTGTGCTTGTTCTGGTTTCCATGCATTTTGCATCCTAGACTAGAGCTATTTAGAGAAGACTTTCCTCTGAATATTTTAGAGTGGAATACACCCTTTGATCACATCATCAAATTTCTTCAGGTCATTCCAGAAGGAAAATCAGCAGTAAACCTTAATGAAACGCAAGAATCATAAAGTCAAAGGTTGAGGCAGAGTAGTAGATTTTGCTGCCTACACCAATACATAAATAGTAGAAGATAATGTGAGAATAAAATACAAATCTCACCTCAAAGGGAATAAAATAGTTTGCTCTTGAAATACCAGCCAACATGGATTAAAATTATCCCAAACAACATGTTTCAAAGTGAAAAGAGTTTAATTTGGTTTTATACTTATATAAACAAAAATAAGATAAAATAAAACAGAAATAGGGCTTTTTCAAATACATTTATGAAGACTTCAAGTATATAATTTTTAACAACTTAGGGCACATATGCTATAGGTTCACACGCTATTGTTGACTTTTGATGTGGTAAAAGTTAGAGTGCTGTTAAATCAATATTTACCTCAACAGGAAAATCTAATATGTACCTTGGACAATAAATTATCACCAAACATTGACCCCTCTGGCCTCCCTGTGAATCTGTGTACACAGATATAGACAGAGAGAGAATTGGGACAGAGAGAAAAACACACACTCACACACTGAGAGAGAAATAGAGAAGAGAGAAAGAGGGGAGAGAGAGAGAGAGAGAGAGAGAGAGAGAGAGAGAGAGAGAGAGAGAGAGAGAGAATGAACATTGTCTTAGCAAAGACTTTGCTTTATATTACCCATACGTCATGAAAACTGGGCATATCCATTCCCATACTTTTGGTTTACAGTATAGCTACGTTATTAGGATATCACAAGGGCTTGCCAACAGAATTCCCGAAGAGCCACCATCTCTACTATCTTAGAAACCCCAGCTTATTCACGGGTATCCTTATTTTGAATTATGCTGTTAACATGTCAAGACTGGCTCCTGGAAATAAAGCATCTGTGGCAGTTTAAATAAAAGTTTCTATCACAGGTCCATAAAGTGTAGCACTATTAGGATGTGTGGCCTTGTTGGAGTAGGTATGGCCTCACTGGAGGATGTGTGTCACTTGTGTGTGGGTTTCTTTGAGCGATGGAACCAGGCTATGTCTCTGTGCTACCTGCCTTATACAGAACACTAGGCTACCACTCCAGCCCCATGTCTGCCTATGTGGTGATATGTTTCCAACAATGATGATAATGAACTAAACCTCTGAATTGTACGCAGCTACAGTTAAGTGCATTTTTTTATAAGAGTTACTCTGGTCTTGGTGTTTCTTTACAATAATAGAAGTCCTATTAGAAGACAGAAGTTGGTACTAGGGACTGGAATGTTGCTGTGATAGCCTGAATTATGCTTTTTTTGGATGAATGTTTTCTTTGGGACTTTGGATGAGAAAAGCAGACAAAATCTCTAAGCAGATCTTTTTTTTTTTTTTCATTTTCCCAGAACAATTTATTATTATTTGTTTAAGATCACTTTTCTAATGTAACAAATGTACTCAGTGACTAATCAAATGAAATTTCTACTACACTAATGACCAGTGGGACTAAAAGAAAGCATGATTTTCAGAATCACTTTCTCAAAAATTAGTACATGAATTATGTTTCTTTAAAAGTACATTTTTTGGTCATTTTCTTCAAAGCATTTAAAAACATTTGAGCAACTAGATGATTACATCTACATTAATAGGATCTTAAATGTTCATTTTTGGGGGCTATGATACAATTAATTAATTGAGTGGCACTGACATGGATAACTTGGACTCTTAGTTTCATTTTTTATTTGTTGGGTGACTATGAGTCACTCACCCAGCCTCGCTGAACATTTTCTTTTTTTTTTTTTTATTGAGAAAAAGAAAAGAAAAAAAAGTTTCCGCCTCCTCCCGGCCTCCCATTTCCCTCCCCCTCGTCCCACCCTTCTCCCCCTCCCCCCGCTCCTCTCCCCCTCCCTCTCCAGTCCAAAGAGCAGTCAGGGTTCCCTGTCCTGTGGAAAGTCCAAGGCCCTCCCCCCTCTGTCCATGTCTAGGAAGGTGAACATCCAAGGTGGCTAGGCTCCCACAAAGCCCGAACTTGAAGTAGGATCAAAACCCCGGGCCATTGTCCCCGGCTTCTCATCAGCCCCCATTGTTCGCCATGTTCAGAGAGTCTGGTTTTATCCCATGCTTCTTCTGTCACAGTCCAGCCTACCAGAACTTCCAAGAAGACCTAATACCTATACTCCTTAATGTATTTCACAATATAGAAACAGAAGAGTCATTACCAAATTCCTTTTATGAAGCTACAGTTACTCTGATACCAAAACCACACAAAGACTCTACCAGGAAAGAGAATTACAGGCCAATCTCACTCATGAACATTGACGCAAAAATCCTCAACAAAATACTGGCAAACCGAATCCAAGAACACATTAGAAAAATTATCCATTATGATCAAGTAGGTTTTATCCCAGAGATGCAGGGCTGGTTCAACATACGAAAATCTATCAATGTAATTCATCATATAAATAAACTGAAAGAAAAAAACCATATGATCATTTCATTAGATGCTGAAAAAGCATTTGACAAAATTCAACATCTCTTTATGATAAAAGTCTTGGAGAGATTAGGGATACAAGGGTCATACCTAAATATAATAAAAGCTATATACAGCAAGCCGACAGCTAACATCAAATTAAACGGAGAGAAACTCAAAGCCATCCCACTAAACTCAGGAACACGACAAGGCTGTCCACTCTCGCCATATCTCTTCAATATAGTGCTTGAAGTTCTAGCAATAGCAATAAGACAACATCAGGGGATCAAGGGGATTCGAATTGGAAAAGAAGAAGTTAAACTTTCGTTATTTGCAGATGATATGATAGTGTACATAAGCGACCCCCAAAACTCCACCAAAGAACTCCTACAGCTGATAAACACCTTTAGTAATGTGGCAGGATACAAGATCAACTCCAAAAAATCAGTCGCCCTCTTATACACAAAGGATATGGAAGCAGAGAGGGAAATCAGAGAAACTTCACCTTTCATGATAGCCACAAACAGCATAAAATATCTTGGGGTAACTCTAACCAAGGAAGTAAAAGACCTATTTGACAAGAACTTTAAGGCATTGAAGAAAGAAATTGAAGAGAATACCAGAAAATGGAAGGACGTCCCTTGCTCTTGGATAGGGAGGATCAACATAGTAAAAATGGCAATCCTACCAAAGGCAATTTATAGATTCAATGCAATCCCCATCAAGATCCCAGCAAAATTCTTCACAGATCTTGAAAGGACAATAATCAACTTTATATGGAAAAACAAAAAACCCAGGATAGCCAAAACAATCCTATACAATAAAGGATCTTCTGGTGGCATTACCATCCCCGACTTCAAACTCTATTACAGAGCTACAGTAATGAAAACCGTGTGGTACTGGCATAAAAATAGAGAAGTCGATCAATGGAATCGAATAGAAGACCCAAATTTTAACCCACAAACCTATGATCACCTCATCTTCGATAAAGGAGCTAAAAGTATACAATGGAGGAAAGAAAGCATCTTCAACAAATGGTGCTGGCACAACTGGATATCAACCTGCAGAAGAATGAAAATAGACCCATATCTATCACCTTGCACAAAACTCAAGTCCAAATGGATCAAGGACCTCAATATTAGTCCGAGCACACTGAACCTGATAGAAGAGAAAGTGGGAAGCACCCTACAAGAAATGGGCACAGGAGATCACTTTCTAAGCATAATGCCAGCAGCACAGACATTAAGGGCAACATTGAATAAATGGGACCTACTAAAACTGAGAAGCTTCTGTAAAGCAAAGGACACTGTCACTAAGACAAAAAGGCAACCCACTGACTGGGAGAAGATCTTCACCAACCCCGCAACAGACAAAGGTCTGATCTCCAAAATTTATAGAGAACTCAAGAAACTAGACTTCAAAATGCTAATTAACCCAATTAAAAAATGGGGCACTGAACTGAACAGAGAATTCTCAACAGAAGAAGTTCAAATGGCCAAAAGACACTTAAGGTCATGCTCAACCTCCTTAGCGATTAGGGAGATGCAAATCAAATCAACTTTGAGATATCATCTTACACCTGTCAGAATGGCTAAAATCTAAGCAGATCTTAATGGCTCATACTAGTAGGCTGGAGTGAAATAGGTGAGGCCCTGTTGGAGGAAGTGTGACCTTGGGATGGGACTTTGAGGTACCAAATATTCAAGCCAGGTCCAGTAACCTCTCTCTTCCTGCTGTTTGCCAATCAAGATGTAGAAATCTCAGCTATCTCTACCTCTCCAGCACCATGTCTGCCTATGTGCTTCCATGCTTCCTGCATGATGACAATGGACTAAACCTCTAAATTATAAGCCATTCACAATTAAACATTGTCCTTTTTAAGAGTTGCCATGGTCATGACATCTCTTCAAGGGAATAGAAACCTTAACTAAGACACCAGCCCAACTCTCTCACTTAATATCTCCATGTATTCTGGAATTTAGACTGCAGCTGTCATGTGCAGCTGTACAGATACTAATGGCATGGTGTCCATGAGCTGTAGAATGTGTCAAGAGTCATACAGTCATACATAACTTCTTAAGGTAAAGAAAAGTACATTGTGCCAAGTTTATATAGTTTAGTAGTCATCATCACCAAAGTCCAAAACAACACATCATTGATTCAGACATGCATTAGGCCAGAAAATTCTGACCTCACTAAACTAAGAAGAACATTTAAACTTCTACAAACTTGGTGCCTTCACTCGTGTAAGAAACACAGCTTCCCGATTATATGTTTTCTCTACTACATCACATACAATACTACCAAAATCACCATAAACAGTTTTTTTAACCACAATTATCTGTAAAATCTGCAAAATATTTCTACATCAATCTGCAAAAGAAGAAAATGCATGAAAAGACAGCAGCATAAGAAAACTATGCAAAGACATTGAACCAACTTTTTTTTAAAATGGTAATACATATTTCCCAAAAAGGAACTGAAAAGTATCTTAGGAAGCAAAGCAAATCACTAAAATATGGAAAGTTGCTTTTGTACGTTCTAGACAATAGCAAAATCATGAGATTATGTTATGAGCTGAAAACATATTAAATGAGGGAAGATTCAACATTAGCCATCAACAGTGGAGCTTACTTAGAGAAAGAATATAGAAAGAAACTATGACAAAGTATTGAAAATATTTAATTAAAAGAGAAAAATTAAAAATTAGTAAGGGAAACTTTGGGATTTATGAAAAAATATCTCACTTTTGATGTACGGTAGATTAAGACATCAGAGACAGATGGTTTAAAGACTGCTAAAAGAAGCAGCAGAAGACCCCAGTTTTGCAAAGCATTTAAACATTCTGCCACAGAAAGATCAAAGTTTTCCAATCAGATTATACACAAACAAAGTCCCTCAGTGTATATAATCAATCCCCCACTTCAGGCAAAGAGAAGATCCGGGAAGAAGTGAGACAAAAAAAAAAAAGTAGAGTGTAAGAAAGTTGCATTACAATTTAATTCCACATGAAACCCTGTACACTAAGTGTAGGAGACTTCTACAACACACTTTCTCTAATGGACAGGTCTTCCAGACAAAACTTAACCGAGAACTAACAGATGTCCTGACACAAATGGACTTAATAGATTTCTACAGAACATGTCAAACAAACATAAAAGAATAGAACTTCTTCTCAGCACTTTATGAAACCTTCTTTAAAAATGACCAAATACTCAGTCACAAAAAAACAGATACAAAAAAATAAATGGAATAACCCTGTGTACCTTATCAGATCACCATGGCTTAAAGTTACAACAACACTAACCACAGAAAGCCTACAAACTTGTGAAAATTGAACGCTGTTCAACTGAATCACCCCTGGGTCAACAAGAAATAGAGAAAGAAATTAAAGACTTTCTAGAATTCAATGAAAATGAATGTACAACATACCCAAACTTATTATACACTTTTAAAGCAGTGCTAACAGGAAAGTTCATAGCACTAAGTGCCTACCTAAAGAACCTGGAGAAATCTCACCCAAGTGACTTAATAGCACATCTGAAAGCTCTAGGACAAAAAGAAGCAAACTTACCCAGGAGGAGTAGACACCAAGAACTAATCATTGAGGGCTAAAATCAGCAAAATAGAAACAAAGAAAGCAATGCAAAAAAATAAATAAACCAAAGAGTTGGTACTTTGAGAAAATCAACAAGATAGACAAACTTTTATCCAAACTAACCTAAAGGCAGTGAAGGAATATGGAAATTAACAAAGTCAGAAATAAAGAAGAGACATAACAACAAAAAAAGAAGAAATACAGAGAATCATGAGGTCAGATTTTGAAAACCTGTAATCCACAAAACTGAAAAATTTAAAGGAAATGGAAAATTTTCTGGATACCACATACCCAAATTAAATCAATAACAGATAAACAATTTTAATAGAACTAAAATCCCTAAGATAATAGAAACAGTCATCAAGAGTTTCCCAATCAATAAAAGCCCAGGGCAAGAAGGCTTCAGTGCAAAATTCTACCAGAATTTCAAAGAAGAGCTAATATTAATACTCCTCTAATTATTCCACACAATAGAAGCAGAACGACATTGCCAAACTCCTTGTATGAGGCAACAGTTACCCTGGTATCCAAAAGATACAAAGATACAACTAAGAAAGAAAATTACAGCCCAATTTTCCTCATGAAGATTGATGCAAGAATACTCAAAAAAATATTGACAAATTGAATCCAAAAGCACATCAAAAAAAAAACCATCCACCATGATCAAGTTGGCTTCATTCCAGAGACGCAGGGGTGGTTCAACATATAAAATCTTTGAATGTAATCTATGATATAAATAAACAAAAAGAAAAACCCCATATAGTCATCTCATTCAATGCTGAAAAAGTATTTGACAAAATTTAACACTCCTTCATCATCAATCTCTTAGATATATCAATAATGCAAGGAACATATCTAAACACAATAAAAGGAATATACAGCAAGCTGACAGCAAATGTCAAATTAAATGGAGAGAAACTGGAAGTGATTCCACTAAAGACTGTCTACTCTCTCCATACCTATTCAACATAGTATCTGAAGTTTTACCTAGAGCAATAAAACAGCAAAAGAATGTCAAAGGTATAGAAATTGGAAAGTGAGGAGTCAAACTTTTGCTATTTGAGATGGTATGATAGTACAAATAAGTGACCCCAAAAAATCTGCTGAGGGAACTCCTACAGTTGATAAACACTTTTAGTAATGTAGCAAAATATAAGATCAACCCAAAAAATCAGTAGCCCTCCTAAATACAAATAATAAAGGGACTGATAGAGATATTGAGAAACATCACCATTTACAATAGCCACAAATAAGGTAAAATATCTCGCGGTAACTCTAACCAAAGAAGTGGAAGATCTCTATTGCCGCGCACCACTGCCCCGGTCTGCGCTCTATGCTCTAGACCCCAGTTCGCGAGCTTCAGGCAAGGGGCTGGAGGTTGAGAACACAGATGCAGAGACTGACCAACACGCAGACCTTTAAAGACTGATACCAAAGCCCCTCTTTAATAGCACCATGTAGGCTTAAATACACTGCAGCCAATGGCCAACAGGTGAAAATCCCATCCTCAGATCATCTAAGCTAGGCACAACTTCTAGTAACTTTAATTAGAAGGTTCTATTAGGGAAAAGCAGCTGAAGGCTAGGACTCATTAATCCCAACATCCAGCTGAAGGCCAGGACTTAATTGGTCCCAACATTCTATGACAAGAGTTTTAAGTCTTTGAGGAAAGAAGTTATAGAAGATATTAGAAAATGGAAAGATCTCCTATGCTCTTGGATAAGTAGGATTAACATAGTAAAAATGACAATCTTATCAAAATCAAATTACAGATTCAATGCAATCCCCATCAAAATCCAAACATAATTATGCACAGTACTGGAAAGAATAATACTTAACTTCGTATGGAAAAAAATAGAATAGCCAAAACAATTCTGTACATTAAAGCAATGTCTGGAGGCATTACTATCCCTGACATTAAACTTTATTATAGAGCTAAAGTAATAAAAATAGCTTGCTATTGGCATAAAAGAAGACAGGTGGTCCAATCAAATAAAATCAAAGACCATGATATTCATCCACATACCTGCAAACACCTGATTTTTGGAGTTATTAGGGAAGAATTATGAGGCATGGGTTTGCTGGAATAGGTATGCCACTGGGTGGCTTTGAGATTACAAAATCAATTTCCAGTTAGTTTTCCCTCTTTCCCATTTGTATATAAGGATGTTTGTTCTCATCTACTGCTTTAGCACCATGTCTGCCTACCTACCTACCTGCTACCAGGCTCCCCATCATGATAGTCATAAACTCTAACCCCCTGGAACCCTGGAACCCAAATTAAATGTTTGATTTTTAAAGTTGCCTATACTTGAAGGGTTTTTAAAATCACAACTATAAAAAATGAGTTAAGGTATTGTTCCCATATTTGGAAAATATGACAAATTCATAAATTCACAAAGATGATTTCATTCTCAATAGAAAACCTATGACAAATCCAACAGAAAGATGTTGTGGATGGGGAAAAGGAAAATTTAGGAAAGATACCTGTTTACTTTGTTAAGGAAAACACAAAAAACTTCTAATGATGGAAGTTTTATTCTCACAAGTCAAGGATGCCAGAAAGAAGAAAACAGTTTTTTTTTTAATTTTTACGTTTTTATTAATTTTTTTAATTAAAAAATTTTGCCTCCTCCCCACCTCCCTTTTCCATCCCCCTCCCTCTCCTCCCCACGCCCCACTCCCCTCTCCTTCCCTCTCCAGTCCAAAGAGCAGTCAGGGTTCTCTGCCCTGTGGGCAGTCCCAGGTCCTCCCCCCTCCATCCAGGTCTAGGAAGGTGAACACCCAAACCGGCTAGGCTCCCAAAAATCCAGTACATGCAGTAGGGTCAAAACTCAGTGCCATTGTCCTTGGCTTCTCAACAGCCCTCATTTTCCACCATATTCAATGAGTCCGGTTTTATCCCATGCATTTTCAGTCCCAGTCCAGCTGGCCTTGGTGATCTCCTAATAAATCAGCACCAACAGTTTTTTTTAATGAAGGAAATAAGTTATAAAAAGATTTTACAATTCATCATTCTACCTGCAGTGAGAACATATAGTAGAAATCAGAGAAGAAAGACAGATCTCTTCGATAATACAGAGTGAGCAGGCTGTTGTCAGACAGATGCTGCCAACAGAACAGTGGAGAGAAATCCTGCAGATAGGAAAGAAGTGGTGAGGAAGGATTTCCAGAAGAAGGGAGAAACAGTGGACATTGTAAGTACACACAGGTCCAAGAGATATTGTGGGAATTGAAACACAGTTAGAGTGCTAATTGGCTTCATTCAGCTTAAGAAATGTTGTGAGATCATTATGAGAGATAAATGCAGAAGGTTTCAGTAAAAGAAGGGAAAATACCCTTGGACATTTCAGTGAAATTTGTGAAATATTGATCTCATGAGACAGAAGTAACTTTTACTTAGTAATGCTGTATATCATTTAATACGGGTACACCCCCCCACATATTTATATATACACGTATATATATAATATCTGTGATATATATACATATATATGTATATAACTGAGTATGGTGGCTCACATCTGCAATCCTGGCCCTTGGGAGGTGTTGGGGGTGGGGAAGAGGATCAGAAGTTTAAAGCTGTCTTTGACTATGGAGAAACTTTAAAAGGTACCTGATTCACAGGAAGCCTTGCGGAGTAAAACACATGGAAAAGGTACACAAAATATTTTTCAAACATTGATCAAAAATTTAAAATTAAAGAAATGATAACATTAGAATAAATACAATTACAATCCATAAATAAGTATGCTAAAATAATAAAAGGGATAATATTCCGAATGTTCTCAAAGTGAAAGAGGGTACCCACTTTACAACCTCTAACCACTGCACATACAATTTGGAAAACACCTACACCCACACAGAACACATATAGCACACATACAATCACATGAGTATTTCAGTTATGGTACATATACAGATTAAATACTAATACTTTTCTCTTATACTCTAATAAGTCACCTTAGCAAACAATTCTTGACTGGATAGCAGGGTATTGTGGCACACTCCTGCAGACCCAGCACACAGAAGGCTGAGATAGGATGATTGAAAATTTGACATGTGTCTCTGCCAGATATTTTGTACCAAGAATACATAAAATCATTTATTATTTATGAATATAATTCATCAATTATAATCTTAATTTTTATATATAATAGTAATATACCTTTGGTTTGGGGGATTAAGAAATTATGTTTCCTGGGAGGACATGATAATGTTTACTGCTATTGGAAACAAGCAACCAACTTTGTTGAATTTACTAGACACTGCAAACCAAACTAAAACCAAAACCAAAAAGACAAAGCAACAACAAAAACACAACAGTGAAACACCCAGGAGGTCAGGTCTGAGCAAACTTCTTGGGTTCAGAGTTGGAACATGACACAAGAGGATTCTAGAAGCAGAGAAGACTCCTTATATACGTTCATCCCTGCTATTAAAATTATCAATTTCTTTCTCATGTTAGATATTGCGTTTGTGGTTTGATAATCAAAAGTTGAAACCTATTGAACAATTACAATGTAGGGAAGCAATATAAGACAGAACTGAAAGAGTGACAGTCTACTGTTAAAGAATCTCTCTCGTGATCATTGAGCATGGAGATCATATTCTTTGCTTTTCTTCATGCCATACAGTATCTGTTCAGCAAAGAAAGATATAAGCAACATTGTCAAATTATTGACAATTCTCTTAATATATAAATGAATTTAGTAAGATAAACATTACATGGTTTTTGTCCTTTTTTAAATTTTATTTATTTATTTATTTATTAAAGATTCCTGTCTCTTCCCCGCCACCGCCTCCCATTTCCCCCCCCTCCCCCAATCAAGTCCCCCTCCCTCGTCAGCCCAAAGAGCAATCAGGGTTCCCTGCCCTGTGGGAAGTCCAAGGACCACCCACCTCCATCCAGGTCTAGTAAGGTGAGCATCCAAACTGCCTAGGCTCCCACAAAGCCAGTAAGTGCAGTAGGATCAAAAACCCATTGCCATTGTTCTTGAGGTCTCAGTAGTCCTCATTGTCCGCCATGTTCAGCGAGACCGGTTTTAACCCAGGCTTTTTCAGACCCAGGCCAGCTGGCCTTGGTGAGTTCCCAATAGAACATCCCCATTGTTTCAGTGTGTGGATGCACCCCTCGCGGTCCTGAGTTCCTTGCTCGTGCTCTCTCTCCTTCTGCTCCTGATTTGGACCTTGAGATTTCTGTCCGGTGCTCCAATGTGGGTCTCTGTCTCTGTCTCCTTTCATCGCCTGATGAAGGTTAATATTCAGGAGGATGCCTATATGTTTTTCTTTGGGTTCTCCTTCTTATTTAGCTTCTCTAGGATCACTAAATTATAGGCTCAATGTTCTTTATTTATGGCTAGAAACCAAATATGAGTGAGTACATCCCATGTTCCTCTTTTTGGGTCTGGCTTACCTCACTCAGGATAGTGTTTTCTATTTCCATCCATTTGCCTGCAAAATTCAAGAAGTCCTTGTTTTTTACTGCTGAATAGTACTCTAATATGTATATATTCCATACTTTCTTCATCCATTCTTCCATTGAAGGACATCTAGGTTGTTTCCAGGTTCTGGCTATTTTTTATTTATTCACTTTTTCGAGACAGGGTTTCTTTGTGGCTTTGGAGCCTATCCTGGAACTAGCTCTGTAGACCAGTCTGGTCTCGAAATCACAGAGATCTGCCTGCTTCTGCCTTCCGAGTGCTGGGATTAAAGGGTGTGCCACCATCACCCGGCCATTACATGGTTTTAAATATCAGAATGTCTCTTTAAAACTAGCGTGGAGATAAAAATGAAAGACATGTTTTCAGATGTTAAATCTTGAAAAGTTTTAGTGATTTTCAAAGCACAAATTCTGAAACACATAGGATTTAATGATATGTCCCTTGATTTTCAGGATGTATTATATTTTTGCTTTTTAAATATTGTAAGAAGGGAGTTTCATGAAACCTAGGCTGTCCTTTAACTTGCTATGTAGTAAAGGGTAATCTTGAACTCCTGATCCTTTTGTCCCCTACTCTTGAATGTTGGGATTGAAGTTATACACAACTATACCAGATATATATGCTGCTGGGGACCAAACTCAGGGTCAATTGTGTGCTATGCAAGCCTTCTTCTCATTCATCTGTATCTTCTGCCCTTTTGTAACATGATTTGGCCCTAACTTTTTGTCACTATAATATCTCAGGCTTTTGCCAGACTTGTGTGATTGCAAACAAAGCTTATTTTTATACATATATAAGTGTACGTCTTACAGGAAACAAATAAAAGCTTCCTCGTAATATCTGAGAAAGAGAATAGAGCCACACACAAGTACTCACTGGCACGGAAAACAGAAGTGTTTTCAGCTGTTATGACAAAATAGATATGTTTCAAAAGAAACAATAAATCATAAGGCTGTAGGGAAACTTCAGTTCACATCGTCAACAATTTCATTTTTCAGGTGATGAAACCAAGCTGTCTGCTTCCCCGAGCCATTAGTGCAAACAGTCCTAAAAAGACTCAGAGCAGTGATGCTGGGCTTTGATCTGTGTGTTTTGGTGGGTGTTTCTGTCCTCAGAAATAAGGTTGCCTGAGGAAGTAACAGGCAAAAAGAGACACACTTAAATTTTCATGAACCACCTAGCTTATAATTTCCTGATTTGATTTTGTAATATAAAGGGGTTTTACCCTTTATATGCAACACTTTGACTGTGGAAATAAGTAGTGATATTAAAAATATTACACATAATTATATCACTGTGTCACTTGCCTGCAGTAAGGTAGGCCTTTCGTCTGTGAGGTCTCTGGCCAGGAAGGGGACCTGATCCTGTACGAGAAGATCCATTGGGGAGCATTTGGAGGAAGAGATGGGCAGGCGCCAATACAAGAGTTCCTCCAACAATCTGAAAAACAACATGAAAACACCAGAACCTAGCGAGGAGGGAAATGGGAGGATGGGAGGAGGTGTAAATTTTTAAGAAATGAATAAATAAATTGATACATTGGTCAAAGAAAATGTTAAATCTTAGAAATTATGACACAAAACATCCAGGAAATCTGGAAAACTGTGATAAAACCAAACTGTGTCACTTGGATTCAGATCTATACCATCTGTTAAAAAGATGTTTTCTTAACGCTTAATTTGTTCTTGCCTTCTTTTCTTTTTTCTTCCTTCTTTCCTTTTTTATTTCTGTAGCACAAATAATAAAATCCCAGAGACAGATATTGGAACTCAACCTGAATATCAGAAAAGCAAAGCAACCAAGCCACTAGAGAACTCTGACCTATATGAAACCTTCAGACTGAAAGAGAGGTCCTGTCTCATCCCACCTTATATTCCTCTCTAGTGCTGAGATTAAAAGCATGCACCGCCACTGCCTGGCCTTTATTGCTAACTAATGTGACTGCTGGAATTAAAGGTGTGTGTAAACTGCCTGGCCTGTATGGATGACTAGTGTGACTGTTTTGCATTCTGATCTTCAGGAAAGCTTTATATATTAAAATAAAAATGAAATATCACTATATTTACCCATTTGTCTAAAATAAGAAAAGAGAGTTATAGCTAATATAAGAAAAGCTATATACAATAAGTGCAATAATTGTATACAATATATAGAGGTAATAAATACATCAACAAGGTCTAGTCCATTTGGATTTGATAATTTCAGAGAAAATACTCCACATCTATCCTATCTTGGTGAGTCCAATGTCTTGTACCTAATTTACTTTCTACCACAACTTACTTTCTGCATCTGGTAAACAAAAAATGCTACAACTATAACTATTTAGTCTTCAACTCCATCAGAGACCAAAGAAGGAAATAATATCAACTGAGTAAGCAGAAAGTACAAGCAAGTAACTTCAAAAAGTGTGAAAAATGGCAGAAACAGTTGACTGCCTGGACAGTCATGCAAAGTTACTATTCAAGGCTGGGGCATCCATCTTTAGTCCCAGCATATTTGACAAACTTTTCTGTGAAGTAGGGTATTCTGAAGGACTGTCCATCTTTGTATTGACAATGTTTGGAAATCATTTTCTTTTCTGTCTTTCTTGTCCAATTATAACAACATATTGTCAGCAGTTGAGATAAGGGCATTTTCTTTTCCAGTGGCTTAGTTTTACCATAAAGAAAGTAAAATCTCTGTGACATTTCTTTGATGTCCATTAACTTCTTTGAAGAAGAAAGGTGCTGCAAAGAACAGACATGATTCATTGTCATAAAAATATCCCACGAAATCAAAACATCTCAAATGCTGTATTCTCTTGATCTCTGAAGTGTTTGAAGATGACTTGTATATATTTATTTAACCTTGAAAATATACCTAATATGACTACAAGTTCAATTATAACAGGTAATTAACTACTAACTTGCATTACCTTATTATTCTAAACAGCAGTTAATACAAAACTTCAAGGACTATAAATTTGAATTACATTGTTAAATGAGTTGTATAGGTATAATACCTTGAACAAAAGTAGTAATGTATGTACAGTATGTTCTAGCAAAATTAATCTCAATATAAAATCAAAAAATTATGAGAAACTGGAAACAAACTAGATGTTCCTCAATCAAATAATAGATGAAGAAAATGGGGTCATTTATAGAACATTGTATTAGTCCACTGTTAAAAAAAAACAAAAACAAAAAACAGTGACATTATGAAATTTGCAGGGAAATAGATAGAACTAGAAAAAGTCATCTTGGGTAACGTAACTCAGACTAAGAAAGATAAACATAGTAGAAAAAGTCATTTTGAGTGAAGTACTCCAGACTGAGAAAGACAAACATGGTGCAAACCAAAGACTAATAGAGGCTAAGTAACAAGGAAGGTTCAAGGGAGAACAATTAGATCTCCCAAGGAGAATGAAATAGAATAAAGTTTGCAGGTCTGCTGGAGGCAGTGGTTCAGAAAAGAAGGGAATAGGTAGCAAAATAGTAATACTGGGAGAAATGACTGGAATTGAGGACACTTCAGAAAAGGGGGTAGAAACTCCATGGAATCTATAGAAGTAACACTAGCAAATACTCCAAGCAATGAGGGACATGGAGCCTGAAGAAGTCATATTCTGTAACTAGCAGCTTCAAGTGGAAGGCTTGGATTATCAAAACTTTTAGCCTACAGTTTGTTCTGCATGCAGAGTATACTGAGACCAGAACCCAGAATAACTGTCATCAGAAAGACCGAAGAGAGTTCATAGAACAACTGATGGGAGCAGGTACAGAATCCCACAGCCAAACATTGGGCAGAGTTCCCATAGAGGTGGGGTAGAAAGGATCAAAGAAACAGAGTGTTCAGGGACACCACAAAAACATGGTGGTCAACAGAAACAACTGACTGGGATTCACGGGATCTCGCTTAGACCAAGGAGCATGAAAGGATTCCACCTAGGTCCTCTGCATATATGTTAGAGCTGAGTAGCTTGGAGTGCTTGTGAGATTCCTAACAGTGGGAGGGTGGCTGATCTCTGACTCTTTTGACTGTTTGTGGGACACTTTCCCTTTTACTGAGTTGCCTTATAAAGCCTCCATGTGGCAGTATGTGTCTGGTCTAATTGTATGTAGTTTGTTTTGTTGTGTTTGGTTAATATCTTCTCCAGAAGGCCTACTCTTTTAAGAGGAGAGGCAGAAGGGGGTCATCTAAAGGAGAGGGGAGATAGGACTAGAGACTGTGAGGAGTGGAAGTAGGTACTACAGTGAGGATATAATATATGAGAGAAAAACTTTTAGAAAGAGAGTATCACCACCAATAGGCAGCAGTATTTTAATGCTAACCCTGAACAGAAAATGTATTAAGTTGGTGAAAAAATAAAAATTACAATAAAGGAGAATTAAAATAAATGTATAGATAAAAATGGCTAAGTAGAAGCAAGGCCCAAATGTAGTTACCACTATCAAATATTATAATATTGATTAGTATAATTTGCTTCTTTTCCATAGTGTTTTGGCTTTTATAACCTTGTGGACTGATTGAAAGAATAACTGTTTCAGGGTCTTTATTTAATTTACCAAACCTGAAGAATCCATTTCTCGTACACAGTTATCCCACATCCTACTTAAATTATCTCTACATGTTATTAGTTAGAGACCAAATTCATTTAAAATTAAGTCTCATTTTAGCTTATTTCTCTATTTTCCTTCTCATCATTTATTGTTAACTTTTCATTATTTAAATTCTGACTTTTATTAAGGTATTTTATAAATTATTTACTTTTGAGATCATATCTAAATGTTAATAAGTAATATAATTGCAACAGGGCTACTGTTATTTCAGAAGAGCATTAAAGCTCTTCAGATGAAGAACCAATACTATTCTCAGCTTCTTCCCCACAGAAAAGCACTGCTTTGTCTCCACAACTCAAATTTCATATATTCTTTGATGGAATAACTGCATGCAGTCCCTGTGATACTGGGATAAAGAGCAAATGGTATCTATTCTAGGGAGTCACTCATAAAATACAACATGATGGATGTTCTCATGACAAGAGGTGTGTTATTTGCTTGGAACTGGAAAGTTAAATCAGCTCATATCTCTGGAACAAAAGCATTCACTCACAGAATAAGATGCTCCAGAGAGCCCTACACCCCCACATGTATGTTATTCAATTCCACCATTCTGTTAGTACCCACTGTATTTAATTTTAGGTGCCATGGGCCTGACAGCAGTCATAGCACATTACAGAAATTTTCAGACTTTGTTGACACCTTCACCTCATTTTCTATTGAAAAAGAAAAAACCTGTATCCTTCATCAGGCATTCTGTAATTACCAAAATACAGCAGCCTGCTGTTGATAGTAGAGGAGATGAGGACAAAATTATATTCTCTCTGCATATAGTTTTGGACTGTGTGGAGACAGTTGATGTAATTGCAAGTAACAGGCTTACTCTACACTCTCTTACACTCCACAGCTCAGGTCTTTACATGTTAAGAATCTCCTGAAAAGAATCAGACACTCTATGCGGATATTAAAGCTACGTGCTCTTTTACTGTGTTCCAAAGAGATAATGCAATTTGTTTCATGGTTTTGTAAACCAATTATTTTCAGAAGGGTAAGACCTTAATTAATTATAATTGCACTTTAATTAAGGGATGTGTGCATGCACATATGCTTTGAAATATAGAATTGAGAATTTAGTAAGTCTTAATTTTCCTTGATCTTCCAGTTCAAAGGTATCTGAAATTATTCTTAATTTTGACTATCTAAATTTATTTATTCTAATTATGGGAATGAGACACTCATTGCCTAGGAAATTCAGCTAGAAGCATGGTTCAGATGCACTATCTTACTCTAATTATATAAGACCATCTTCTCACTAAACAACTTACCCAGCTATTGGAAATTGATTATTATTTGAATTGGCAAACATCAAGGAAAATATATAGTTTACAGTTTTTTGTGAAAAATCATCCTACCACTTTTTATTACTGCCAGCGTGCAGATACTAAATGAAGCCTCAGATAGCTCTCATACATTGTGACCATTGCATTTACTCCTGTTTCCTTTTGGTGTATCCTAAAACAGTTGACTACAGTTGCTTTTATTATTGGTGTTTCACTATGTTATTTGTTCACTACTGTGCATTAGATGCTTTTTTTATATTAATTGAGTTGATATTTACAGTTTTATTTTATATAATTTAGTTGATATTTTGAGTTCTTCTGGACTTTTTGAATATTTCCAGTAAACAGGACACAGAAGCAGGCAGTTCTATGAGTTTGAGGTAAGCCTGGTCGACAAAACAAGTTCCAGGATATCCAAGACTACGTAGAGAAACTCTATCTTGAAAAATCAAAATTAAAAAAAAGTTTTGTGATTTTATGTAAATATTACCATACTATTGTTGTGTCTTTGCTCTGTTTCCTAGATGTGTATTGTTGATAAATATGCTTGTGTTAGTTTATCTTTTTATTTTTTTCCTTTTTTATTAATTTTTATTGAGATCTACACTTTTCTCTGTTCCCCTCCCCCCTTCGACCCTCCCCCAAAGTCCCCATGCTCCCAATTTACCTAGGAGATCTTGTCTTTTTCTACTTCCCATGTAGATTAGATCTATGTGAGTCTCTCTTAGGGTCCTTGTTGTTGTCTACGTTCTTCGGGATTGTGGTTTGTAGGCTGGCTGTCTTTGCTTCATGTTTAAAAACCACCTATGAGTGAGAACATGTGATAACTGTCTTTATGTGTCTGGGTTACCTCATTCAAAATAATGTTTTCTAGCTCCATCCACTTGCCTGCAAAATTCAAGATGTCATTATTTTTCCTGCTGTGTAGTACTCCATTATGTAAATCTACCACATTTTTCTTGTCCATTCTTTGGTCGAGGGGCATTTGGGTTGTTTCCAGGTTCTGGTTATGACAAACAATGCTGCTATGAACATAGTTGAGCACATGTCCTTGTGGCACGATTGAGCATCCTTTGGATATATACCCAAAAATGGTATTACTGGGTCTTAAGGAAGGTTGTTTCCTAATTTTTTGAGATATTGCCACACCGACATCCAAAGGGGTTGCACCAGCTTGCATTCTCACCAGCAATGTGGAACTGTTCCCTTTTCCCCACAACCTTCCCAGCATAAGTTGTCATCGGTGTTTTTGATCTTGGCAATTTTTACAAGTGTAAGATGGAATCTCAGAGTTGTTTTGAATTGCATTTCTCTAATGCCTAAGGATGTTGAACATTTTCTTAAGTGTCTTTCAGCCATTTTAGATTCCTCTCATGAGAGTTCTCTGTTTAGGTCTGTATTCCATTTTTTTATTGCATTATGTGTTCTTTAGATGACCAATTTCTTAAGTTCTTTGTATATTTTGGAGATCAGACCTCTGTCTGATGACTATTAGCTTATCTTAATATTTTCTATTTCTTAGACTTGATAATTTTTTGCATCATGAAAAATAGAGTTAAAATTAATTAGATGTTAAAATTGGTAATTGTGCAATTTCCCTTGCACTTGTGAAGTTTCAAAAGTTATGACATGAAAGTTCCCAAAAGGACCAATTGCAGAATGCGAAAAGGTTATACAGAAATTTAAAGTTTCTTGTCTCTGGTCCTGTAGTACCATTGTAACAAAGCAGTTTATTTGACATGTGTAAAACCTCAGACAAGGAGGAAATTCTGTTTATATTGTGCAAAACCAAATCCTACAATAAGAAGTCTGATGCCTATAATGTGTAGGCAGGTAATAAAGAGATCTTGCCAAGTGAGTATCATGACCTCTGGACCAAAGTCTAAATTAAAGACATTTTTCTAGAAGCATCTCTTGTAGCCAGCAAGTTACACTTCTATTTAATTCTACGATATTCCGTTACACCTATTGTCCCTCTCAGACTATCATAATAAAATATGTGACAGTACCTTACAAAATGATACACTTTGAAGACTTGTAAGACCCTGCAATATTAAAGCCCAAGTTATATTTTATAACTGCTAGTTTTTCCTTTTAAACCTGTGGTTAAAGGCTAAAATTTTTTACTTTGTTATCTTAATAAGTAAAAGATAACATGATTCCTCTAATCACTAAATAACTGAGTAGCCAAAAGCCATGACACACACACTGTTTACATGCTGGTGACTATGTGGGTGAGTCTCAGGAAAGGGCTACAGAAAAATCTGAAAGTGGTGTAGCAAAGTACATCACACACATACACACACACTCAAACATGCACACTTTCACAAAGATACACATGTGCACATATACACATGCATGTATATATACACACATATACATATGCACACATGTATTCACACATATACATATGCTCTTATGAATACAAATAGAAGATACATTAGTTCATTCTGCTTCATTATAATGTTTTATTTCTTTTGCTTTTTTAATCGCTAAAATGTGGAATTAAGTTTTACCAATATTTAATTTATCATTTTCATGTTTTAAATTTTTATTCTTAAGACATAATGTTTTCATCTATGTCCTTTGGGCCTGTGTTTACACTGTGCATCAGGGTGATTTTTGAGTAATTCCTTTTCTTATAGAATTCCTTTAATCCTATGGTATTATTGCATGCTACGATGAAACCATAACATTCACTTAGATTGATTCACTTAAGATTGTTTTAATTACATATACAGATTTAAGAATGAGGAATTTCACCTATACAAATGTAGCATAAGTATTCACTTTATAGCTATTCCAACGGATTTATCAACCATAAATAACTTCAAGTTATCTGTATGTTTGATTACTTCATACAATATTCAAGGTAAGTGCCATGCTGAAGGGACAGTTTTTGTTCCCTTTGAAACACTTTCAATATATTTATATAAAGTAACACAAGGAAATTTCTTATAGTAGTTAAAAATATATTCCAAAGCAACCCTCATTGGTACAACAGTGCTTTAATGTTTGAAAACTATCACTCGACATGACTATGGAGATTAAGTAGCTGTGTCTTTATTGAAGAAACATGCCATATGTTTAATCTATGACAATCTTAAAACAAAAACAATGAATGTTAGTGTCCCTATACAGTCTACTCTTCCATTTAAAAAAGTAGAAGAAAGTTAAATCCCTAAGTTTCCAGGTTTCCCAGCAAAATGCATAAAAACCTGCTTGTGCTGTGATCTAAATGAATGGGTAGAAGAATATTCGACCATGTGGAGCTGAAATATTCATGAGCTACTCAGAGAACAATGAAACTAAATATCTTCAGATGTCCTGGAGGAACTAGAGTCAAGGAAACATGAGAATAATGAGACACCGTTCTATTTTAAACTTTTTTCTTTTCTACTCTTTTTCCATTAGATGATAATTTAATCTTGCTACATTATGAATAGGATTTGACAAGCTTACCAGTCTATGTTAAAAATTGAGTAAAGCCTATGACCTTGTTAAATTCCACACATTGAGGATTATGGAAACCATGGAAACTTAATTTGAACTTAAAGAATTTAATAAACTGGCCAAGCTTATGGACACAATTTTCTTCATCTAGATGCATATTGTAGATTATCTCAGGGCACATTTCTATGTTATTTTTAGGATATTAACCATAAATTCTACCAAAACAATAGGATGCTCCTATATTTGACATTTTAACACACATGTTCACTAGTAGTTTCTTGAAAAATAAAAACTATTATTCATAAGATTATATTTCTACATGGAACCACAACTCTGTTATCATATTAAATCATCTAAGCAGTTTTAAAGATTACCTATTGTAAAGAATAGGCATGAAGTAAAGATGTTAAAGGTGCTTTTGATTATTGATGAGCTTTAATTACATGATAATTCTCTATCAAAAGTGATTTTAAGTTCAATTTAATCTACCTAAAATTTGTCCTTTTATGTTCACTGTGACATTTAGGAACATATTAGCACATAAAGCTATTAATTCATTTCATAATTAAACTTCAGTTTATGGGTCTTTGCTACTCACACTCATCTAGTTTCAAATCTGTCTTTTATTCTTGTGATCTTTCAGTCTGTTTTACTGCCTTCCCTACTTTCTTCAGATCAGGAACCAATCTGTAGCCCTCTTCATAGAAAACCTACATCACTGTTTTCCTAAGTCAACTGTTAGTTTATGTCATTTAAAGTGTAAGGTTCCCTGTCTGGAGAATCAAGTAACTGATCTCCTTATTGTCCCTTCTGTTTCCCAACATTCTAGGCTATTCCCTTCACAGGAGCAGCTCTCATACTGAAAGTCTAAGTATATGATTAAACATGTACTACCTATCCTTTGTCTTTGTTTCTGTGCATATCTGTATTTGGTTCCATAACTCTGAAAATTTAAACAGCTTGTAATGTGTCAAGGGATGTTTTCCTGTGACATTTCTGTAATTCTTCTAATTTTCTTTACTCTTCATTATCTTTTCATGTATATACATATAGCCAATTGTTATAAAGACAAAGATAGCATCTTCTTCCAACAGAGAGGGGTAACTGTATTTTCTATCCATGAAGAAAAAGACAGTAGCTATGGGAAATGTGGAAGTTATTTGTAAACATCATCTGACAAAAGTATAGTTTCCTAAGCATGGGTCACTTGGCGGTAATGCACACTCACTGAGTGGGAAAACTCCACTAGTGCTTGCTTCTGAATTGTTATCATGGGATGTAGAAAGTAAGAACTGTGTTGTAACTGTGAAGTTAATGCTGTCTGCCTTCTGAAAGTAACAATGTTTCATCTCAGATGCAGACACATCATTACAACAACCTAAAACTAGGAAACTGTCATGGAACACAGACAATCAACATCAATACATAAGCACATAGATTTAAAACTTGAGCCTTCCTCAACCCTCTGCTATCTTTCTTATAGTATAACTCCTACTCCTGAGATTAATGTTTTAGCTTTCTAGAATCATCACTTGAATTTTCAAGCCTTTCGCTACATTCATTGCAGAGCCTTTAGTGTGCTACTTCTCATAATCAGACAAGTTACGACAGTGGACCTCTAGATGCTGGATCTCATCTTTGGGGTCCACTGAAATTTCTTATTTTATTCACCCATTGTTTTTATAATTCAATACTCATGAGCAATATGCCTCTGCTCAGGTATAAATTTACACCAAGCATTTCTTCTCTTCTGGACTGATTTTCAATAGTTTAGTATGTGTTGAGGTTTATAGTAAAGCATACATACTTAAGACATATATATGCTGCTCGGTGGTAGTGGCACCTGCCTTTAATTCCAGCACGATAGAGGCAGAGGCAGGACAATCTCTGTGAGTTAAGGCCAGGCCACGTCTACAAAGCAAGTTCTAGGACAGACTCCAAAGCTACAGAGAGAAACCTTGCCTCAAAAAAAAAAAAAAAAACAATACAAACACCATCACCACCACCATCATCCTCATGATAATAATACAATATGATTTATCTCTATTTGTTTTCTTTTAATTTAATTTTCTTCAACTTCTTTAGTCCTTAGACTATGTACAAACAAAACCCAAGCAAAACAAAACACAAACGAAGGTCAGTTTTCTTTTACTTTTTTTTAATTTCATGGTTCTGACAATGTTTTATATACTCCCTTGTGGAATGAAGAAAATTTATTATGGTAGCACATAAAAAGGCAGAGGCAGTGTCAAGTGTAACACCTTCTTGGTGTGTGGTGTTATGACATATATTTCAGGTTTTTTACAGTTCTGTATGCATGCAGATATGCTGTAAATTCTTAAAGGCACCATCCCAGAGAAATTCAGCTACCAAATACAATCTCCTCAAATCTCTTGTCTGCTAGTAATGTGACCCATTGTGAACACTCAGTATGCCATCATTTTTGTTAATCTATAACAAACATCTAGTTAATGTTACACTGCTATGAATATTCTGTCTGTCCCATAATGTGAAAATTATCTTTCTAATTAATATTAATTAATAATATCTAGAAAGACATTTTTGCTAATGCTGGGAGCCTTCCTATAGCACCCTGAATCTACTATGTACATCACCATGTTTATTAATCCATTATTCAACTTTTATTGTGCTCACTCACCACTTTCAGAAAAATGTCTCAGTGTCTATACCAGATAGATTACCTGGCTAAGTCTTCAGGCTTAGTTACATATTTTAATCACTTATTTTCTCCAGTAGAATAAAGTACTACAAAGACATTTGTTCATATGTCATAATGTAACAATACCGATCTCAGTCATGAGCAAAAGTAGGCTCTGAATCTGTGTCCACTGAATGAATTGATAAGAAAGTTTGATAGTTAAGTTACATCTCATTTTATAAAATCAGCACGGTTTCCAATGATAAAAGTTACCACACACATTCATTAATCTGATACAATCTCTTCTAGATCCATGACAATGCCAATCACAACTTGTTTATTGATCGTTCCTGAACTTCCTCCCATAAACATAAGCAGCAGCTTCTAGAGTGGCTACGAGAAATATATTTCCATATATTATGTTACAATAACTAGAATTTCTATATTGTTATATTATGATACTATATGAATATTATTGACAGAATTATAATGTATTTAGGACAAATATAGAAAGATTTTATCCACAGAGACTTAGAAATGCGCAACCCTCTTTTTAATGGAACATGAAGAACATGACCTGTCACTGAGTGGTTAACTGAAAATGAAGAAATATTGTGTCTGAAAGCCCAGACATTCTTTCACAATTCATGAATTAATAAATAATACATTAAAGCAAAGAATCTTTTATGTATGCACAGAAAAAAAGCAGAAATACTTTCTGATAATTATGCATTATTTAAAGTATCTCTGCAGTGTATAATGTGTATTATTTAATATAATTTTCCATTGCTCACATAATCAAAGGATCAATCATTTAGTTCATTTTGCCAAATTAAAACACTTGAAAAATAGCTATAAACATATATAATGGAAGTCATACGATGGGAGTTGCTTTTTCCAGTGTGGATCAATCACTAAGAATCTACTTATGACATCATAGGCTAATACAACAACAAATTCAATCTCATTGCCTGAATATCCAGAAGAGTAAATAAGTACTAGTGTCTGATATTATAACTTAACATACAATGAATATTATATACAATATTATATATTCTATGATTTATATATAATTTCATATGTATCCATAAAATTATTATTATAATATATACCTGTCCTCTTGGCTAAATAAGATGCTGACAGAAAATCATTGAATTACCAAGGACATACCAGAAGAAAATCAGTTGAAAGTGAGTGTCTCATGATTACTGTTAGTGTTTCTTTTGCAAAACTATGAGAACTGCTAATTTTACCAAAGGGGTAACTATTGCATTAGTATTGACATTGTGTAAATAACTTCCTAAGAAATACAATGATGGTGGAATACTTAAATATCTAACATAATCATGAAAAAGAATCTTTAAATGTCTATGGTAAGGACTTGGGTGATAGCTGAGTGTGTAAGTGCATTTGTTGTACAAGCAGAGAGACCTATCAGAACCCACCACCTAGTTAAAATACTGGGCATGAGTGCTATGTATACCAGTAATTCCATCTCGGGCGAGGCAGAGTGTGACTGAGACTTGCTGTCTAACACACCAGCCTAACATCACTGAGCTCCAGAGTCAATGAGAGACTTTTCTCAAGGGAGCAAGAGAAACGTAAAGAAAGACACATGAACTCATGGGAATAGGCAACTGTACACATGTGCTCACACACAAACACACAGACACACAAATTGTTTAAATGTTTACATCAGTCAATTTTCCCAAAAGCACTCTTAGTTAAATGAGGGTGTGGTGAGTTTCTATAAACATTTCGAATAAGCAGAGATTTTCACATGAAAGATATAGTTGTTTTCTTTTAATTTGTAGGTTTTTATTGCTATATTTCCAACACTACATTAAATCAGATTTAAATCCCCAATACTTTAGTTTCACAACTGCATGAGTCTCCAGTGCCTCTCAAGTAGTTGAATGGAACCAAATTCTACTCCCTGGAAATCAATGTATAACGGTAAGAAGTTGTGGCCTGCACCAAAGAACAGGGAGAAAAAAAAAAACAGTAAAGAGATATGCAATAAACTTCAAGGGAATTACTGTTACAAAATGTCTGCATTGTCCCAGGTTTTACAGTTCCGTTATGAATCGCCTACATCATCTTCTACTGTGGATATAGTGCTTGAAATGGTTAGTAGTCACTTCAGCAACAGGGTACCGAAGAGCTAGTACTGGTGTTCACTTCCAGACTCATTGTGTCTGAGGAAATCACACAACATCAAAAATGTCACCTTGTCCACATCTTTTTTTTACAATTTATATAGAAATATCCAATAGGAGCTTTAAAAATAGTGCCCCTGGATTAAATAAAAACTCTAACAAGCTATCTTAGAAAATTAAGCAAGGAGCCAGGCAGTGGTTGCGCAAGCCTTCAATCCCAACACTTGGGAGGGAGAGGTAGGCAGACGTCTGTGAGTTTGCACTGTCATATAAGTACTGCAAGCTGTGAGTTTGAAGCCAGCATTATCTACAGAGTGAATTGCAGAAAAGGCTCTAAAGCTACACAGAGAAACCCTGTCTTAAAAACCAAAAAAATCAAAATAAAATAAACAAAAGCACTGAATTCATATTTTGGCTTCTTTGTTACTTGTATATATGTAAAATTCCTTGCATACACTGAAAATTCCTGACATGAATAAAATGGCAGAAAGTAACTTAAATACTCTTCCACTGAATCAAACTATATAACACCTAGTTTATAATTCATAACATTCTATTATGTAATGTACATATCACTGTCCTCACATGTCCACATACATGTGAGGGTGAAAGGAAAGCATCGTCCGTCATTCTTCCTCAGGAACTAGCCACTTTAACTTTGTGATGCTGTCTCTCATTAACCTAGGATTTGTCTAATTAGGATAGGCTGGTGGCTCATAGGCTTCAGAGACTTTACCAACTGAGCTAATCTCAAACCCTGGTAGAGAGCATATTCTTTACCTGCTACTATATGCTAATAAATCTTATCAGCACAGTTCAAACTATAAATGTTTTACATTATTCCATTTGTAACAAACACCACTATCTCTCAAGAGCCGAAACTGTTTTAAAGATATGGTTGTTAAGTTTCAGTATGCCACTTTTACGTACAGACTAACCTCTAGTAGCCAATGATGCGTAACCAATATGTGATTGTAATCAATGCACAGACTCATCTATATGTCTACCCCAGTGTTAAAAAGCTGGACTGATGAAAAAGAGTTCATTAAAGAAGATTAATTTCCACAGAACCTCTTTGTCTATATAAGGACATGTAAACACATGAGCACAGTGTGACACTTAATCTATATATATCAATGAATAATTCATTTATCCATCATTTTTAGACCACCACACCATCTTCAGGTTCTTCTAAGTTCTTGCTTTGGATAAGTCACAAGCTGGGATCCAGGAGTTGTTTTGACATAAAGGACAATGTGAACTCTTTAGCTCCAGGGAAACCTATGTTGTGTTGGAAGAGGAAAACAGATTTATCAAAGGAATCATGACAGGCATAATTTTAAAAGACCACAAAACAAACAATTCATTAAGACATAAAATGAAACATGTTTTATAAGTCATAATTATAGCAACGTGAAACAGTTCCAGAACATGATCACAAGAAAACTAGTCATCTGGGCTCTAGAATGCCCATTGTGATTCCCTGCATTTTTCTGAATTTTGGGCTTTGTACCTGCTGGAAGACAATGTCAGCAACCCCATCCTAGCTGTGATAACCAATCACCAACTAAAACACTCAATTTTTAAACATCTGCAATCTTATTTTAACAGAAAATAAGAATAAATGTTTTGCATACCTTATTGCTTTATGACAACTATGCAACTATCACAAATCTGGGGAATATATGAATGTAAAAATTTATTATCAATAAGATTAAGGCAGCAGCCAATTTGGCATCTGGCTAGGGCATGCTTTCATGTTTTTAGCATATTTTATAATTGTGTCCTCAGTTAATCCAGTGGTCTCTTTTATAAAGATCTTAATCTCGTTAATGAGGGTTCTACTGTCTTGACCTAATCACCTCTAAAGGCCCCACTTCATAGTGTTATCTAAGGATCTCACCTCATATTGTCATTTTACTGGTAACTAAAGGTCAGATCTCCTAAATCATTTCATTGCTACTTAATCAAAGGAGGATTCGGAGATACAAATTGGATGATCATACTGGACCTTATTAATTTATGAAAATTAACTTTAAAAGAATTTCTATGCAAGTATCATTAGCATAGAAACTTAATTCCTTTCTGTTGGTGTCAGGTAAGTGATATTAGAAAACATTACTATGAAGAGCCATATCTGATCATTTTTATTTTGGAATAGATTATGGTCAGCTAGACAAAACAAAGTGGTACAACTCAGCAGTCTGGCAAAATTATGGCTTGGAATTACATAAAATATGACAAGAGGTGGTTTGTTCTTAAGTGACCTCTAAACTGAAATTCAGGATAAACTGTGAGGCTTAAATTACCTGCTGTGCCATTTCACTCCCTGTGATCTGGCATTCAGCACATAATGAAGGTAAAGATGCCAGTTTATGGGTGACCCCACCACATTTTGAGCAGGTCATGCATTGTAACCTTCTGATTTTGCATTAGGGTTCTCTGTTGTATAGTAATGTCACCCAGGGAGTGTTCATTGATGTGTGTCTACCTTCTCTCGTCAAAGTGAGCAGGACATTGAGAGCTATGTGGAGCCCTAGCATGTCAGAGCATTTGGCATCAGTGAATTGTTTTTCAATGATGTAGCTTGTATGGTTTTTTTTATTTCATTTAATTCATTCATTCAAACTTCAGCCTCTTTAATTTATTCATGCAGTCTGCCATCATCAAATGTAGATAGTCTTTCCCTGTCACACCTGGCAGCTTCCAAATAACCCCTAGGAAACTTATTAATTATAAAATAATTATTAATTATGAAATAATTGTAAAATAATTTTATAAAATAAAATAAGCCTATAGCTTAGGCTTGTCCCACAAGCTCTTGTAAATTAAATTAACCCATTTCTACTCATACTGGTGCTTCCATGTGACTTGTGACATTTACCTATCCTCTTGCCTGTCTTGCGCTCTCTCTCTCTCTCTCTCTCTCTCTCTCTCTCTCTCTCTCTCTAGCTAACTGGTGACTCCTCCTTCTTCTTCCAAGTGTCCCCCAAAAATCCAGCCTAGCTATTTACCTTTCAGGATTTTACTGAACAAATCCAAGTGAAACATCTTCACAATGTACAGAGACAGAGACAGAGACCCACATTGGAGCACCGGACTGAAATCTCAAGGTCCAAATCAGGAGCAGAAGGAGAGAGAGCACGAGCAAGGAACTCAGGACCGCGAGGGGTGCACCCACACAATGAGACAATGGGGATGTTCTATCGGGAACTCACCAAGGCCAGTTGGCCTGGGTCTGAAAAAACCTGGGATAAAACTGGTCTCGCTGAACATAGCGGACAATGAGGACTACTGAGACCTCAGAACAATGGCAATGGGTTTTTGATCCTACTGCACCTATTGGCTTTGTGGGAGCCTAGGCAGTTTGGATGATCACCTTACTAGACCTGGATGGAGGTGGGTGGTCCTTGGACTTCCCACAGGGCAGGCAACCCTGACTGCTCTTTGGGCTTACGAGGGAGGGGGACTTGATTGGAGGAGGGGGAGGGAAAGGGGAGGCAGAGGTGGGGAAGAGACAGAAATCTTTAATAAAAAAAATAATAAATAAATAAAAATAAATAAACAAAAAAATCTTCACAATGTATGAAAAGATTATTCCACAACACACAAATACCACTAAATGCTCGCCAGACCTTGTATCCTAAGTTTAAATCAAGCCATTGTTTTTTTCTGTTCTAAGTTGTCCTTAACTATCCTCCCATGGATAAACTAACTACAGTGTCACTAATATGAAAATAAGTCTCTTTTTCTTGACATCATGGAGAAGGATCTTCAGGATGTAAACTTCTTGTCATTACTTATCCCAGTTATTCATACTTTAGATCTAATTCTGTGTTCAAAACTTATTTCACTGTGGAAAGCAATGTACATAATCTCTAATGTACAGTGTTATTTATGTGGATATGTATCTATTAAGAGTAAAAATGAAAATGGAACTTAGTCCGATATTATCTCTATTCTATTCTATTCTATTCTATTCTATTCTATTCTATTCTATTCTATTCTATTCTATAGTTATCCCATATGTTTATCATATAGAAATACTTTCCCATTTTGCCCTACTTTCTTTTGATGGACATTTCAACTTGCTTACTGTGAATTTTTGGTCTTTCTCTGAGAAGCAATATACTAACTAATGCTGTTTCGATATGCAGTGGGAGGAAGCTGAATTTTCCTGTGAGTCACATGATCAGAAGTATCAGCTCCCACTCGCTCAGGTCAGCTTTTCTGTGGTTTTACCAATCATGATCCTGAACCCCCTTGCATACAAAATTTGGATATTGATTGATAAGAAGGTTGTAGAGTTTTTTGTTTCTTTTTTTGTTTTGCTTTCTTAATCTGTTTCAGTAGTAGTCATTTAGAGTCAATGATTTGAAAGATTTCTATAAAATATCCCTTATTCCCCCGCCATTCTATGCTGTTCAATAAAGGGACAGACACACACAGTGCTACAATATACAAATACATGTAGTCCACAATGGACAGAAACACAAACAAAGACAGACATATTTTAGACGTAGAGAGCACATAGGATCACTTTAAGCATGTAGCTCAAATTTGTACTTGCTCTTGGTTAAATGACGCTGAAGGGAAGTACTTTTTATTGGTCACTTATAATTAACCACTAATGTGTTTAATTCTGTAAATTTTCATATTATTATCTTTAAGAACTCTCCCTCAAAGTTCACTGATTCCATTGTACTGTCTGACCAGCAAGTCTCAGGGATTCTCCTGTATGGGTCTATAACTGCAATATCAGATTTATATTAGTTCTGCGAATCCAAACTCAAGTCCTCAGACTTACATAACCACCATTTTACCAACTGAGCTACTCCTTGTATTCTCCACTCCTGTGTTCATATTAGTTAAACTCACAAAAAATATAATTGTGCATATTTCTTTATCTTTATTCAGCTTTGCTTTAAGCTCATCTATCATAATGGTAATATGATACCACTAGGAAACATAGGCCTCAAGAAAAAATATAAAATCAAGACATTAGCCTGGCCACAGTTTGTCTTTTTAAAATGTTCTATTTGTGATAGGGGTTCTCTCACTATATATCCCCAATAAGCCCAAGAAAACACAAAGAGGACCAGCCTACCTATGAATCCTGAGTGCAGCTCTTAAATACACGCTCCATCACACAGTGATGGCAATAATCTCTTAGGAAAACTAGGAACATTTTGGTCTTTGCAATCTCAAGAGTTTTTTGTTTGTTTGTTTGTTTTTGGTTCCTACCTGCACACTTCCCTCTCAGGACTACATTTGAACTAACACCACTCTGGTCATCTCTAGATAGAAATATCATTAAGAGAGTGTTAATGATATTTGTAATCAAGACTGTGTAATTGTACCTATTTGGTTCTTATTTGGCAGGTTTTGATAGATATAATATACTTGCTTTTGTGTTCTTTTACGAATTGCAACTATTTAACATCATTTAAGTATCTCTCAAAGAAAAACTTTTGTGAAATACCTTCTACTTCATGTATTTTATTTATTAATATTAGCAAATAATTATATTTAAATTATATTTATAATTAATATTATTTCTTTGTATATCTCTGCTACACCACTTACATACTGAGTCACATTTTAGCACTAACTTTGTGATATTTTATAAATTTTATAGAAAAGTATCACTTTGTTCATGGCTTTGAAGTTAATGTTTTATTCATTAATTAGTTTCTCATCTCTGCTTCAGTGTCTTTCCATTATTATTATTTACTTGACTAGACAAAGTCTAATTTCAGATTAGTTGAATATACTCTTTAGGTTACTTTGCTACCCTCCAGCAATAGCTACCAACACACTCTTTTAACAACAACCATCTGAAGGTTTAGGTATACATACACAAATGTTGATAGGGAACAATTTTTACTTTAATAAGGGTTGATGTCAGGATTAGGGTCATTAAAAATTTCTTGTGATAAGAATGCAATCTCAAAAGACTTTGACATTTTACATACTTTGATCTAATTTAAGTCCTTCCAAATGTCTTCTCCTCAATTTTATAGTTCTTCCTCTTTCCCTACTAATAAAGTAATCCATAATGGTCCCACTGAGAATAGAGTTAACTTGAGTTATAATTCTGTAACCTGAAAAATCTAACTTACACTTTAGCAGGATATGCGGTTCATGGGCCTCATGTGAACCAAATAGAAAACATGATTTCATAGCAGACCTAAAATCTCTTTCTTTCTCTGAACATTCATTAGCTTCAGGTGTAGATTCCTGAATGGACAGTTTTCTGCATGTATTCTCATAATCAGTACAAAGCGATCTTCCCCCTAACTAAAATAACCATTATTCCTGCTCTAATACTCTTTCGGTATGACTATGACCTACCCTGCATAATTGGTAATACCTACCAACATAAGAAGGAAGTGTCATTACTTTCAATAAATTCATGTGGTGATGATAAGCTACAAGATCTAATATGAGCCCTATATGTTTTACAAAATGGATTACATGTACCTACAACTGTAATAAATAATGGTTCATAAAAAAGTAAAATTTGTATTATATACATATACGATATATATGCTTTATCCCAGGGAGATTTAAACTATAACTACTGTGTGCTTCACTAAGCCACAGAAGCTAATAATTAATTTTGCCTGTTAATGTGCTACCTTCAAAATAAATCAAATTGAATATAAATATCAGGTTTGATTTATATTTGTTTCTTAAAATAATTCTAAAGTATTTCCATTATTGTGATCTACTTAAACCATCAGAAATCCATCAGATATATAGCAATCTGAAAAGCATAAAATGCAAAAAAAAGAAGTCCTTAAGGAGTCCTGATACCATCTAAACCAAGATCAGATGTGAGTAAAAGCTGGTTTCAGTTTATATAACATTCTTTCTAATATTGCAGGGATCATGTGAACAATGACCACAGATTTTCCTATTCATCGGGGCACAACTAGGGGTGTTCTCTGAAAACACTGCAAAGCTCCACAAGCTACAACCTGCAAACAGAGAGATGGCACAAGCTGGATGAGTCTTTCCAGCTTCGCATTCACAACTCCCACTGCAGGAACTGGTGCAAAGACAGAGAGAACAGTGAATCCCAGGAAGTGTGGGCTCCAAACCCTGTGATACAGAATAGAAGAGTTCAGAGTACACTTAATAGTAATTCACTTCCTTAGCTAGCATGAGTAAATGTAATCTCCTCACAACCCTGAAAGTTAGCAAGTCATATATCACTCGTTCACATAGTTCATATTAAGCTTAATACTATACTTCATTGTTTAATAACAACAATCAGTCAAATTTTTTATTAGCATCACTAATGTTAGTGAATATATCTACTGAACTTCCCTAGAATTCATTTGTGGTAATATAATTAACAAATAAATGTTATATTCCTAAGCTGTGCCACAACTAAATAAAGCAGTCACTAAGTCTTAAGGATGGTGACTATTTAGAGGGGTGTAATACAAACCAGTTTCTTCACACAGTGAACCTCAGAGAAGAGTCCATTCTAAGCTGATGCCCAGTGCTGCTGTAATCTATGGAAGGTCGTTGTGCTTCATTGGTAAGGTGGGTATTTTATATTATCTATTTCTCATGTTCTCTATAAGAACTCATTGAATTGGTTAGCACAGGAAATGCTGTAACACTGTGGTTTCATGTACTACATTCTCTAGCTGTCATTTGTGCTTTTAAAAAAGATGCATTACATAGTGATAGTAGTGATTTCTGTCTATTGTTTCCATTGGTTAAAATTTCAGTATACAAAAATTTCTTTTATTTGCAATGGAAAAAAAAAACCTTGTAGTAAGGAATCAATACCCTAAAGCTGTTTGACTCTGTGCTAAGCAGGTAGATTGGCTCTGAGAATCCAAAGAACCTCATGAATCATTATTTCTCAATTTGAAGTATAATAGACCTTTCAATCTGGGCTAAAGACGTTTACTTTTCCTTTTCAAAATCTCAGCTTTTCTTCCAGCAATGAGTTTCTTGGAAACAAACACATTTTTCATAAATCTACTGAAGCTAAAAGGTGTGATTGAGTATACAAGAAAACTAGAGGCATAGATAACATTTCTAAGATTACCTTCTTTGTAATGCTTTTATTTTTCCTTAACTTAGAATTGACTTTATTTGTTTGCTTGTTTTGTTTTTACTGTAGGTGTATAGGTAAAATTTATATTTTAAAGAATATAATCTCCTGACTTGGCTATGTAGATTCTCAAAATGTTATGCATGTTTAGACATTTTCATAGAATTTTATGAACAGCATCCACAGTAGCTTATAAGAACTAGTAAAGGAAAGTATTTTGGTGAAAATGTCAAGAGAAAAAGAGAAATCACAAAACGAAAGGGAATTGAGATTAAATTCATTTTCCAGGTAGATTTGGGTAGTGAGTTCAGAAAGACCTTATTTGATTTGATCCATATCATTATTATCTTCAAATACTTCCTAATCTGTATCATCTTTACTTAAAATATTCACCAAGGAAATAAAATAAAAGAGAATTCACTGCTCATACTTCCTCCAAATCACAAACTTATCAAAGTCATCATAAACCAGAAGTTAAAAAGTACAGAAAACTTAAGCAAAAGTTCTCAGCATCGTTGTTGGGTCTCTAACTCACCATTGCCTTATTTCCTGTGAAACCCTCTTAGATGAGGAAGCACTTAGACAGATTTACTGTCTATGGTTTCACTGAATCTTGGGATAGTGTTCTGTGATAGATGCCCTGGCTGATTTCGTAGGGATAACATTGCATTTGTAATTGCTTTGGGGTAGGCTAATATTTGAAGAACCACCAAAAACATCCCCTCTCAACTATGACTCTCCAAAGCCTCAGATATGTGTTTGAATTCATGCAGCTCAAGTTAAAAAACATCAAGTTTTATGAGATCTACTAATAAGATACTTCCCTAAACAAAGGCCCCAAGTTAGTCATTGCTAAATCTCTTAACATGTGATTTATCAAGTAAGATGATAGAAATACTTGAGAAAAGAGTCCCCAAATGAAATAAAAATGTTATTAATAATACAGGAAATAAGTAAGTTAATTACTTTTAAATGCCCTAAAATTTACAAATATCTTTGTGGACTATGACAATGGAAAAAAAATCTACATTAGACATGAATGAATAGCTACAGTTTCTGACCCCACAGTATTAGAAAGTTAATAAAGGGGCTAGGGAGACAGCTCAGTGTGGAGAAAAAATATTAAGTTATTGCATTAAAGAATATATACACTCTTATAGGAATATATCAAAGTATTTTATAGTTCAATTAATAAATAAAAATGAATACATGAATAAATGTATTTTTATTCATGAAATAAATGGTGAAAACTCTAATATTGCAATAATAAAATTACATAAGCATTACCAATTTTTTTTTAAAAAGTAGGTATCAAATTCACTCAGAAGAAAGTTACAGTACTCAATTAGAATATTGTAGGAGAGCTGCAAAATAAAGTCTTTAATGTGTTTGAACTCTGGTACATCAGTGAGCTCGCGAGCTCACTGAGAGTAAAGGCGGGAGTAACAGAAGAATATCAGTGAAATTTTGATTTCCAAACAGAACATTTGGACTGCCCTTTAAAGCACTCCATTAGAGTAGCTTTCTCTTAGGTAAGAAGAAACACATGGATAATGAGGAAAACTGTCTACCTGGAATAAGCCTTAGCAATACCTTGGCAACACTGTTAACTTCTCCCATATGGTTCATTTACATGAAGAGCATTTTGGCAAAGGCTCTCCGAATACCTAAGTCTCAAAGATGATGAGAAGACAAACAGACTGGTCCACAAGTTGATGAACGCCAGCACAGACAACATGATTGATGATTAATTGTTTTCAACATCTACTTCTGTCAAATTCCGTCTGGTAAAAACTTAGAGCAAATAGAACTACCTGTTTTTTTGGTTGTCACTTGGAATATTTTATCATCTTTATTTCCTTTAGTAAAATTATTAGTACATTATTTTCAGCATCTATTTTTGGTTTAACTTTCATGAAAATAAAATGTGTATATTATTTTGGATTTTTTCTCTACTATAAAGTAATTATCTTTTTCTTTCTTTACTCCTCAGTTTACAGGTATATTATTGTGATAAAACAGAATACAATGAAAAAGGCAGAACATCGGTCGAGATGGTTATAAAAAATATTGGCAAATATGTATGTTGTAATAATGTTATCTCAGTTGTGGTTTGCTACTCATGATTTGTAAATATATCCTGGATTTTATATAATACAGTAGCTGTGACTACATTGTGAACTTCTAAGTAGTTTGCTTTGTGTATTTAAAGACAGTGATGAATTACTTGACTCCTTTAATTGTATTTGCAAAATTGCACTATTTAAAATCTAGCAATTCCCAAACTAGTTTAGCAGAAAGCAGCTTTAAGCATTACTGCTGACAATGCTTCTTGTTTCCCAACGTAGAAGAATAATCTCTCAAAATATCGACCTTGATACGAATATCATATCCGTTGCTACCTATGGCTAATATCTAAATATCTAACAACAAATGTTTATTATTTCATCTTTTCAGCATAATATAAATGCATGAGAATATAAATTTCTGTACTATAATTTCTCACCAAGATTTTCATTAGGAGATAAAACACTAAGAATTAAAGCTCATATTGCCCTTCATCTCAGGGTTTCACATAGCCCAGGTTGGCCTGAAACTCTCTGTGTTGCTGGGAATGTCTTTCAGTTTCAGACCTATGTGCCTTCACCTTCTGTGTCCTGGAATTTCAGGAATGAACCACCACAACCAACTTATGTAGCATTAGCGACAAAGCCAGGGCTTCATTAGTGCTGGGTAGATACTTCATGGACTGAACGATATCTGTGGACCAAAATAAATAAATAAATAAGTAAACAATTTGAGAAAACAGCTATACATGTGTTTTGAATATACTAGACAGTTTAAGATGTTTCACGCATTCTCTCAAGCTCCACCTTCCTGGATTCTTTAATTCTACACACATGAATGTTCATGGATCTGTCCTCTTCCTTAGGCTCCTATCATAAAGTACCAGAGACAAAACAAATATATATATAGATAGATAGATAGATAGATGATAGATAGATAGATAGATAGATAGATAGATAGATAGATAGATAGATGCAGAAACTGAACAAACATGTAACAATAAGTAAAATACAGTAAATCAAGCTGCAAATAGCATGTACCAAAATCTGTATACATAAGGGAATATATGTACACTGAAGGATGTGAATCAATAAAATAAAGTATTTAATTATACACACGAACACCAACATAGGTCTAGGCACACAAAGGAAATAAAATAAGCTGTAAGGATACATTGTATGTGAAATCATTAATCATAAGAAGAAAACTGGATGAAGCCCAGACAAGCAGACAAGCTCAACTACCATCTGCTGAAGTGACCTGACATTACTAGGATCTAAATTTCCTACTAAAAGCCTCTCAATTGAAAACTAGGAGAAAGAAATTAGTGAAAGAAGGTGGGTTTATTTGATGCCGTCTCTTGAGCAAATGGAGAACACACTCTTTGTTCTTAAAGCTTCATCTTTGAAGTTGCGTGGGAGTGCAGGATATTATGGACCACAGAGACTTTACTGTGTTTCAATGGATAGAAATTCCTGAGCCAAGCAGTGTTTCTCTCTAGACCAGCATTATCTTCCTTTAAATAGCTGTCCCATAGCTTTGTTTTCTTGGAATCAGAATCTGTGTCTTCTTTCCAGGTATCTTATACAAGTCAATTCATATGGACTTAGGAGAGGGTATGGTTTTAGAGTCTTCTCTTTAGAATTTAAAATATTCCGGAGAGCGATGGGTTATGAATGATGAGGGAGAGATGAGAGAAGGACAGTGAAGGGGGCAGTTTCCACCCATCACAACACTAATGGTTATTTCCTTGG
>JABTXL010012463.1:11600712-11621776 GCA_025134845.1 Neodon shergylaensis
CCTTGGAACCTTGGGCTTGAAGGATTGGCAGAGAGAAAGATAAATAACTGCATATTTTATAACGACACTAATCCCATTCATTAGTGTTCGACCTTTATGACCAAATGAATTCCCAGATACCCCGCTCTAAATACAAGGTGCTGTATTGGGGATTCAATTTCATTTCACAAATTCTAATCCACAACAACATACTACTTCCTTGTATGTACTTGCACCTATGTACGACCCTGGGAGCCAGAATTTATACCCTGGTGTCCATCCTCAGGCTGATAAACTTTGTTTGTTTAAGAAAGAGTCTCACTGAAACCTACAACTAGGCTGGCTTGCCAGCAATCACAAGTGATCCTCCTGTATGTGCCCTCACAGACACGGAGATTGGAAATATGCACCAACATTCAGTGCTTTTTACTTGGGTGTTAGTAATAAGACTGAGGTCCTCCTGCTTGTAGTGCAAGCACTTTCTCAACTGAGTCATCATCTCAGTGCTATCGACCCTTCTAGTCTGATTTATGGATATGATGATATTTTAATCTTCTTGTTTTCTCTCTTCTGAGATGCAGAAACACAAGTGTGAGTGGGAAGTCCCCAGAAAAGAGGCAAATGTACTCTAATGTGTATATATTCCACACTTTCTTCATCCATTCTTCCATTGAAGGGCATCTAGGTTGTTTCCAGGTTCTGGCTATTACAAATAATGCTGCTATGAACATAGTTGAACAGATGCTTTTGTCATGTGATAGGGCATCTCTTGGGTATATTCCCAAGAGTGGTATTGCTGGGTCCAGGGGTAGGTTGATCCCGAATTTCTGGGGGGAGGGGGAGAGGGGTAGGGGAGTGGGGGGAGGGAACGATGTGTGGGAGGAGGGGGAGGGAAATGGGAAACGGGGAGGAGGTGGTAATTTTTCAAAAAATAAAAAAATAAAATAAAATAAAATTACAACTTAAAAAAAAAGAGGCAAATGTAACCCTGCTGTGATACCTGAGTCCCCATTCATGAATCACCCAATGTGTTAACAGGGTGCCCTGAGCACTGTCATTGGAAAGGTTATTAGTGTCTTATTAGCACAGGTAGACTAATGTCTGTAACGATGGTCCCTGCAGTAGACTTTAGCTTTTTCCTTAAGAAGTTATAAGATCTGCTCATTTCCCAATATAAATATTTGATATAAAATATAAAAAGTTATTAAATTAGGCCATATTTATAAGAGTAGATAATACATGTTGACTATATTCCCATTCCCCTGATACACCCCCATTTCTCATCTGTTATTTTCCCATCAATCCATTTTGTCTAGAGAGTTTTATGTCTACTTCTGTGTCATACAAAGATTCATATAGATATATACTTACATACATGATTCTGTATCTTTATATAAAAATCAAAGACCCACAAGTAAGAGAAACGTGAAATTGTCTTGCTGAGTTTTGGAGTTTTATTATTAATGCAGATGTGTTATATCGAGGATTATAATCTTTATTCTGTTTTTCTAATTTATCTAACAACATTATTAAAAACAGAAGAGTAATCAGGACAGGAACCCCTTAGAAAAATGCATTTTTTCTTCTCAGGGTCTCAGTGCTTAGAGAGGAACGTTCGTGAATGGCTGGTTAAGGTAAAGCAGGGACTCTGGAGAACATATTGTATTTCCAAAAAGATAGGAAAATGTGTGCTGAATTATTGTCATGTTAATTATCCTGTGCTGGATTTATCTTGGTATTAAAAAGTAATAATAAAAGTCTTGAACAGGTAGAATAATTATACTTAACTGTTATAATTAATGAATTAATTTTAGAAAATGATTCATACCAAGAATGAATTATAATGATTGAAATTTCAAACCTTTGTGCCAGCACTTTCTGCACCTTTTTAACAAATTGTGCTGAATTTATCATTTAAAATGTTTTTTCTAGCTTACTTTATTTTCATATCCAACTATTAATTATTTAAGCTAACCATTTTTATGCAATTGATAATCATGTCTGCCTTCTAAAACTGTGTAGCAATGATCTTTTACAATTAGACTAATTGAAAAAGACAAATGCCATTTGTCCTCTTGTGTACAGTGCAGAAATATAAGCTCTACTCCATGCAACACCTAGGAGCGACTGTCTACAGACTGATTCATTACTCACCACAAAGGATTATAGAAACATTATGAAGGGTGTTTTGTCTTTCAGATCAACACTAATTTGCATGATTTTCTGCCCCCTAAGCCATCGGTGCTTACAATTGAAGCCCCCTGACACCAGCAAAGGAGATATTGCCCTGGATGTGACTGACTCAAAGTCTCAATTAAGACTATTTAACAACCAATTATATAATTTTCTTTGAAAATTCATTTGTTGAGATTTATTTAAAATGAGCTAAGTTCTGTGACAGTTGTTTGCTGAACTGCTGGGAAGGTCATGAGATATAATAAATGCTGCTCTCAGTGAGGAGAAAAGGCATGCTTCCTACCTCTGTCAGGAGACACTCAAGTTTCTTTGTGCCTCTTCAATAGCTATCAGAACTGCAGCCTACAAAGAAATTGTATTATACTGGAATAAAGAAGATAATTTCAAAATAGTTACTTTACAAATCATAAAACATTTTATAACTTTAAACATTACCTTATTATTATTTTAATAAGACATTTTCACTTTTAGCACGGCATAAAGCATGTACTGACTTAGAAACTCTGATCACATGGCCAAAGAAGGTTCTGGGTTTTCAATGATGCCCCACCTGTCTCCTGATTCTTCCTGACTTTCCTTCTTTTACTCTTCCTGCTCAGTGTTCTTTCATTCCATTTTTTAAATATTCCAATTCTAAAACCACACTATTATCTGTCATTTGTTCTTGAGGACTGGCATGATGTGTGTGTGTGTGTATGTGTGTGTATGTACACTCACACACATGTGCATATGTGCATACATATGTGTACGAAGAATGAAGAAGGGGGTGGACATCTTCCTCTATTGCTCTCCGTTAATTTTAAATTATTATATTATTTATTTTATCTCATGTGTGGTGAGGCTTTATCTGCATATATTCTGCAAAGTCCATATAGGCCACGTGTCTACAGAGACCAAAAGAGAGTGTTGTATTTCCTGGAACTAGAACTACAGATGATGTGAGGCCGGGTGTAGGTGCTGGGAATAAAACCCAGATCTTCTGGAAGAGCAATTAGTGTTACAGAGTCATCTCTTCAGCTGTTTGTCCTTAGTGTTTGAGATCATTTCTCACTGAACCCGAGGCTCACAGATTCAGATGACTTCCTGACCACCAAGCTGTAGGGACACTGGGATACTTCCAGTGCTGCCTGACTTTTACATAGTTAGCAGGGATTGAATGCCCATTACCAAGCTTGCACAGTGAACACTTTGATGGCTGAGCCACCTCCTGAGATCCCTAATGGTTATTTTTAATAATCAAAGAATAGTGCTGTAATGAAAATAGAAACATGCAAAACATTAAGTTATTCTTCTCATTAAAATAGCAAGCACCTCATTTTTGACTTTAGGAAAAGCAGGTTTACTCTCTTTAAAATATTTTATGTAAGCTTACCCTCTTAAAAGTATTTTATGCAGTTATAAAATTAGGGGAAAGTTTACAACAAAATGTATCAAATAGAAAAGTTAAAGAATTATACCTTCCTCAAAATCTGACTCCCACATCTACAATAGGTATCAGTGATCTAGTATGCTTACCCTTATTCATTTATTTAAACTGCAGATAAAGCCAAGACAGAGAAATCATTACTCTTTTGAAACTCAAGTTCCTTCTGGGCACACATATTACCCAAGATTTACTTATTTTGATTGATTTTCTAGGACTGCATACTAACACTTTGCAGATTGGTATGCTGAGTGAAACTCACAACATCATTAGCCATGGTCAGTTTTTACAGTTTTTGCATTTTCTTTGGGAACGTGAAATGTTTACTCTAGCGCTGTAAGATGACTCCGAGGCCAAAGGCACTTATCAGCAAACCTGGGATTCTGAGGTTGCACCTTGTGACATAATTTAAGGAAAGAAAGAACTGACTCCTGAAAAAAATTTTCTGGCCATCTCGTGTGCAAGAGAAAACAGGTACTGAACCCCACCCATATACAAGTAAATAAGTAAGAATAAATAAATGTAATATAAAAGATGTGTTATACCCCAACTGTGTTTGTCTTGTATCATTAAATCCTGTTAACAGCTGCATGCTTTGGGCTTAACAGTTCTCTTGTTTCATATTTACTTACTTATATTTTAGGAGAAGCTCAAATTATGTGTAGTGCATTTTAGTTAGAAATCTCTATAGTTAAGTATGGGAAATTTTGTTTGTTTCATATGTCTTGTTGCAGAACTGGAGATTGAATGCAAACCTTGTGTGGGGTAAGAGATTCAGTTTACAACAGATTTTTGTAAAATTATATTATGGGCAGTAATGTGATGAAGTCAACACATAAAAAATGACAGAACTGATGTGTTCATCTAGAATGTTCTCATTGTTACCATATTGGTTCATACAAGGCCAGTTCCTGTCGATGGTATGAGGTAACTTTCCTCAGCTTATGTCTTATCTCCTGCTGGAAAACCTGCATAAGTTCTTAGGGCACAGTCATGACGTTTTAGGAGAAAGAGAAAAGCACACAGCCTCTTGAGACCTAGTTTGGACTTGGTATGTCATATTCTTAGCATTCTTCTGACACAACAGCCCAGAGTCAAGCACAGACCAGCAGTCTCCACTCTTAACGCAAGAACTACAAGAACAAGACAGAAAGTGTGAAAGGAAGAATAATAGAAACTTAGAAAATTTTAGCACAGCAAATGTTAAGCCCCAATATAGAGAGGAACTAAAATTCAACCAGAAGCATAAATTTAAATGGCAGATTTTTTGCTGACTTTAAATTTTGACAGTGACTCCTAAGGAAAGTCCAGCTTAACTCCACCTTCTCCCCAAGACTTATGGCCAACGTAACATTTAAGATTGCACCTTGAGTACCACCCCAAGTAATTTTTTCTGCAAAAAATACAAAGTTGTGACTTGGTTTCCATTCGTTGACTCTTGGCTATGTTTACTCTAGAGGTGTGTGAATGCAGTGGGAGAGAGAGTGGAGGATGCTGTTACTACTGGTTTAATTTGCAACTTAACCTAGCTTTCTAGCATTTGTGTAAATTCAAAAGACACTTTCCTGGACTACATAATTTTTTTATGGCTGTTATAAAAATGGCTCATTCCTTTCTCAAATGACTCAGGATATCATGTATCTATATATTTTTTTAAACTCACACAAGAAAATACATTTTAGTCTAAGTATATTACAGGCACTATGGTAGGGCTGGCCTACCAACATTTTCTCTTCCCATATATCATTGGGACTACAGTTCTATAGAACATGGATAATAGCCACGAAGTAAAGATGTCCAGTGATTCTTTGGTCGTGCTACTGAGAGAAGAGTTAATGATATTAGAGTCCAAGTATTGGGTAGGACCCAAAAAGAAAATCCTCCATGAGGTTTTTGTCTTGTACATTGCTGCTAATACAAGACGCTGACAACTGTTACCATGACAGCTTATTTGAAAATGTTTTCTCATGTATCTCTCTCGTGGTTCAAATTGTTTCTTAAAAACTACATAAATCGGTAATATTATTATACAAGCATTAAGTGTACCTTAAGATAACGAAATATTTGTTTAAATGTGGCACTGTGTTTCTTCTTTGGACAAAAGGGACAGGGGTAACATTAATTCCAAAGAAACAGATGTCCTGCAAGCCATGTTAGTGTGAATAAAGAATATTGTTTTCAGATATATTCTGTGTATGTTAAAAAAAGTTTAAAAATTTCTTATAATTATTTTTTCTGGGTTTTTTATTGTTTATTTGTTTGTTTTGTTTTTGAGACAGGGTTTTTCTATGTAGCTCTGGCAGTCCTGAACACTATGCAGACCCGAGAGGACCCAAACTCATAGACATTCAACTGCCTCTGTCTTCTAGATGCTGTGATTAAAGCCTTCTGCCACTATGCTTAGCTCTATTAAAAAATTTTGAAATTAAAAAGTTTTGAATTAAAAAAAATTTTTGAAATCAGCTAATAATTCTAACTTTTGCTTCTGTTTTTCTAAGAAATAATGTACTTACTACAATACCCAGAAATATAATTAAAATGCTTAATATTTTTAATATTATGCTTCATATAGCTAACTAAAAAAAGTGTAATGTTTATAATTATTTAGCATGATATTTGATACTAGCCCTTCTCTATAGAGAATATTCGTCACTAAACTCTGAAACTACAGATAAAAAGAAGACAATAATCTTAAAATGAGACATTAATTTTTCTTATCTAAAAAAGTAACATATATAAACATATCACAGGTTTTCTTACAGACCACTGAAATCAACCTTTAACTGATGGCTTTGTTATCAGTCTCCATCAGGATGCTGGTCAAAGACCAAAAAAGATATTCTCAGGCTCTACTTTGCCTAAAGAGGGCCACACCCAGAGCACTGATTAACTCTTCACTTACCTCCTATCCATGCTATTCTCACCTAGAGGAGTAAACTGAATTCTGAAATAAGTTATACCTATAGATTTATTACATCCAGTCTAACTATTCCCACTGATATGTAAGCACTAAAGTAGGAAGTTAGTGCAAAAAAAGAACCTAAATCCTCCTCTTCTCATTTTTCTCTCCCCATCTCCCCTTTCTCCCATCCCACCCCACCCCCCAGTTTTCAATTTTTGCCCAGCAATCTTGTCTACTTCCAATATCCAGGAGGATATGCAAGATGCATGAAATAGACTGTTCCAATATAAGACCCCATGACAGACAAAATTAAATAGTATATTTACATGTGTATCACACATGGTAAACAACAAATTAAAGTTATATAAAAATATTGACATAAATTCCTTGAATTCGTAGGCATGGTAATTGATCCCAGATTTTAATGATGTGGTTCAAAACATGAACATAGCTAAGAGATATTATGGGATCTATTTATAGTAAGAAACACAATAATAAGCTGTTTGTGAAAATTGAAATAGTACACATGATATTAAATAACAGATTCTACACCAAACTGTTGAGCACAGTAGCTCACTTACCCTAATGACAGTGTTACTAAGTGAGAAAATTCATGGTTGTCATCTTATAGGCGGAGAATCTGTGAAGAGATCCTAAACATATCATATTCAAGAAGGAAATAGAATCAAGGCCGTCCTTAGATCTCGATTACATTTTGTCTACTGCATCTTCTCCACTGGAACATAACTTATGTTTATTCAGTGAGAGAAATATTATCATTGTTATAGATCTGCTACTGGTCTTCCTAGGCTAAAATGAAACATGGAATATATATATATATACATATTGACTCATTTTAAAGGTGTTCGCATCCTAACCCAGAGAGATATATGGCATGTAGGGCATATTTTCATTTTTTGTGAAGTAATCTCACTATACTTTTTAGGCCATGTCAAACTTAATATATATTGTCCTAAACTCTAAATACTAGCATCAAAAGTATTCAGCAACATTCCAAGAAAATATGGGGTATTTTCTACAAACATAGTAAGTAATGTACTACTTTTTCTTGTATGTGGAAGTTTGAAAGTGTTAGTAAAATATACTCAGTCTAAAGTCCATTGTTTAATATGTTTTCCAAAGTTATATCACATTGTTTCCAAATCTGTTATCCATCAAAGAAAAGATACATATTCTATTTCAAAAATCTGAGATGCTTACCTAACTGAAGAACCCAAGTTACGTAAACCTGATTTATTTGAATACCAGAGTTAATGATTTGTAATTCTCCATTCAATATTGTTTTGAAATAAAACATTAAATCAAAAGACACCACAGATAAATTGATAAGAAGACATAGAGAACCATCTGCTCCATGATAAATAGATTAGGTAATCACTAATATGATGAAAGTTAAGAAATCATAAAGGTTTCTCTACAGGTACTAATTCTCCTACTTGAATGAAATTAATAAGACTCTATAAAACAGCAGGAGATCCTCAGATTATAGGCGTAATCAGCAAGGAAATTTATTGTGGTTTCACGAAGCATAAAATGTTTGCGTAATATATGCAAAAGTGGTACTTTATTCTCTGCAGTGAACAATACTCAGTCCTTAGAATAGAAAAATATTTAATAGTTTGACACCTCTTGAGGCACAGTTTTGAAAAGTTGTTCAAGTATGATTAATTTGCCTGAACACAGTTCAACAATTGAGCAATGCTGAGTCACTCTTTACTGCTGAAGGGCCTTCATCATTAATGTAATGACAATAGTGAAAAACACAGAACAAGGGTGTTTACAAATTGAGAGAGAGGGCAAAATCTCAAGAAACACAGAACACAGGCTTGAGAAAACAAATAATAAAAATTGGTATAAAAATGATGATATGAGGAGTTTGGGAAGAAGCTATCCATAAAGCTAGTGTTATTTAGAATCAATTGCTTTCAATAAATTGATTGCATATAGAAACTAGACAGAAGATTATGAATTACCAAACATATTTGTTATATTTAACTGGATTTCACCTACTTCCATTGTATGTTTTGTTCCGTATTCCCAGGAAAATAAGTATAAATCTTGAAATAAGGGTGATTTTCTCAATATATGTTTGATCCAGTGTATTTTTCTCTATGCATATGTAGTTTGACATTTGAACATTTAGTTCTCAGGAAAGAGATATTGGAAAGCAACTCATTCAGGTTTAAGCATATTAACAAATCCATTGTATTGCTAAAGAATATAATATAATGATATTTGTAAAGTCTACTTTCAGGTAAAAATATTCAAGATCTGTCATGGAAGGTCTTTCTGGAAATTGCATGTTCTTCATGTCTACTGTCAGAATAATTCTTGGTAACATGAAACATATACTCCTAAGAAAACATGATATGTTCAAACTGTAACTATTTTAAGAGGAAAAACATTTATTTTAATATTTTCATAGATTGTACCTAGTTTTCAGAAAACTGTTACAAATACAATACCAAAATCCAGTGACTATGAAACAAACACATATGTTAATCTCAGTATTTAGGAGGCAGAAACAGAAGAAACAGGATTCAAGGCCATCTTCTGTTATATATTATCTTCAAAGGTCAGCCTAGAATATATGAGATCAAATTCAGAACAACAATTAAAAAGAACATAAAAAAGAGAGTAAAAGAGAAATTACACATCATAATGCACCATATATCAGACACTTTTCAAAATGCATTCATTCTATTATTTGTGTTTATTTACATAAACGAATCACTTAAACCCTAGTCTATCAGGAAGCAAGAAGCTATATAGATATTTCTCCTTATCAATACAGAAAAGGATATGATGTCATGTGGTTGTTCTGTGATATTGTTAGTTTGAGGTAGTTTTTCTGCACTGTTTTTGGTTCATAATTTAGACACATATGGTGCAGTTTTTTTTTTCCTTTTTTTATAATGCACTGCTCCCACCCATGCCACCACAAGACAAAGATGGGAGAGCTGACCCTGTGGCCGTAAGTGTGGCAGATCCACCCACAACTAGCTCCAGCTGCAATGCTTGGGAGAACAGAACCTCTACCTCACCAGGGCAGCACGATAGAGTTAACCCTGTTAGCACAGGTGTGGGCAAGCTGGTCCCAAAGTTGTGAACATGGGAGAGCTGTCTCCATTACCTATCTGTCTTATGGTGGCATGGGCAGGGGAGAGCTGCCCACCTGCCCTCGCCCATCAATGTCTTTGCCAGATGGTAGAGCTGATCCTGTGGTCATAAGAGCAGAACAGCTGTCCATGACCCCCACCAGCTGCAACAACTGGGAGAGCAGGCCCTGCACCTCACCAGGGCAGTAAAATAAAGCCAATCCTGTTAGCTCAGGTGTGTGTGTATTGAACCAGTACTGACTTTTTTAGCAGGGGAGAACTCTCTCCTTTTCTCATGTATTATGTGGCTACATGGTCTGTGGTAGATGGAAGAGTTGGCCCTGTGGCCCTAAGAGTGGGAGAACTATCTCTGACACTGACCAGTTGCAACAATCAGAAGAACAGACACTACACCACATCAGAGCAGCACAATAGAGCCAACCCTGTTAGCAGAGGTGTGGTGGAAGTTTTTCCCAAAGCTGTGAGCATGGGCGAGTTGTCTGCATTTCTCATCTGCCTTGTGGCAGCATGGGAAGGAGAACGATGTTCTCATGCTGCCTATCAATGTTTTATGCATTTGAGAGAGCATGGCCTGTGGTCATAAGAGTGGGAGAACTATCCCTGACCCTAAACAGTTGCAACACTTGGGAGAACAGACCTTCTACCTCACCAGGAAAGTACAATAGAGCCAATGCTGATAGTGCAGGTGTAGGTGAGCTAGCCATGAAGTTGTAAGCATGGGAAACTATTGCCATTTCACATCTGATAGAGCAATCTTATAGCTGCCTAAGCACAGACCCTAACTTATTACTTGGCCTGCTCCATCATCTACCCCTTCTATGACCTTCCAGAGCATGCCAATGGACCCAACCTGAAGACCCAAAGCTTTCAGGATCTCGACAACAGAGAACACCAACAGGATATTTAGGAGGAGCCCTAGCAAGAACCCAGCCTTGATAACATTGTAGAAACCAAAGGCCTTGAACATGATCAATACATCTTTGCAATGAACACTTGGAATTAAAGCTATATGGACAATAGGGTTTTAGCATGACTTACTGTGTCACACTGTAACTTCCATGATTAGATTTTAAGTTTATCCTGTATTTTATTTTTTTTTCCTTTTTCTCTTACATTTTGTGTTATTTGGGGGTATGTTCAGGAGTAGAAAGTGGATGCAAAGGGACAGAGAACTTAATGGGATCAAGATATATTTTGTAAAAGACACAGGAAAATAAAATAAAATAAATAAATAAACAAAAATAATAACTTATCAGAAACAGTTAAAAAAAACAGCCAATAAACAAACAAACCACACACACACACGTGTTCACCCTCACACGCATCCAAACACGACGAAGCCAGGAGAAACAACTCATTAGATAAGAGCATTTGTTGACCTAACAGAGAAGAGGACCTGAGTTTCTGTTGCCATCAACTGCACAGCAGCTCATAAATATCTTTTATTTGAGTTCTAGTTTACCTGAAGATCTCTTCTGCCTTCTTCAAGGATTGCACGGATTTTATGTATATAATACATGTCTATACAGTCACACAAAACATTTACACACATTAAATAAAATAAGTAAATAATTTACAATAATACATTTTAACTTTAAAGCTGGTGTTTTATGTACCGAGAATACACCTAATGACAAATTGTAAAAATGATTTAGGATAAAAAGTCATGAACATCAAACTGCTATCTCTGCTGGACTGAACTTTAATCTCTTCCTTTTACAAAAGTAAAATTAAGATAGAAAATTGTAAGCTGCCGTTTTGTTTTATTGACCATGTTTTTTGCTTTACAGAAGTTTTTCAGTTTCAGAGGTCCCATTTATTAATTGTTGCTTTCAGTGTCTGTGCTACTGGGGTTATATATAGAAGTGGTCTCCTGTGAATGCATTTAAGTGTACTTCTCACTTTCTCTTCTATGAGGTTTTGTGGTTGGTTTTATGTTGAGGTCTTTGATCCATTTGGACTTGAGTCTTGTGTGTAGTGATAGATATGGATCTATTTTCATTCTTCTACAGGTTGATATCCAGTTATGTCAGCATCATTTGTTGAATATGCTTTCTTTTTTCCATTGTATATTTTTAGCTTCTTTGCCCCAAATCAGGTATTCGTAGGTGCATGGATTGATATCCGGGTCTTCTATTTGGTTCCATTGGTCCTCCTGTCTGTTCTTATGCCAATACCATGCTGTTTTCAGTACTATAGCTCTGTAGTAGAGTTTAGAGTCAGGGATTGTGATGCCTTCAGAAGGTCCTTTATTGTACAAGATTGTTTTGGCTATCCTGGGTTTTTTGCTGTTTCATATGAAGTTGAGTCTACAGAATGGGAAAAGATCTTCACCAATCCCACATCAGATAGTGGCTGTTCTCCAAAATACACAAAGAACTAAATAAATTCATTTTCAAAAGAACAAATAATAATAAAAAAAATGAGTGTAGACCTAAACAGTAGACCTAAACAGATAAATCTAAATGGCAGAAAGACACTCAAGGAAATGCTCAACATCCATATCCATCAGATAAATGCAAATCAAAACAACTGAGATTCCGTCTTACACCTGGATGAGTGGCCAAGATCAAAAATACTGATTACAATTTATGCTGGAGAAGATGTGGGGTAAAGGGAACTATCCTCCATTGCTGGCTGGTAGAAACTGATACAGCCACTTTGGATATTAGTATGGAGATTTCTCAGAAAATTAGGAAAAACCTACCTCAAGGGCCAGCAATACCATTTTTAGGTATATTCCCAATGGATGTTCAATCATGTCACAAGGACATGTGCTCAACTATGTTCACAACAGCATTATTTGTTATAGGCAGAACCTAGAAACTACATAAATACCCCCTCGACCAAATAAGAGAAAATGTGGTACATTTAGAAAATAGAGTACTGCACAGCAGAAAAAAAAAAGACATATTGAAATTTTCGAGCAAATGGATGGTTCTCAAATACACCATATTGAGTAAGGAAATCTAGGCCCATAAAGATAAGTATATTATGTACTCATTCATAAGTGGCTTTTAGACAGAAAGCAAAGAAAAAACAGCCTATAATTCACAATCCAAGAGAAGCTAGACAACAAAGAGGGCCCCAAGATAGACAGAAGTGGTCTAATCTACATGGGAAATAAGGAAAGACAAGATCTCCTGAGTAAATTATTCTTCATAAATATAAGTTTCAAATGTGCAACTTTTAGGGTTATTTGGTAAGATGCTCGGGTACAGCTTTGTGCAATTATTTATTTATTTAAGTGACTGAAAGCACCAATAGATTCATTGAAATGTGAAGTATAATTGAATCAGAGCCAAACTAAAACTCAGTCCAGAAACATAAACTCTGAGTCTAAAAATGTAAGAAACAGTCAAACCCAAGCATTGTTCTAAAATAAAATAAATAAAAATTTTAGAATAGAGACACAGTCAACCTATTTATATGATGGAAAGGGTATTTTTCTACCCATTACATGTTCTTTTGTTATGGCTGAGTCAATCACAGATGATCACTGAGCCTCAGATAGCACATATCTTTACTTGTGCTAAATCTGAAATGAATCAAATCCATTTCTGTGCCTCTGCTATTTTCTCTTAGTTTATATCTCTAGGGTTTGGTGAGTGATTTGGTATTCAACCTAGACCTTTCCTAGTTAATTTAAGACTAATATTTAACTATTCAACAACACTTGTTTTAATCAAGTCACCCTTGAAATACATTGCGATCAAGATGCAAGTTCTCATTAGTGTCTATTTATCCAAAGAAGAATATACGAATAACATCTATAAATGTGCTCACAACACTCTTTGTTGTATTAGTCTAGTTAAAAACACATTCTTCATCAGAAAAAAAGAATTAGAAAAAAGTAAGACAAGAGTCCAATATCATTAGAACTATTGCACAGATTTAATTGCAACTCAATGTCTTAGTTAATTAAGTAAATTTAAATTTTCTTTATACTTTTCTTAATAATTACTGTGAGCCTCAAGGGGCTGAAATGGCCTTCCTAAACTTTGAAGTGCACTGTCCTATGTGTTGAAATGCAGAAGGAAACATTGATAATATCTGGGACAAAAGTGTTTGTATTTTCACATGCTATCCAGAATATGCATCAACACAGTCTACATTGTGTAAAAAGTAAGAAGGCATTTTTAGTGGAATGGTAAAGATAGCTTCTCTGTTACAATTCAGCATTCAAATAACTAGAGATGGAGGAGAAAGAAGTGGTAAGGCTAAATAAAGAAAGGACTGTGGCCATTGTGTTGTCAATGGATGTGGGAACCAGGTCATATAAGAGATAATGTTAGACACTGTCAACCTGATTCTCAGCGATGGAAATGACCATAATCATAGGCAAAAACGTAATATAATGTATTTGAATTTTAAAATAGATTCAAGTATATGTTGCATTGATGTTATTATAAAGAAGATACATAAAATTAAAATGTTACAGAATAAAATGTTATTTGGGGGGATACAGATGAGAAATTATAGTAACATGAGCTAGGGTGATGGCGTTACTAGCATAAACCAACAAGATCTAGATATATATAAGGTAGGGAATGGAGGCAAAATGTGAACTCTATCAGTAGAAAAATAACATGCCTAAAGAAAAAGGACTTGTAAAACTGCTTAGTGCGTAAGCAGAAAAATAAAGATTACAGATGTATTTGATTAAAGCTCCGGGATTGAACAATGATACATAGCCAGGCAACATGAAGAAGCACACTGAGAGGTGCCATCAACATAGGTGGAGAATGCGAGCACACAGAAAAAAGCAAAGGCAAAAATTTGGGGTGCTGACTTTATAATTTTCAAAACATTTCAGTAACTAATGAAATATCTTACTAGAGGTGGCTGCAGTTTGACAGTGGATAAAGTCTTGGTATTATGTCTTCCAATCTGGGATCTATCCACAGGCTGTGGCCAAATGCTTGAGTGGGAGTAAATGTTAAGAGTAAAATAGAGAATGTAAGTGCGATGTTTTTCTTAGTTTGTGAGTGGCAAATAAGTTACTTATTCCTTCCTTACCCATGTAATCTGTAATGCATTTGCCTAGATTACAAAAGAATATAAGCACCTCCCCTCATCTATTCATATGCAGTACTTTAATAGTCTATGGGTGACTAAGAAAATTTCTCTGCAATATGCTAAGAAGAATAATATTATGGACCTTCAGCGACTCCTGAAATTCATTTATTACTTTGTTTATGATTGGTGGAACCATTCTGATTTAGTACTCTGTGTAGGACTCTCTCAGGCTGATCAATTTGAGAATGATTTAGTCTAATTTCTTAGAATTAGAACAAAATGTCTACAGGTGGATTAAGGGAAGGACTATGCAGCTTAACATCATTTATGAGCATTATAGATTGAATATTGAAACAACTGTATTTGCTTTATATTGCTGATGTGACAAATTGCCTCAAGCGTAGCACCTTATAGGAATGTAAATATTCTTTATGTAGTTCTGGAGCTTTACAGCTTGTTTGGAGTCTCCATGGGTTAAAACTGAGTTACTGCTAGAGATGTGTTGCTTCAGGAGTCACTATGGAAGAATTCATCTTCCCTGTCTTTTTCCTCCTAACACATCTGGAATGCCTGTAATCCTTCCTGGGAATTAGGATTTGGAATATTTGTAAGGTCATTACTCAGCCCATCATGAAGATCATAAATCTCTGTATTGAATCTTACAATTCTGCTTGGAGTCAGAAATTCTCTGTTCTCTTGATGTTCTTAATACTGTCTAAGATATGTGCCATTTAAATACAACCACATTAGAGTCATTTATATAATTAAAATTGCTTCAAAATCCCCTCAGATTATTAAATCATCTTGGCAATAATTTAATCAAATTTACCATTCAAAAAAGTCTCAGAAAATTTTAATGTATTTGAAAACAAATGTCAGTTATCAGCATTGAAGCAATTCTGAAAAGTCATAGGAATTAGAGGGTAATTATACAAATGTTGATACATACCTAAAATAATTTTCAGAAAAAACATTTTCATAAATATTTCCTTTTGGTGTCAAAGCTGCTGAAGAAATAACCTAAAATATGTATGATCATGAAAAGTAGAAGACAGAAGTCCTTGAGAAAATGTTTGTGCATAATGCTAATTTATAGATCAGAAAAGAGTAAATGCATCGTCAGATGCCTATGAAATAAAATAAGTATCAAAAAACACTTTTCTTTTCAGTTCCATTAAATGTAAATGTTTTAAAGGGGGCATTTTTCCAGGACTTATTCTAAAGCAAATGGCAGAAACCCTCTGTTAAGTTTAATTCCTGATTAATGGGAATCCGGATGCGTTGATGTAATAAGACAATCAAACTGAATTAGTAAATCCAGGTTTATTCCAAGCAAAGCATTTTCATTCTGGTTCTCCTAGGTGGCCTCCGGGGAAGTTGGGGAGACCACAAAGGGAAACCATGAAGTGGGGGCCTTTAACGTTCTTAAGAGTTAAACCACCAATGGCAGGCTTTCTCAGGGGCAGAGTCTGGACTGTGGCAAGTTCAGGGAAAGGGACTTGGTGTGGAGCTTTTCCCCATACATTCCAGACTCTTTGGATGTATGAATGCCAGAGCCTGGGGTAAGGCTTCCACCAAAACCCCCTCCTTATGACAGCTACTACAAGTCACCAAAAATGAAAATGTAACAGCACCCCTTAAACGTTTTCTATGACATATTCCTGTGGGAAACACACACACACACACAAAACACCTGAAAACAAGACAAATGTGTGTGACTGGGTCACATAATGATTGTGTCATGGTTTTATGGAAGGTTTTCTTCTCAGCATTACACGTTTGTATAATATGAAACCAAACATAGATGCATGGGAATATTGTCTTGATCAGTATGAGAGAAGAGACCAGCAATACAGTGTGTAGTATTAAAACACTGGGAAAAAGTACAAATGTCAGAGTGCCGGGTCAGTCAAGTTCCGCTGTGGGCTTCCTCTCTCTTGCAGACAGCTAAAGGCTGCTTGTGTTCTCACAGCTGAGAACATACATCAGTCAACATTTGGGCTTTAGTAATCGCACTAATTCCATTTTTAAGAGTCCACCTTTGGGACGTCATTTCCTCCCCTCAACTCCAGTTCTAAGCAAATCAAACAGAACTTTACCCCATAAATGCTGAAGGAAAACACACTTGAATTTCCTAACATTTATTTTGAATATGATTCTTCAGATGCTGTGAGAGGCCACGTTTATGACCATGACTGTCATTGACTTCAGCTGGACTAGATCTGTTTCCTGACTAATTACAATCAGGCTAAGTAAAGAGTCAAACTTTGCATTTTGAGAACCAGGCAGCTGAGGCAGGAGCTCTGGAGGAGACATTTTAAACACAGCACTACCTCACCCCCAAGAAATCACCAGATCAAAATAACAGCACACGGGGATTTAGCATAAATGTAGTAATTTCCATGTAATGTGAAGAAATCTTTCTCTTGTATTTTTCATGTTTCTAAGAGAGCTTTTGCTTTCTGCTTTCTTGAGCCTAGTACTCCAAATGTCAATGAGGGAACAAACTAAGCGCACAGTCAAGACTGGAAGTGAACAATCCATTTCCTTTTAAACCAACAACTGTTCTGGGGTGGGCCTGCATGGATTTTTGAAAAATAATTTTAGGAAGTACAGAAATTTTCAGTTATGGATAGTTAGCAGACATGCATACTTAGCCAAGAATGCTGAAGAAAGACATTCTTTAATGGTTTAGAGTAGACAAGGCTATCCCAGGCTTGGAGATCTCATGAATCAATTTACGGAATTTTGGGGAGTCAGACTTTGCTCTTTTTTCTTATGGAGATGGGAGCCTGCACCCTGCATATCAGTCTTTCCGTAGAGGATGCAACCCCCCCTGCTAAGTTAGGTGAGGTTAAAAGCTCCACATTAGTGGGCATTCAATGGCAGAGTTAACACGAGACCAGAGATGCAGAGCAGAGATTTAGATGTGTGTGGGGGGGGGGGGCGTCCCTGCACATGTCACACAGGGAAGCAAAACCCTCTGCAAAGACATAGGAATGAAAACCCAGTGCAGAGTGACTTTGTCACCCTTAATCAGATACTGGGGAGTCTAATAACAAACAGTTTATTCTAAATATATTTAACCTAGAATAATTTAGAAAAGGTTTCATGGTGCAATACAATCCCCATTGCAGAAGGAAGTGTAATCACATTGAAACTCAAATCAGAGTACATGTCATTTTTTTCTAAGAAGATGGGTTCTAGAAAATTGCTACCTGTTCTAGCTTAAGGGCCTAAGGTTCTGACCTGGTCTTGGTATTACAGATAGTGTTAAGGTCACTTGGGCAATTAGCCACCTCTGTTCCATGTTATAGGAGCTTGGGGAAGCCTCTGACTATAAGAGTCATTTAGGTCACTAGCCACCTCCAATTCTGGTTGTTCCTACAACTATGTTATGGTCTGGCATGGCTTGGCCCCATGAAAATGTAGACCACCAGGCAGTTAATCACTTCCAATGCTCAGGCTTCTGAAATAAAGAACAGGTTTTCATCTTCCCCATTGACAAGACAACCCCGTGTGCTTAACATTCCCGCTTTCTCTGAGATCAGTGGACACAAGAACCTTCATGCTATGTTTCCAATATAGAAGCAGCCTTTCATTCTAGAAAACAAAATAAAACAAAGGCAATCAAACAAACAATTTTTGAGACTCACACAATATTCAACCTAATAACTAAATGACAAAAATGCAAAAATTAAGAGACTCCTAGATATTTGAAGGGCAGGTATTTCCTCAGTAAGGTCTTCATTATGTTGGTTGACAATAGTGGCCTCACATGCATACCTTTTCCAACTCAAATTCTCCCATTATTTGCATTCTTCAGGCTGGCATGTCCTATAGATGGCAGGAAAATCTAAGCTAAATCACTTGTGATAGTCATTTCACACACACTACTCTGAGGATGATACTATGGACTTTACTGTATCACTCAACACCTCCGTAAAATTTATCCATTGGTGGATCAAAAATAAATACATCAAAAGGTGATGAAATGATTATCTCTCCTTTTTCATCTTTTATACAAGTATCATAAGAGAAAATGCATTAGCTTTAAATTGGGCTTGCCAATTTTTATGCTCTACAGATTTTGTAAATCTTCAGTTACCTAAAGAAATGGACAATTCACTAAAAAAGAAAACCTTCTGTCACTTGAAATTTTAACAAACACAACAGAAAGGAATTATGTAATGAAATATTTGCTATTCGGAATGTTAGTGCATTTTGACTACATAATTACAAACTGAGTTCTTGAAACCACTATATCTGGTAACATCTACAAAAAGGCTTTGCTTTTATGTTGATCTGTTAATCCACACCCAGTAACTGATATCTTAAAGTGATATCTTTTCATTTCACTGATATCATTTAAGTGATATCTTAAACTGAAAGTTAGACCCTCAAATCCTGACTCCTGTCACGGTGTAGTGTACATTGTAGCAGGTAGTCATTTTTATAATTATGATGACTTACCCTGTTACAGAGTTTTGCTGATTTCCTGTCTGGCTCTGTTACTGTCAGTGCACCATAGTCTCCAAACTGAAGGAAAAAATTTTTTTTTTTTAATGCTGTCAGTAAAGTTCCCTGTTTCAGTACCTGCTAAGGAAATAAACTTGCTGCCTCCATCTTCTTCCATGTGAAAATTCTTGCCATAATGCATTATGATTCAATGTTCAGCAAAGGTTGTAACTAGACTAAGCATGCAGTTTGGATTTGCGATAACAGTAGACACGTTGTAATCACAGATGGAACTTCCTGAAAATAATTATATATATATTTAATTCACTCAAAGGTCCCATTATTCCATAAAAATCTATTTTGCATACAGAAAGTGTATATAATAGTAAAGAATGCTAAGCATCATTCAGATAAAAGAATTCTAGATAAAAGTACCTACTACAGATTTAGCAGGCACAGGATTTCTCCAATTAAAACCTCCATGTCAGAGCTCCACTCTGCACAGTTACTCTTCTAAGGAGACCTGCCTCAAGAACAAAGGGACTCCAGGACTGGCTGTGACTCTGGGGTCTGCTTCTGGAGAGCCCTACACTGGTCATTTTATACTCGCATTGATTTCAGAAAGATAGCCCTGTACTGCCACCTTCTGACGAATTGCCTTCTCTTGGAGAAGAATTTTAGTCCTGAATGGGTTTACATTGCTTACATGATTTTCATATACTCAGTCCCTCAAAGGAATAAAAGATTAGAGTTTTTTAAAGTTTTCCTTAGACATTTTATTGGATGTCCTAGGTGTTATGCAAAAGAAATAATAAACAGCATGGTTTTGGTTTGAAAACTAATCATGAATTTAGCACCCATTCAGACTTAAAGGTTATTAACTGGGTACATTCCATAGTTGGGATGTATCTCAGCAGCAGAACAAGTGTGTGGCTTGCAAAGGTCTCTCATCCAATCTCCACAAATAGAACCATCATTTCTAAAAGGTTATATTATGATTTTGTTCGCTTTCTTCACGATTCCTTCAGCCACCCAGCACATCAGTGTTTTGTAAGTTGTTTCCTTGATTCTCTGTGGATATGACATATGGTGAATAAATGTGATTGACAAGGTCTGCTGTGCTTTCACAAAATAATTTCTTTCCTTTTGCTTTTATTACTAAGAGGAAATGTGGTTTATTTGCTTAGAAAAGGTCTATTAGATACCTCCTATTTGTCAGTCGTAGCCTTTGACACAAGTTTAAAACAAAACAACAATGGTGAACAAGATGAAATCGAGCCTGCCCCACTGGCATTTTTGAGCGACTTGAAAAAAATGCTGCCTCAAATAAAATCCTTCCAGTCTGTAAACTATAAAAGTTAATGTAACGCTCTCATTTCCCCTTGGCTATTATTAAAGAATCTGAAGGTACAGAAGATACTGACAGAGACGCTAGGCAACAAGCTTGAGAATTTTATAATGGATTAGCCCAGGACACTGTCATTGGCTCAATAATGTGATTGAACTCAGCATTTTAAGTTCAAATGCTCTGTGTGACTATCTTTTTGAGAGGATTTTGTTTTTATTTTTTAAAATTTCCTTAAGTGAAATAACAGATTTTTTGTAGTACATAATACTGTCCCTCAAAAAAAATGACAAATGCTATTGGATATAAGATGTGAAAAGAATAAATCCCTGGAAACCAGCGAAATTAAAATAGAACAGGCTTCCTTTAATAATAAAAGATTTGTAAAGATAGGGAGGAAGCTTGCATAAAAATCTCCAGAGCAAAAACTATGCTTTCTCGTAATTATCTTTGGATATGCATTTGATTTGTTTGTAAAAGTGTTTTATTTGATTATTAAGATGAAAATTTCCTGGTATTTGAAAGCACTTACCTCTAGATAGATAGATGATAGATGATAGATAGATGATAGATAGATAGATAGATAGATAGATAGATAGATA
>JABTXL010012463.1:11621786-11648112 GCA_025134845.1 Neodon shergylaensis
AGATAGATAGATAGATAGATAGATAGATAGATAGATAGATAGATAGACAGATAGACGAGAGTGGGTGTTCAGGGTGTGTATAGAGAGGAGAACCTGTCATAAAAAGTATATTGCAAGAATTTTCAAATAAAATATTGATATTGTTACCAATTAAAAAACCTTCACTACTTGAATGATTAATAAATATATAACTGAATTTAGAAATATCAATTTTAACACAAAATTTAAAAGAACCAAATTTGTGGGGCCCACAAAATCATATAGTTGGATGAGGAAAAAAAATCACAATCTCCTATGATTTAGGAGGTGAGTGAGTAGCACTGGTTTTGAAAATGTGGCATGATATCTCCTTAAACTTTTCTAGGTTCATTTGACATCTTACAAATATATGCAGATATACTTCTGATACCCTGATATATTCATTAATGTATAATATTCTGTGTAACTCACCTACCAAGGCTATAATGGTAAACATATTCATTTATAGGACAGTGTATTTATATATAAATGAAACAGAAAATGATCCATTTAAAAACAAGATTTAACAGCTGTAACATTGGTATGTAAGCATGTCTACAGGTCTACTAGCTTTCTAAATCTCATGTTTTACCTATGCCTTGATTTCAATTATATCAAAACAACGAAGCTATTCTTTTTGTGGTTCCTACTTAGCTCTGAAGGGCATGTTTACTTTTGAAATTCGTCAAATCACTCTTTTATTTTAGTATTTTAATATGGCAAAAAATTTATTATTTTTGAGATTGAAATTTAATTACAGCTTCTCTTTTCTTAACTCTCTTCAAAAGAAGCTTCTCCCTGCTTCTTTTCATATTGATAGATCCTTTTTGCTCAATAATTTTTGTTTTATGCTCTATGTATTAGTGTATATGTTTATATATACAAGTTTATGTTTATACATACATATTTATGAATATATTATGTTGATACAAATATATTTGGGAATATTCTTAAATAAAATTATCCTCAAATATAACACATTGAGTCCATATAATATTACTTTTATATCTACTTTCAGAGCTGCCCTTTGGTACTGGACTACCAATTGGTGTACTCTTCCCTGGGGAGAGTCACTTCTCCCACTCCCCGCTTTACTATGTTGCCTCTAGTTCTTTTTAAACTATTCATAGCGCTAAGCAACAGTGGCTCTAGAGTAATCAACAGCAGGTTATTTTCTTGTAGGGAACAGTTACATCTGGGTATTACCATCAAGTCATTCATCACCCAAACAATCGTGCAGCACTTAGGTCCTCTCATCTTGACTGTTAAGCAATGAAATCCAAGGGCATTTAACACAAACAGAATTGCTTTATTATGCATTTAATTATTTTTCTTCTTCAGTTTATACAGTTTTTATAAAATGCACGTCTTTTTATTGGTATTCATCTTCATCCCCTTTAAAACTGGGATTCTATAACGCATTAAGCTCACTTGAATTCCACATCTCCAAGTATGAAATTTTAGTTCCTCTTCGTAATTTGTCACTTGTTTCATTCCCACAAACGTCAGTGGACCAGAAAGAAATCATAGGAGTTTTAAAAACTAGACTAAGCACATGAAAGAAATTCACAATTGAATTATTTAGTACTGAAATTTTTAGAGACGATAATGGTAGGTATTTCTCCTTGAAGACAATTAGTGTTCCATACTTGAAACACAAGCTGCCCAGATGCACTTGCCAGTTTACTTGTGGTGATATTTGGACGCTTTATTGACAGGGCACCATGGAGTCTATGCACTCAACTATTAGAGAAAAAAAAGAGAACATGATTTGCTCAAGTGGATGCTTGATTATTGGTTCCTATGTTTACAAATATATAATTTAGCATGAATAACGTGGCTGGAGTAAAATTTTAATGAAATGCTTCAGAGAAGAACATTTTTTTTAATGCTTAATCTAGGCCACTTACAAAGAATTTGAAAGAAAAGTAACTTTGAAATGTTATCAAGTCTCCCACTCTCCTTTCAGTAGAAAGGACTGGTAATGCATGAGGTTAAATTATGCATCTCGCCTCCTCTGCGTGCATCTTGTTTTACTGTGAATTAAATTGCAAGAGCCTCACCTCACAGAATTAGAACTGTTTGGCTTTAGGTTCTAAAGGAGTTTCAGTTCCTTATTAAAATGCAAATTCCCTGGGCTTGGAAAGTCCTTACCTCAAGAAAGTATTTAACAGTTTGGGAAGTAGGAGGACATGATGTCCTCTAACTAGGAGCAAGTGCTGTGTTGGAGAAGGGAGAAGTGAGGGAGGGAGTAGTGAGGCAGGAATTTCAACAGGGCTTTCTGTGGTCTGTTAAGTATATTCTTGCAAAATTGATCACTTCTGATTGATATTATCGGTCTTTTATTTGATGCAGGGAGATTCACTCTTTATTATCATTTTCCAATAAGGGAAAAATCAGTCCAATGAGCTCTGACTTGTGCTCTTTAGACTAGTAGTGACAGGCCCTTTTCTCTATGCAGACCATGTCAATCAACTCTCTGTCACTGTGAGCGAGCCTGACACCATCAATGTACTGACAGATAAGGTTTATTTTATCTCACATAGAGTTTCATTGCATCAAACAACAGGCTTTCTTATTTTAGACTTGTGATAGTATGATGCATCCCTCTATAGTACATAGGGCAAACTTTTCACCTCATTGTACCTGGAATATGAAAACTGAAAAAGGGCTATTAGGCTAGCAGCCTGATATCTCCTTTAAGAATATACCTTTGAGTGAAAGCACTTACCTCCCAGTCTGATGACCCAAGTTCAATCAACAGAATCTTCATGGTGAAAGGACAGAACAAACCAGGATGTCCACATCTGTCCTGTGACATGCAGATGTGCAGACAGACAAATGGACACACAGGCACCCCCCCCACACACACATACTCAAATAAATAAAAACATAGCAAATGAAGCACACCATTTGGGCTAGCAAGCAAAGTCAGTGGGTAAAGTGCTTGCTGTGTGAGGATGACTCAGAACCACATAAATCCAGAAAAGTTGGCCATGTCTCTAATTCTAGTACATCTGCGGAGAGATGGGAGACATAGACACCTAGAGTAAGTGCTAGCATCCAAAAGAGAACATCTTTCAAACAAAGTAGAAAGTGAAGACTAACATCCAAGGTTGCCATGTGACCTACAGCTATGTGGTGAGGCATGGTCACTTAGACACATAGGCATGTGGGCATGAACTCAAATGTGTGTAACCACACACACACACACCATACATCCACAAGAATATATCTTTGTGTGGCAGGAACAATTGTGGCTAGATCTTACTACAGGTCCTATAGGTCCTAATAATTGCCAGTATGTGATAGACTGAGGCCAAGCTTTCAATGAGACGACCATTAACCATTAGCTGACCCTTATCCAATCCATAGTAAGCCCCAGTAATAAATAAGCCCTTATTCTATTTCTAGAGAACTGTGATACACTAGACTAAAATTTCTTCATGCATGAGTATATCTGAAGTTGGCTTTTATGCCATATCATTACATTTGAGGAAATGTAGCATGTGTGGACTAAATGTAATTCACTTTATTATCAAAGATAAGAAAAGGAAATATCCGAAGTGTGGTAACAGTTATTAACTAACAGTTCCTTATCATAGCAGCTTATTTCCATCAGGCATATCTTAGGCACTGACTTTGACACCTGAGTGCAGAACAGGAATTATGAACTCATGACAAGATTTCTAATTATTTTCTGCATTTTTCTATAACAGACAGTTTACTAAGACCTATTTGAAGAAGTGAATAAATAAGGTAAGGAACCTAAAGTGAGAATACCTGGATTATTTAAAGGTAAATAGGATGAAAAATGAAACTGTCAAACTAACATCCATTATTTGTCTTCAGTGGAAATTTAGGGAGGTTTTCAGTTTTCTTCCACAGAGGGATTTGCCTCTGTAAGGGGCAATGGATTGCAGCCTTGTTCACATTCAATACCATCAATATGCCTTTAATCCCATGCAGTCTTGTGGCAATAACGCCCATTTATGGTTTTGAATTTATACACTACAACTTTCCAAGGGCAAAACAAGAGCTTCTTATGGATATTACAAAAGAGGGAAGAAATTTTATCTCTGTTTTTTTCAGAGTAAAGGAGTAAAGTTTATACCTAATCTTGTCAATTAGGTTGACTCACATACCAATCCTTGCACATGTTTTTCTTCTAAGGAAATTATATTTTCCAGACAGCATAGGCATGTATCTATTGAACTCATCACTGTGCCAAACAGAGGATTGGTGATACAATGGGGAAAACAGATAACATAAATGAAAAATAAGACTATATATATATATATATATATATATATATATATATGCTAGAGAAATGTTAGGCAGACAACAATATTGTCACAGAGAACTCATGCTCATTTGAAAGGTCCTTTAGTAAAGGCTATAACCCAATTTTAATAAATATGAATAATTGTGAATGAAGAGATAATAAATCATGATTCCTTTAAATATAATGCTATGTGGAAATAAATTGTTATTTTCATGAAAAGGTATGTATAACCTTTTCTTACACACAAACATACATAAAACTACCCAAAAATCATAGTAATCATCTACATATGAATTTATAATAGCATGAATTATTGTATACAAGTCAGAGAGAAGCCATGTAGCCCTGCTGGAGACAGACACTGAAGCTTTACCTGGTAAGTCACAGCTACATGGCAATACACAGATGAATAGAAATGGGTTAAATTAAGATGTAAGAGCTAGCCAATGAGAAGCTAGAGCTAATGGGCCAAACAGTTATTTAATTGAGTTTCTGTGAGGGAGTCTGGGCCGCAGTGAACAAACAAGTGGCCTCTTACTACAATATAGAGATCATTAAGTTCCACATGAGAACATACAGTTTCCCAGGCTTCTTTGCAGTTATGTAGGATCAAGATATAAAATGATAACTGAAAGACAAGTCATAAATAAATTGACTTGTTAGATCAGTTTCATAAATGACAGATAAGTTAATTCTCTTTTATTATTTTCCATGGACATTTAGAAGCTAGAAATTATGGTTGCTATTCTGACTGAAAGCCCACATTAAATTTTATGAATGAATAAATCCACTAAGTCATGGAGATATCTGTCTGCTTCTTGTGTCTGTTACTCTAAACCAAGGCTCGCATTGCATAACAATTTTGTTGTTGAACAAGTGAGTAATAATTGTCTATGGATGAGATGTTATAGCTAGTAAAAATTTTAAAATAACAAAAGGAATTTGAGAAGTAAATACTCCTGAATTGAAGCAATATATCACTGTCTATGCTAAAGACATATAATAGAATGAAAACTGCGGGACCCAGACTTATCAAGACTTTCTCAGAGGCCCTGATGAAAAGAAACAGTCAACATAATGTCCATGTCCTTGTTTGGGAGTGGCAAGGTTTATCTGGGGATGAAGCCAGTTCCTTGAAGAAGTAAAGGCTACATTTTCTGGGCACCTTATTTCTCCCTCTATGGCAACTATGCCTTGGGTGTCCTGTGTCCTCTTTCCAAACCCTCTCCGGTTTAGCTCTCTGCTTTCTTTAGCCCGTCTCTTTCCTGAAAAAAGATTAAAAAAATCTCAGATCCTGTTGTTTGACACCTCGCTATTTGGGACTCTTATACCTGCAGGTTTAGATGAGTAAATGATTTTACTTTTATCAATGAAAATGTAAGGGAAAAATAAATTAGGTTATGAGGAGAAGAATCTAAAGATCAGTCCCTAAAAGGCAGTTGGATTCCAGTTCTAGAATCCCATCGCCAACTGGCCATTCTCACTAAAAATTGTGGTGGCACACACGGGTAGGATTTGCTGAAGGAGGCAGAGGCAGGAGGATCACGAGTTCGAGGCCAGCCGGGCAGTGGTGGCACATGCCTTTAATCCCAGCACTCGGGAGGCAAAGGCAGGCAGATCTCTGTGAGTTCGAGGCCAGCCTAGTCTACAAGAGCTAATTCTAGGACAGGAACCAAAAGCTACGGAGAAACCCTGTCTCGAAAAAAAATCAAAAAAAAAAAAAAAGAAAAAGAAAAAGAGAAAAAGAAGAAAAAAAAGTTTCACCTCCCAAGTGTTGGGATTAAAGGTGTGTACCACCACACCGTGGCCGTGGAGAATCACTCTCAGTTCCCCAACATCAGAGAGACTTGCTCAGTGTGTTACCCAATTCCAAGCTAAGGTTTCTAAATGGGTCCAGGACTCCTTCCGTCTTCCAGTCTGCCTGCCAAGACACTGCAGCGTCAGGTAGGGTGGCCTGTTCTGAGATAGAGGCAGTCTCTACCTTTTGGGGCCCTTGTGTGGGAGACGTCTTGCACAGGGGGACCCCAAACTTCCTGTTGTTTAGACCCCAGGTTATTTCTTATTCTTCATGTCTCTGGTCAATGGCTTATGAATGAATACTTCCAGGTCCAAGTTTGCTCGCCAAACACCCTAGGAAATTTATCCAAACTAGGGTTGAGCTACCCTGGCCAGGATTATGAGCCGTGCATTTCTGGCCCTCTCCTCCCACTGTCCGTACTCTTTCTCTTTACTCCTGGATTTTTTTCTGTAGACAATCTCCTTGCTTCTCTGCTTGTCTGTACTTCAACTGCACTTCTCTTCTATTTTCTCACCTTATCCCTTTCTTGGCCCTCACTCTAACTTTGCCTGCACTTTCCAACCATCCTGGGATTCATGCCCAGCACATGGCTGCTAGTCCCCGTCCCTCAACAGCCTGGGATTCCCACAGCTTAAGCTGCAAAGAGCCTGCCCATGGCTCCCGTCCCTCTGCCGCTCCTCTGTGGTTCCTGCCTGCTCAGTTTCTCTGCCCAGTGCCTTCTCCAGGCTCCTGCCCAAACCTGGTAAGAGCTTCCGTAATGCCATAAAACCCCTTTCATTCTTATGATTTCTTTTTTACTTTAGTATTCTTTTTTTGTTCTCTCTAATTTTATTTATTTTTTTTAATTTTTTATTGAGAAAAAGAAAAAAAAAACGTTTCCCCCTCCTCCCCGCCTCCCATTTCCCTCCCCCTCCTTCCACCCTTCTCCCCCTCCCCCCACTCCTCTGCCCCTCCCTCTCCAGACCAAGGAGCAGTCAGGGTTCCCTGCCCTGTGGAAAGTCCAAGGTCCTCCCCCCTCCGTCCATGTCTAAGAAGGTGAACATCCAAACTGGCTAGGCTCCCACAAAGCCAGAACTTGAAGTAGGATCAAAACCCAGGGCCATTGTCCTTGGCTTCTCATCAGCCCCCTTTGTTCGCCATGTTCAGAGTCCTGTTTTATCCCATGCTTCTTCCGTCACAGTCCAGCTGGCCTTGGTGAGCTCCCAATAGATCAGCCCCACTGTCTCAGTGGTTGGGTGCACCCCTCGTGGTCCTGACTTCCTTGCTCATGTTCTCCCTCCTTCCGCTCCTCAATGGGAACTTGGGAGCTCAGTCCGGTGCTCCAGTGTGGGTCTCTGTGACTATCTCCATCCATCACCAGATGAAGGTTCTATGGTGATATGAAGGTTCAAGAAGCATACAGAACAATACTTTAGTATTCTTAAATTGGTCATCTAACACAGTTTCCTGGGTAGAGATTTGTTCGTTCTTTTGTTAAAGTTCTCTTTCTTTTTAAGTTTTGTCTGTTTATTATGTATGGATAAAAATATGCAAGGAATGTGGCCCCAGTATGCTTGTTTATGCCTCTGTGTGTATGTGTGCTTGTTTTAAAATATATAAAACCTATAATTCCAGATTACAACTGCTCTAAAATCTTCACATGGTGTGCCAATACAGTATAACTCGTGGGCAAGCACCATTTTGGCTAAGGTCAGAGACAGAAGTCATGTAACTCCTGCCCTGTAGCCGATTGGGTAAACTCTATGTTCAAATTTAACTTATATGTCTAATTTAGATATACCTGACAGGTAATGGTACACAGATTCTCAAGTGTCCTTACAGGTCTGAAAGTATAGCATTTTACAAAATAGCCTCTCATGATAGAGAGACATGTTAGCTCCTCCAGCATGCAGCAGGCTTGCCTTTGGATATGGCAAATCCACCCACACAGAAAACAGCTGCCTTTTACCTCATCAGCTGCCTGGACCCTGCCTGAAATGGATGAAACCACACAGGAGATTGATTCCCTCATGCTGCCAATATAGGTAGACTGAACACTAACCTCACAGGAAAATCTGCCCGGCCTCATGGGCTTAGCAGCTGCAGGCAAGTCCTGCTTCTAAGACTGGTGTTTGCCAGAGACCGTGGAGAGACTTGGGACTGCCTGAGTAGCTGGAAAAGATGTCTCCCTTCTGCTTATTTACATCTCCCTCTTAGATCTGTCTGATGATATTTGATGACTTAAGGTACTGGTAGCTCATTACTTCATTTGTTAGGTTTCCAGCTAAAAATACAGACAGGTGTGCCTCTTTTACAAGCTTCATAGTCCAGAATTAACAGGCTTCAGATGTATCTTCAGAGGTTCAGAGTTTTCCATTCTTTTTTTATCTTCTAAAATGTTCTTGCCTTTTAACCTAAAGCCATAGCCCTTTGCCATGACACCAAGATGTAAATCTGTTTCAGCATCTTATAGACAAGTGCAGGTTTCTAGGAGGAGTTCTGCTGCTGTATCAAGAAATCTGGTCTGATAAAAACTAACAGTCCCCAGAGCATATTTTAACCTCCACCCATTTTTGAGCATATTTTAAAGGTCACTCCTGCTGTCTGGGCTAAGGTAAATTTACAGAGGGTCCTCAAGATAAAACCAGTACCTGTACCAATTCCTGGACTTCCCCAGGTTCAAATGGGACCAACCCAGCAACTAAAATCTTGTTTTAAAAGTCATATCTGCTCTCATGTCTCACTCATTCACCCTTGATGCTCCTGTACCACCAGGACACTTCTCAGTGACATTCTTTCTGGCCATAATCACCCTTCCAACGGCTAGCCCTATTCATAGGGCAGGTAACAAAATTTTATGTTTTCTCCTAGTAACATGCCTTCTCATCTTGATCAAGGAACACATACCTGAGGTCTCCAGGGTGGCAGCTAACCAAATGCCTCTCCAGCCACACCTCCCACTGAGCCTGAGCCCAACAAATCCCAACTCTGCCCTACCTCCCCCCCCCCAATGATTGCAGGAAGCAGCCAGATATGATCCAGAGCCCCTGTACCCAAAGAGTCTGGGATGTTTGAGTGGAAGCATCGCTCCAGTCCCTGGCATCCATATACCCAAAAAGTCTGGAATGATTGAGTGGAAGGTCTCACTCCAGCCCCAGGCATCCATATATCCAAAGAGTCTGGAATGTTTGGAAGGGGCTCAACCCCAAACCTCTGCCCCACCGTAGGCAGCTCTACACCCAAGGGTATTACAAAAACTCCCACCTCATGTTTTTCTCTCATGATCTTCTCATCTTCCCATGGGCTATGCAGAAATGCTCAGAATAAACCTGCATTTATTAATTCCATTTGATTAGCTTATTACTTCAGTGCCAGGGGATTCCCATTAACAAGGATTTAAACTTAACAGCAACAACGAAACAAATTATGTTCAATTTGAAGACAAAGGAACACTTGAATTGTACCGTGAACAGATGGATAAATGAATGAATGATTAATGGTGAGAGCAAAATAAATAAATAAATAAATAAATAAAACATATGGGAGGAAAAAAAACATTTCTTGTGTTGTTTTCCTTAAGTTGTTTATTTTGGAAAAATTTTGCTTAAAAGGAAATAAAAATTTACTTGAAATTTTAAAAGTAACATTTGATATGGTTAGCTTTACTATTATTTATTATTTTTTTTAGTTTTCTTCAACAAAGTCTTACTGGCTATTCAAATGACACTTAAGGGCAGACCCCATGTCTAAAAAGATAGCCAACACAAATGTACTCAATAGTATCATAGAAGTTGATTTGTTTTGTTCTTTTTGTTTGTTTTTTACATCACAAGAATTTTATATATAGTATGACTTCTGATTTTCTTTCTTCATGGGATATATTTAGGTGTGTAAATGTATGTGTCTCTGTATCTAGGTATATTCTTATTATTTTTCCTTGGTTCTTTTTCTGTTCATTTTGTTTTTGTTTTAGCCTATTCAGAATTATTCATTTTGCTTTATTTTTTTTTCTTTTATGATGCTTATTTATTTTCTAGTGTTATAAAGCAAAAGAGGATACAGATTTGAGTAGGTTGGGCGATAGAGTCTTGTAGGAATTGGGGGATAGGAAGCAATAATTAGAATATATTTACAAAGAAATCTGTTTTCAGTAGAAACATCTCCTTTGGCTTTGCATTTGATATTCAGCAAATTCATAAATGATCCTAGTCACACGCAGTCACAATATAACAGTAAGGAGTTAGAGACAGAAAGATGTCTGTAGCTTGAGAACAATTTGATTTACAAAATTTATTTAAAGTCAGCCACAGATGCATAGTAGGGCCTTGTCTCAAGAAAATAAAAAGTAATAGAAAAAATAACTAAAGAAACTTATTTTTAGTACATGATATTTTAAGAGAATCAAATAGATTAAATGATATGAGTATACTTATATATACCCATGAATATAAATAAGCTTACCTTAGGAGTCACTATTTTTTCTTTATTTATTCTTTATTATTTCTCTTCAGGAAAAATTTAAAACTTTTTCATTGTTAAAACTATCAGGTCAATTCATTTATCATCTTCTTTCCTTTTTTGTCTTTCTTTTCCTTCACATATATATGTGTAGTGTGTGTGTGTGTGGGGGGGGTGTATGTATGCGTATGTATGTGCATTGTTTGTGTGCAGTTTGTGCATGTTTATATGGCTAGAGCACAGGAATATTCCACTCTACCAGTCCCCACCTTCTTCCCTTAAGACAGGGTCCCTCACCAAACTTGAAATTAGGCTGGGAACCTACAAGACTGCCAATCTCCATTCTCTGCATCACCCAGCTCTTGAATTTCAGTCATGACGATTGCCTGCTTTCTTTTGTGATTTCTTAAAATTTAAATGCAACATTATTAAATTCTGAGTCACCTTCCAGCCCCAGGCTTACTCTCTCATAAAGGTAGGCCAAGCCTGAGAATGGTAGAGCATTTGACTAGCACATACAAGGCTGAAGGTTCAATTTCTCAAATTGTAAAAACGAAGGTACACGTCATAGGTATCATTTGAGATGGCTTCTTACAAAGTTTGTGTTCCTCCCACCCCCAGACTTTAAATAAGAACAATTTTGGCAAAACTTCAAATAGGAAGAAAATGTTTCAGTTAGAGAAAACATAAATTAACCAATGAAATATTTTGTACTGCGGAAAAAGAGAAAGACTTCCTCAGTCAGAGCATGGAATGCATAAATAAATTACCAAAGGAATAGCGATTGTTCCCCAGGCTTCTCCCCTGTTTGGAGGAGCTACTACTGTGCCGGTGGCAAACACTTGGAGCTTCTGGTGAACTTCATATTAGAACTAAGATTGAAGTGAGAGATACAAATATGACAGCTTTTTGCTTTCCCAGCTGATAGGAATGTCAGTACCTCTATCTATGGGTTTGTTTTCTTGGCGACTTCGCATTTGAGGTAGCTTTGTGGGTCGGAATATATGAAAAGAAAACGAAGAAGAATGTGAGCCAGACTCATTTCCTTACTCTCCCGTTTTGAGGACTCCCAGATCCGCAGACTGGTCATTTGTCCAGATGCACAGATGCCAAGTCTAGAAACATTTTGTTGTATTTAAAGAGGTAACAAACCTTTCCTTTTTCAAGAAGATTTAATTTCTGTGAGGAAGTATAGCTTTCTCTTACTGTCACAGAGGAGAACAGGAGAATGGAAAGCTCCATTTTCATCACCTTTCACAATCCCTCTCCCCTCTTCCTGAACTGAGGCCCTATGATTAGCAAACAGCTGCACCAACATCATCACTCAAAATGGGATGTCTTGGGCACAGTCTCCAATGTACGTTTCTACTCTATGAAATGATTCACCTCTCCGTGATTCAGAAACATTTCGTGTATTCAAGTTAATATGAATATTGATGTTAAAAATCTTACAGATATCCTGGAGTTTCACCAAAACTATGCCATGTTCGACATACAAATATTTTACGCATTTAGGGATTCTTATACATATCATCAGATTGGACTTTTGGCAGTAAGGGTAAAGTAAGTAATTGCTCAAGATAAGTGCATTTTCTAGAAGGTCTCTTGCTATCTACTCAGTGGCTTCCAAAGCTTATTCTTTCTAGAACAATTTAGAAATACCAGAAAAAATTATAACAATAATCAGTTCATAAATGTATGTATCTAGGAAACACCCTCATTTCAGAGATGATGTGGGCAAAACCCAGGCCATTTCTAATCTTCTTTTAATTGTTTGGCTAAATGTCTTCAAGAATTCATAGAAGAGTTTGTAATAACTTAGTTTTGTGTGGTTTCAATCCATAATCATTAGAACTTGCTACAAATTCCACTAGGCTAAATTTCATCCATATAATGTTATTTTTATGCATACCTTAGTGCCAAGACTACTTCCAAAAAGAAGAGAAACAGTATTGAAATGTTCAATAGTAAAAAAGAAATGAACTCATATGAAGGAAAAAGACAATAATATATAAAGAGAAATATGCCAGACATAGAAATCCAGATGTCAGAGGTCTTTGCTACTTGTGACCTCAATAAATAAATAAATAAATAAATAAATAAATAAATAAAGTCCATGAGAGATTTCTAGAGAGTAGAAAGGAGTGGGAAATGAAAGGCTGGATGACAAATACCAATGTAAACCTGGGAGGACTGCATTCTACAGTGCAGGGGAGGAACTGTGGCTTATAACTATGTTACCTGTGTTAGAAAAAGCTAGAGAAAGACATTAAAAACATGCACATCCAATCATTCTTTTTTTTTTTATTGAGAAAAAGAAAAAAGTTTCCGCCTCCCCCCAGCCTCCCATTTCCCTCCCCCTCCTCCCACCCTTCTCCCCCTCCCCCCATTCCTCTCACCCTCCCTCTCCAGTCCAAAGATTAGTCAGGGTTCCCTTCCCTGTGGAAAGTCCAAGGTCCTCCCCCCTCCGTCCATGTCTAGGAAGGTGAACATCCAAACTGGCTAGGCTCCCACAAAGCCAGAACTTGAAGTAGGATCAAAACCCAGGGCCATTGTCCTTGGCTTCTCATCAGCCCTCATTGTCTGCCATGTTCAGAGAGTCCTGTTTTATCCCATGCTTCTTCTGTCACAGTCCAGCTGGCCTTGGTGAGCTCCCAATAGATCAGCCACACAGTCTCAGTGGTTGGGTGCACCCCTCGTGGTCCTGACTTCCTTGCTCATGTTCTCCCTCCTTCCACTCCTCATTGGGAACTTGGGAGCTCAGTCCGGTGCTCCTGTGTGGGTCTCTGTGACTATCTCCATCCATCACCTGATGAAGGTTCTATGGTGATATGCAAGATAATCATCAGTATGGCTATAGGATAGAGTCATTTCAGGTTCCCTATCCTCAGCTGCCCAAGGAACTAACTGGGGACCTCGCCTTGGGCTCCTGGGAGCCACTCTAGGTTCAAGTCTCTTGCCAACCCTAAGGTGACTCCCTTAACTAAAAATTGTGCTTCCGTGCTCCCCTATCCAACCTTCCTTTATCCCAATCCTCCTGTTTCCCCAAGTTTCCCTCATCCTCCCCTTCTCACTTTTCTCTCCCCTTCCCCCGATACTCCCACCCCCCCCCCAAGATCCCAAAATTTCTCCCCGGCAATTTTGTCTACTTCCCTTAGTCAAGAGAATAATTATATGTTTTTCCTTGGGTTCACCTTCTAATTTAGCTTCTTTAGGTTCACCAATTATATACTCCATGACCATTATTTATGGCTAGAAACCAATTATGAGTGAGTACATCCCATGTTCATCTTTTTGGGTCTGGGATACCTCACTCAGGATAGTGTTTTCTATTTCCATCCATTTGCATGCAAAATTCGAGAAGTCATTGTTTTTTACCGCAGCGTAGTACTCTAATGTGTATATATTCCACACTTTCTTCATCCATTCTTCCATTGAAGGGCATCTAGGTTGTTTCCAGGTTCTGGCTATTACAAATATCAGTCCGAACACACTGAACCTGATAGAAGAGAAAGTGGGAACCACCCTACAACAAATGGGCACAGGAGATCGCTTTCTATGTATAACCCCAGCAGCACAGACATTAAAGGCAGCATTGAATAAATGGGACCTACTAAAACTGAGAAGCTTCTGTAAAGCAAAAGACACTGTCACTAAGACAGAAAGACAACCTACTGACTGGGAGAAGATCTTCACCAACCCTGCAACAGACAAAGGCCTGATCTCCAAAATTTATAGAGAACTCAAGAAACTAGACTTCAAAATGCTAATTAACCCAATTAAAAAATGGGGCACTGAACTGAACAGAGAATTCTCAACAGAAGAAGTTCAAATGGCCAAAAGACACTTAAGGTCATGCTAAACCTCCTTAGTGATTAGGGAGATGCAAATCAAAACAACTTTGAGATATCATCTTACACCTGTGAGAATGGCTAAAATCAAAAACACCAATGATATCCTTTGCTGGAGAGGCTGTGGAGGAAGGGGTACCCTCATACATTGCTGGTGGGAATGCAATCTTGTGCAACCACTTTGGAAATCAGTGTTTCGGTTTCTCAGGAAATTCGGGATCAACCTACCCCTGGACCCAGCAATACCACTCTTGGGAATATACCCAAGAGAAGCCCTATCACATGACAAAAGCATCTGTTCAACTATGTTCATAGCAGCATTATTTGTAATAGCCAGAACCTGGAAACATCCAATCATTCTTATCTGATCATCATATATAGCACATATGAATAGATTATTATACTATATCCAGTAAGTTTATATGATATATGTTTCAAATTATAAAAGACGTGAGAATGACTCAGTTAAGTCTTTCTCATAAGAAAACATGGGACTGTTTTAAAATGCAATGCTTTTTTTTGTAATTTGCTTTATGGAAAGATGTGAGTCTCAGGGAAATTATTTCTTATCTTTACGTGTTATTATGTACTTAGAATGGCAGATAGATACAGGGCAGTGTGAAGCTTAAATTGTAAGAAAATAAATGAAGTCTGAGCCATTTCTGTGTAGGCTAAAGATGTGTAGAAAACCACCAGTTTAGCAAACATAACCAGGGGCCTGGGCGACTCCTAATTCTTTTTGTATTTATTACATTTTATAGCAATATGGATCCAATAATCCTTAAGGACTTTTAAAGAGCTAAATATTAAGGACGTTTTTATTAACAACATCAGTTTAATTTTATAAAATGCCCTTTTTTCTTGCTATCTGTATTTTTAAGCTATAAGTTTATGTAAATTTAAAACTTACGGTCTAATGTTGTGAATATGGAATATTATTGATAACACTTACTACTAATCAAAAGAATATGTAGACACTCTGGAAGAAACTCACATAAGGGCTAATAGACTATTCCAGTAACTCAAATAAATATGTTTTCATTGTTGTTAGGACGATTTTGTATCTATATTATATTCAGTGTTGTCTGAATACTTTGGCATCTTAAAATAAGTCAACTTCCATGTTCTATAAAGTGGAAATTTATAGAAGACCAATCATTAGATACAGGTAAAAACTTTTGAATGTATGTAGTTATCAAACTCTCCTTAAAGCTCTTGGATACACAACATATTTCTTCAAGTCAATTTATACCTTGTATAATATATAAAGACTTCTTTACAGAAACAACAGAAAACCTTCAAATACAGTCAATTACGTATTTTTGTATCAAAAATCAACCTAAATGTTTATAAAGATTTTTAAATAATAGATATGTTTCAAGCACAAAAATATAGGCAGATAAATTTTAAAGTTTTAAAGCATCCAGTCTCCTAGCTCCCCTGTTGTCAAAAAGGCACTCCCAACATTAAAAGGGAAGATAGTAAGGTATTGCTTGGATAATTCCAATAATTGATGTTTATTACTTTAAAAAAATATGTGGATCATGTTAAGGACTTAACTGATACGTTTCCATTGTTCATAGAATGATTTTAACAGTAAAACTTGTTTGAAGCTCTGGAGGAATTACCTACAAATATTGATGTATGTGCAAACAGCTATTTCAAACGAAGTTAGCACTTTCGGTAAAGGGAAGATTTCTAATCGTAATTGATTTGCTGCAGGTAATTGTGGACAAGTCTTCCTGTCAGGTTCATTTTCAGTGATCAAATTCATTTAAGGGAGAAAGTAGTATTTGGAATGCTTTCTTTGTTTTGATCCAGCTTGAGTAGCTGCAATGCTGTTCAGAAAGCTTGTCAGAAGTGAATGTGTGGGCTACCTTGCTTGTTGGAAAGAGAATCAAAGCAGAATTACCAACAGGAAGCAATCTGTCTTTGAGTCAATGCAAAGTTATGTGTAATTTATTTTGTAGATCTCAGTTCAGCTGAAAGTGGTAGGGAAGAGGAAAAGGACCAGCCACTACATTTGTGGGGGAAATAAGTTAAAGGAAACTTTAACATTAGATTCTGTACAATCTCTCCAACAATAAAAAAGAAAATGTGATATTTTATAAGAGGAGGGAGCGCAAGAGAAAAGTACGTAGTGTATTTATAGGAATGACAAAGTTTATTGCAGTTACAGATCCACGAAGCCCCAGCAAAGACGGCTGGAGAATGTCAGAATGGCCCAGCACAAAAAGGCACACACTCAGGAAATTAGGTTTTCTCTCTTTTCTGAGGCTGGAGTCCATAATTGTGCTCAATAACACGGGAAAGACTGTAATATTCAGACTTAATCATCTTTCCATTGAATAAGATAAGTCACAGACTTATACCTGAAACCCTCTCATCCGAATGCCAGAGAGATAATAGTTTGCATTCCCATCTGCCCACCATCTGCTTGAACCCACTTCCAAAAAGTAATTTGAATGATTTTGATAAGAATAAGGTAGAATTTTCCTAAAATCCCATACAGGGAAAAGGGCACATCTGAACTCACATCGAAGGTGGCACTTTAAATTCTCAGACTTCTTTAGGCAGAACAGAAAATTTAACACTTTAAGAACTAGAGTATGCAATGAAAATCTGATAGGTTGATATCACTTCTTTAATCTTAATTTCATATATGTATACTATATTCACAAAATTTTTCCTTTTCTTTCCTCTTTCTAACCTGTCCTGTCTTCACAAACTTGCAGCAAGACACCATGGCTAAAGATAACACCATTGAACAGGGAGATGTTGAGCTGGTACCTTATATTGCTTTCTTTCTTCCTTCCAACATCATTTTTACAGGAAGATACTCTGCATGGCCTCCAAAGAGAAACATGAACACCAAGCTACTCCCAAACACTTTATCTTCAATGGTGTACTCCCTGCAAGACAACTTAGGGCAATGATGTCATAAAACTTGAACCCATAGACAACATTACTTAGGTGACCGAGAACTTGAAACTAAATAGCCCAGGGACATAAAGAAAATTAAATAATACTTTTCTAAAAAGAGAAAAGCATTATGTAGTGATAAAATAACCCCTAATAACATTCTGTTATACTCATGGATCAGTGTCTTGCTCAGTTATCATCAGAGAAGCTTCCTCCTGCTGGAGATTGAAACACATATGGAGACTCATGGCCAGACATTACAGAGAGTAAAGACCTTGGAACATTCACCCTAAATAGGATATCGACATGAAATCCCTCCAATTAGAGCTCAGGGAATGTTGAGAAAAGCAGAAACAGTATACAAGTCAGAGGAGATGGAATACGAAAGAGAACAAGAATCTCTAATCAAATCCAGCAAAACTCACATGAACTCACAGAGACTGAAGCAGCATGCATAGTGCCTAGATATATCTGGACCAGGTATTCTGTACTTAGTTTATGACTTCCTTTAGTGTTTGTATGGGATTTCTGAATATGCAAATGAGGGGGTTTCTCTTTCTTGAGACTTTTTTTGGGATGTTTTCCTTCTGTTGATTTGTATTCACCAAACTCAATGTGACAGTTTTTAATTTATCTTATATTTTACTTTGTTATATTGATAGATGAATAAAGGAATGAATGCAAACCTAATTATCATGGTAAAGATTAATAACTGAACTGTCAATTGTATCTACTGAGGGAGGGAAAATCATTTTTCTCCAATACAGTGACACTAGGTATACCAACCCCTCTGTGGTAGGCCTTATGTTCAGGAGTAGTTAACCAACATATAATGAATTCCACAGGGCTTTTTTTGTGTTTTTATTTGGTAAGAGTTTGTTTGTTTATATGTTTTTAGGTGGTGTTTGATTTTGCATTCTTCATTTGAGGGGATTTTTTTTGTATTATGTTTTTGTTTGTTTTCTGAGAAAGAACTTAAACTTGGGTAGACAGGAAAAGGATGTAGAAGTACTTGTGGAGAGGAAGAATATTCCCCAAATATATCTAAATTGAAGAATAGATTTAAATAAGTGAAATGTTAAATATTAAAAAACCTAGCTAAAATGTATACTAGTTTGTGAAGTGGTGAAAGTAAGTTCTCCCAGTTCAATGGTCTCCCCAGCCACTAGTAGTAGGCTATATGTATGGTATTAGACATGAAATTCCTCCTTCTGAATATAGTCCTTCTACTTGGACAGATGCAGTTTACCCAAATATATAACTTTTGTTAATACATCCTTGGATATGTGGTGGTAAATTGATATGGTTTATAGACATTAGATAAGTTTTTCTTTTTCTTTATTTTTAAAACATGTGTGCTATAGACAATCCTAACGTTTCTGGCCTGTGCTCTCTGCTTCATTGTACCCACAATGCCAGGAACAGCTGGCTCTCTCTGTCTCTCTGTCTCTGTCTCTCTCTCTCTCCACCATGTCTCCTCTACAATAGTGGACTGAAATCATCTGAAACCATGAGACCAAGTAAACCCTTCATTCCTTAAATTTATTGTGTTCAATATTTTTATCAGAGCAACAAGGAAAGTAATGACTACAGATAATATATGTGTTTTAATCTCTCATATAATGACAAAAATGGGGAAGGAATACATAAGCAGAGGGAAGAACCTGTCCAGAGACATGCCATACACAAGGGGAAACAAGGTATTGTTTGTTTATTTCAAAGGCAGCAATAATGCTAAGATATGATAAAAACATTCTCATATCTTTGGGTTTTGTTTTGCATATCTTAGGAAGACATAATAAAAAAGAACCTAAATATGAGATTCAAAATTGGTTGCCTGATTCTAATCATTAAAGCACTGAGAAACAAAACTTTACCATTGTGATCTCACATCATGTGTTATCTTTATGCCAGGACTGTGGTTCTTTATGGATATCTACAAGCTTAGATTTCAATAGCTTGACATAGTAAATACTTCGCATAGGCCTTTGAGCCATTACATGAAGTTTCATAAGTTTTTATCATACACCTCAGCTATCTCACATGGTTGTTATGTAGAATCCCTGAAAAACTATTATAAAGAAATCTGCACATCTGTTTTACTGTTTCATTGGGTGAACAATCAACTGTATTCACAGTTGTATAGGGAATAGAGAGTGTTCTGCTTAAGTATAACGATCATTGTATTTATCTTGTGATTTTTTTTAAAACCAGTCAGTCAAGATACATCCTGTGTTAACAATGTTTGTGCCTGCACTAGTAAACATGCATCATGAATTGACAAAGTTATTAACCAAAATTACTTTTATAGCTGTATTATGAAGTTAGATACTTGAAATTTAAATATGAGAAATAAAATATTTAAATTGATATTTACTTCTCAAATTGTCAACAAAAACTTTTTATCCATTACATAGTATATATTAAAGTACCATTAAAATCATTTAATGAAATTAAACTTTATTAATGAAATAAATTAGAAAACTGTTGTATAAATAATTTAAAGCCCATTGACTAGTACCACTGAAAGAATAAATTATCCATTGACCTCAATAAAAATGTAAAGAGTAAATTACTAAAGAGTGAATTACTGAAATTCTCAGTTAAGCCAGGAAAGAGTGGCACATGACTTTAATCCCAGCACTTGGGAGGCAGAGACAAGTAGATCTCTGTGAGTTTGAGGCCAGCCTGCTCTACCGAGTGAGTCCCAGGACAGACTCCAAAGATTTAGAGAAAACCTGTTTTGAAAAATAAAAAAATAAAGAATAAAGAAAGGATTCTCAGTTAAGCTGTTCATTAGTGGTATCCATTTCAGTGTAGAAAGAATTTTGCAAAATTATGGATGTTTATTTTGACCAACAGAAACACATCTGCACTGAAGTATAAGTGAGTATTGCTGCAAAGTTTTATAGTATTCAATATTTATTACCGTTTTCAAATAAACTTTGCAGTTGTTCTATAAATAGGCAACTGTGGCACTAGATCAAGTTTTCAATAATTACAATAACATTTCTATGGGTGAGCTAATTGTGTATTGCCAAATAAAGTATGGAATGATTTTGCATTCTATAATAGAATAAGGGAAGAGAATCCACTTTCGTATACTGTGAACCCCTGGCAGAATACCCTTCTCAACAACTTCCTGACCCAGGTTTGCTTGATTTCACATTCAATATACACTATGTGTTTTTCCTAGAGGAATGCTTTTATGGTATCCAAATAGCTTTTCCTACAAACTAAAGAGTCGGGGTATCTAAAATCCCAATATCTCCTTGGCAGACAATCCAGTACATTTTAGAACAAAACAGTTTGCCATCCTTGACAATTGAATTGAAATCTTACCTGAATAGGCAGTCTATTGAGATTTGGGCTGAAGGAACTCTCTGCCAGAATTTACCAGAGATCATGTCAATGCCAGAAATCATTTCCCCACCCTGTCCTGCTCAAACCATTACCAAAAGGCATCTCTTCATTATAATTATTTTCCCACAGCTAATTCCTGAGTGTCTACAGGAGATTTTTCAGAAGACCATAGTAGAAAAATAATCTGTGCCTTTTCTATTCCTTATATAAAATGGTGTATAACTTGCATATAACTTAGGAATATCATTTTCTGAACTTTAACATATTTCTTAACTGCTTACAATATTTAATGCAATGTAAATAGGCATTTGACAAGATCACTTAGTGAACAATGAAAAGAATGAAGTCCATATGTTTAATGTTGATATATATATATATATATATATATATATATATATATATATATATACACTGTCTATTTACAGGCATGTAAATCCATGGATATAATTTTTATTTATATTTTATTTATATGTTATTGTTTGGAATATTTGTTTAGGTTTTGATTCTAGAGAATTTAACTGAAATATCTTCAGTGGTCCTTAGGAACCAGGTGATAATATCAGGTTCTGATGTAACATGAAGACCTATGGACTAAATACAAATATTGCCTTCTGCAATCATAAATGGAGTGTGCATAATGTGTGTCTTGACGGCAGAATGGTTGTTACCTGTGGTGGAGTAAGTGGAACAGAGATAGAAGATATGCTGACTTCCAGTATGTTCTAGATTTTCTGGCAATTTGAGAGAATAATGATAATCTAAGAACAAAAACTGACTATGCTTATTTTCTCGTAATAAAAAAAAGGATGTGGCAATCCCAACCTATCGATTTGCATTTTAAGCCATGATGAAAAAAAAATTGAATGCCCTCTTCTCACATAGTCTGAAGATATTTTGAGTAATAAGCCTAGGGCTAATATTAGAATAGAAAAATCTTAGTGAAGAATTAATATCATCTCATTAAATCTCATGAATATTATATCAAGATACTTTGATAGATTGCCTTAAGATAGTCAAACTTGTAACTTCTCTTAGTAAAAGCTGGTAGCTTGGCCCTTTTCACCTATCTAGATATTTACATCCTCCTCGATATGAATAGTTTGATATGATATGTTCTTTAAACTATCCAAAAGAGAATGAATCACCAACAAAGCTCTGATATATTTATTCGGATGAGTGTAACCTTTTTTTCCATTTAAATCTTATTGAAACAAACTGTGATACTAGCAAAGAAGTCATTGTTGACATAGTGCTACACTTCCATGACCTAGGCTTTAATATTTTGTAAGAGACACCAAGATCATGTCTTAGTGCACTGTTGGGACAGTATTGTGACTCTTGGATGCAATGATGGTTTATGATTTACAAACATCACATTTGTCTTCACAAAATGTTGAGAGGAAATTCTTACAATTTACCAAAGTAGACTTAAGAGGGTAAATGTCATATTAATAAGACCAAGTGTTCAATGCCCTTCTTTAGTGAATGAAATCCTTGAAATATGTAGAAAAAAATTTCATTTTCAAAGAAGGAATTTTCTGTGCAGATAAGAGTAACATAATTACCACAACATTCAGTCAGCCCCAAATCACACTTAGAGTCCCTTCTGAATTTTCTTAACAATGGGTTTCCCTTTACAAATTAAGCAATATTTTGTTCACATTGCCTTTGTCACACAAATGTCTGTGGATTCATGGATGCTGATTTGCTAAAAGACCCTATGGATTATCCCTTGGATGAATGGCTACATTTCAAAGAGAAAAAGAGAGTTAGTGAGTACATCACCATGGCTTTATTGATACCCCTATTACAATATCACTGGAAGCTACTTTACATTGGGATATTAAAATGAATTTTTAAAGACTCAGCTGAAGTTTTGCTTAGAAATAATCCTGTTTGTAAATAAACTTCCACTCCTCAAAGTATGATATAAACTTTGAATTAAACATCATAGTCTTTGGTAAACAATTGGTGGACTATATAGCTATAGATAACACAGAATAAAACAAGAACTGTTTTTGAACATTGTTTGTATGAAAGAAGTGAGTCCAGATACTTCACATCTTTGGATTCATGTTGTGTAATAAACTTTGTTTACAGAGAATATATATACACAGAAGAAGATACTAAAAGATCTACAAAAAGCCAAAAATATAACTGCTAAATTATATTGTACTCAGAACCTGAAGAGACTCTACTAGCAAAGAAAGATTCCCATATTGTGTGGAGTGGTTGATACAGATCTTGAAGAACTGGCCTGATATTCACAATAAAAAAGAGGGGGAATGTGTTAAAATTCATGAACCTCACTTGGTACTGTGACCATTTCCAACTGTATATTCACTGAAGAAAGACTGTCAGTATCAGAGAACATTCAGAAATGAACATCTGAGTCCTGAGAATAGGCAAGGCATAGACCTCAAGAACAGATAATGAAGAAAAGCTGTGCCAGACTGGGGTGTGGGAAAGGAGATGATAAAACTAAAAGCTGCCAAGCATTACTTAGGGAGCCATCCTATTAATCTCTTAACTTATATGTACATCTTTTAGAGAATTGCCATCCTTAGTTTGTCCGATAATTCACGCACTAGGGCTGGAGATATGGCTCAGAGGTTAAGAGCATTGCCTGCTCCTCCAAAGGTCCTGAGTTCAATTCCCAGCAACCACATGGTGGCTCACAACCATCTGTAATAGGGTCTGGTGCCCTCTTCTGGCCTGCAGGCATACACACAGACAGAATATTGTATACATAATAAATAAATAAACATTTAAAAAAATAATCCACACACTAACAAGTATTGTTGAGTCTGAATATTATAAAGATATCATGACTCAGATAGGAGTGTACTAAACATTAAGTCTATTTTTTCTGTCCCTTATTCTTTGCCTCCTTAATACTTCTCTGCAATTAATGGGTGCTTTGTCAATTTCTTTTCAATATGTGGCATCTGAGGACTCATAATTATTTTGGTTCTAGAACCTAAGTGTGATTGCTTACATGTACTTCAGTAAACTGAGAGCCTGGCTTCTGTGATTCCTTTTCTGCTACTCTTCAATAAAGAATGAATCTACTTTTTCCTGGCTCATTCATTGTTGTTTTCCCTATAATTGATGGTTAACATAATAAGCTGACATAATTTTCTTCTCTTAGTATTCATGATTATGGAAAATTACTACAAATCTTCATCTGATTTGATCTCCTTATCTTTGACTAATGAGGCAGTGGCATGTTGGTGGCGGACAGATATTTGAAGGCACTTGTACTTGGTCACTTTCATTTTTTGGCCTGCCTAACACCTTATATACTTGCCCCCTGAATAAAGCATGTCTGTATTCTACACACAGGGAAATCTCAGTCAATCTCAGTCAGCAAAGACTATCAGACAAAAAATTAAGCCTATTTTAAAACAACTAACTGCAGCTAAACTGTTAGCTGATGAAACTTGTAAAACGATAATACAATGGACCCCAGACCAAAAAGATAACCCCTCAAATCAAGAGCTAATAAAGGACCTATTTTTAGATTGATATGTTGTTGTAGGACTGTCTCTCTCTTCTTCCCACCCCCCCGTGTGTGTGTGTATGTGTGTGTATGTGTGTGTATGTGTGTGTATAAGGTGTCAGTATCTACATTACAAAACTTAGGGTCAGTTATTTAGAAGTAAAAAAAGGAAAACCAACACAGCATGTAAGGAAACATATAGGTATTCAAGGCTTAAATTCAGCATCCTGTGACCATCCCTTCCTCCTTTGATGAACTTTTTGTATGAATGAACTGCAAACCAGAGATTTGTCCTTGATAGATACTTAACAATGAATTAACAATTCTAGAGGTTTAAAATGCTTTTGACTAGTAGGACATTAAGTCTATTCCCAAGCGTTATTCTCTACAAGAGGACAAGCAATCACAAAAAAGCAGGCCACTGAATATTTTCTGTCACTTACAAGACACACAACAGCCAAGTGTATGTTCTTGTCATTTGTTGCTTGACAGCAGATTCTCAGAACTCAAAAAAGGGCAAAGGAGCACCCGCTGAGGACCTATCATCCTCGCAGAGTGTGTGTTTCAGTCATTTTGGTGAGTTAAACACCATTGGGAACTCTCTTCTGTTATGACAGAAACTCATCATTATGTTTGTGAAAATAGAAACAACACATTTTGCAAGCGTTTTCAACATAACTTAATCCATGGGAGGGAAGAGCAATATATAAAGGATTTTACAGTAAAAATATGAATCAAAAGGAACTTGATATTTAAATTTTAATTATTCTTTATTATTTATAGTGTAAGACTTCCACTTCAATTTTTGCTAGAGTGATTTTTAGATAACGTGCAAGGAAAATAAATCTTTATGCATTGCTGTTCTTAATATGATTTGTAATTTATAAATTATATAATTTGTAAATTTCTAAATCAAGATACATCATGATTTGAATGTGCGTGTGTGTGTGTGTTGTATGTGCATGCACATATACACAGTGTCATACACTTAATTGTATTCAAACTTTAAACAAACATTTTTACATGAAAATAGTAAATCTTTGGCAAGTTGAGTATTTAAAATGGTGAAAATATGATATATGGTAAAAACTGCACTTAAATTATTAAAATTAGCAATATAATAAAAGGGAAGCCAACATATGTATAAATAATACACTATAGGATTTTGAGATTCAAAAATTTTATGGGAAAAGTACTGTAATCGTTATACTGAGTAAAAATGAAACTTAGGTTAATGAACTGCCCTCTCTTATACTTTAACTACATAAATCTTAGAAGGAATAGAAATTAATCTATGCTAGAAAAATGTTTTTCATTTCTTATATTAAGGACTCAGTCATAAAGGTTTGATTGATGATAAAATTTGGATTTTTCCACTTTAAATATCATGCTGTCAGTGAAATAAAAGCAGCCTTTAAAACTACAACATGTTAATGCCAGAAAGTAGCATGAGTTAATATAAGAAGGAGTTTCCTAGCCTTCAGTCATCATGAGTATACTGTAGAAGTAACGATATGGATGCACTTGTCATCATTTCTCTGAAAGCTGAATTGCATTTATGGATGTATAATTTTAAAGGAATAAAGAGCTTTCACTTCTTAATGGAATTTAATCTACTTTTATTTTCTTCTTTGGCAGATATAAGAATTTTATTTTGGATGATATCCATGAACCTAGGAATAAAGTTCTGTAGTTTTGATGTCAAATGTTCACCAAAGGCTCATATATTAAAGGTTGAGTCCCTGAGGTGAACAGTGTTCAGAAGTGAGGCTTTGGGAAAGTGATTGGATTCTGAGCACTGTCTTTACAAATGAGTTCATCTGCTCATAGATTCAAAGTTCTTGATGATACTGGGAGATGATGGAAACTGTCAGAGGTGGTATGTACTTGAAAGAAGTGGGTCACTGAGAGTGTGTCCTTGAGAGTAAGTCTTGTTCCGAGGCCTTCTTTTTCTCCCTGATTCCTGGCCCCTATGACACATGCAGATTCCTCACTGGTGTGTTCCCACTATTCGAACTTTCTGCTTCACCTAAGACCAAAAGCAAATGAGATGACCATGAACTAAAACTTGAATCTAAATATCTAAATAGTATTTTCTTTCTTTCTTTCTTTCTTTCTTTCTTTCTTTCTTTCTTTCTTTCTTTCTTTCT
>JABTXL010012463.1:11653500-11717742 GCA_025134845.1 Neodon shergylaensis
AGAGAGAGAGAGAGAGAGAGAGAGAGAGAGAGAGAGAGAGAGAGAGAATATTTTGCCTACATGTTTGTGAATGCATTGTGTAGGTGCCTGTGGAGGACAAAAGTAGGTATCAGATCTCCTAGAACTAATCTTACAAATGTTTGTGAGCCTCCATGTGGATACTGGAAGCTGAATCTGGGTCCTCTGCAAGAACAGTGAGTGTTCCTAAGTACTGAATCTTCTCTCCAACCTATAGGTGGCAGTTTTTAAACTTTGAGTGGAAAAAGTGTGAAAGTTTCTGCTGCCATTGTATCTCTTGGTTGAAGGACCCCAAGATCTGATTACTATTATCTAAAACCTGGTTGTGTAATACTTCAATACTTGAAGCTTCTTTGATTAGGAAGATTCCATGAAAATGAGGAGGCAAATAGAAAAAAGGGAAAAGAATAAAGAAAACAGAGCAAAAGTAGAGAGCAAGGGGGACATGGGGACATCTATATGGTAGTATGGAAATAGTTATCCTAGCTTCACTCTGGCAAGTAAGAATTAAATGAAAACTAGTTGTTCTTTTGCTCATCTTTACTCACTTATACTGACTATATTTATCTTCTTATAACACTATCTAAAGTCTCATCTCATAATTAGATGTGATCATCCCTCATATTTGAGTATAATCTTCTTGTGAGTTCCTCTTTCAGAAATGTTCACTGTTGGTAAAGGTTTGTTGCTATCCCTATAGTGCCCATTTTAGGTGTCATGGACTGAGGGTGACTATTGACCAGTAAATGCCCCTACTGAAGTCTGGCTTCCTGCCTGGACTAGCTATTTCAATGAAAAGACTTAACCTTCAGCCATATTCTGCCTGTATAATGAGTGAATTTACACCTATAATTTAATCAATCTCCCTACTACTAGCTCTGCTCTAGCCAGCAATTTATTATTAATGCAAGTTAATGGCATCCCATTTGCAGTTATTAAAATAAATTTTTGAGTGCCTGACTATTAAACTGGTCAAATACTGGAACCAGGTCATGATTCTTGAATAATTGAGAAGACAGTCAATGACTATACATTCATGTGTTCTTGTTATTGTCATGATTTATGTCTGTTGGCTTAGATTCATAAGGAATAGTGCCTCCTCTTAGTAAACAAATATGTCCTAAGCTGAGCTATAACTGTTATGTTCACACATAGGTAAGTGTCAGTGTCCATTCAAACACAGTATGACAAAGTTGAAAGTTACAGGACCACACAGAAAAATCATGATAAATATCAAGTCTCTTCTTATTCACTGAACCATAACATGGTTCTTCTAAAACTTCTCAATTTGAACCATAATTTGTAATATTAATTGCCACAGATAATTCAATTGTTCACTAAGCCTCCTGTATCATCAAAATTTCTTATATTCTGAAAATAAGGCACTCTAAGATAAAATGCAAGCCTCTAAATATATACATATAATACATGATATGTATTAGCAGAATGTATATGAGATATATATACATACATACATTAAAATGACAGAAATATAAGACCTATGAATAGATGAAAAATACCTGCTGTGAAATTCTTGTTCTCTGGGCATGCAAGCTGAGACAGGACTGTTATTGAAAGATAAATCCTTCCAAAAGAATCTACTCACATGTGGTATTTTCTTGCCCACTTCTCCTGGTTTTTTTTTTTTTTTTTTAGTCATGGCCAGTTACTCTGCATCAGCCACATAACCTGATTTATGCAATTGCTGCATCATGGTGCCTACTTCCTGCTACTCCAACACCTTTTACTTACAATCCCAGGAATTCTCTAAGGCATTATGGATAAGAGAGTTATAAAAACTGCTGATGCCCTCTCTGTTCAAATTTGTAAAACTAATTCTAGGCAAGAGTAGTGGATGCAGTTTGAGGAAGAGTGGCAAAATCTCTCACAGTGATGTTTCATAAGGAGATTAAACACTATAATGGAATACAGGGCTTTTATTTGAATATTTGAAGACAATTTTGCATACTCATTCATTTTTTACGAGCAATTTGTAGAGAGCTGGTTATGTACCTCCAGGGTAAAGTGTTGGCCTAGCATGTACAAAATCCAGACTTGATTCCCAACACTGGGAACTAGAAAGAGATTTGAAAGGAAACATTTAGGAGTTGACGTCACATTCATAAGGAAAAGGAATGGAAATATTGTGGAGAACAGGGACATATGAGACTCCCAAAAGAGAATTTCTAGCTTTTCTGTGCCTCATGCTTCAGTGTTGTTTACAGTGTGCTGTTCTAAAAGAAAATATACATGACAAACAAGAAGAGGTGGAGGGATTGAAGAAAGATATGAGAACAGCTAGTTCCCGAAGAGACATAATGAGCAGCATGCTGGGAGGTCAAAGACTCAGGTTGGCAATTTAGATAGAGTGACTGGCTGCCAACATGAAAGAGTTGAGAGATGTATTTTCATCATCAACCTGAAAACAACTCATTTGCTTGTTGAGTATGAAGGAAATCCTGATTGCTGACTTAATTTCTTTGAAGAATATTATACCTAGCCAATAAGTGAAAAAGAAATATGTGAATACATGAAGTTTTTGTAGGAATAAGAAGACCAATACACACCAAAATGTTGCTATCTTAATGAACACATGAAAAGCAAGATTGGTCAGCAAAGTGGTGGCGGCACATACTTTTAATCAAAGCAGTAGGAAGTCTGGGGCAGACAAATTATGAGTAAAATGCAAGCCTAGTCTACAGAGTAAGGTCCAGGAAAGCCAGGGATATACAGAGAAGCCCTGTCTTAAAAAATTCAAAGTCAAATGAACAAAAATGCAAACAAAAGATTAAGATTGGTCATCTCTGTGTAAATATTTTATCTTGTATCCTTCCTTAGTTACTATAGTAAATCACTGTATATTTAATATGTTAAAAGAACATGCATTTAAGATTTGCCAATTTCTATATATCATAAAACCATTAAATATGTCAAGGCTCTTTGTTTATGGAATTACAAAAGTCAAATTAAAGTGATAATGATCAGTTTGAGCTATTGAGCTATTGTCAAGAGGTTCTGTGAAGGAATGCACTACAAAGCATATTTAAGTGGCTGAAAGAGTCCAGTTCCATAAACCTGAGTACGTGGGTGCTCATGTTTTTTCCGGAGAGCTATGAGATTCTACTCTCATAATAAAGATATTGCAATCAATTTGAGGTTCATGGGTTTCTTACTCCACCTTTAGTTCCATGATGACCCATTCAGAACTCAGACTTTTATTTTCTCTAAAATACTTTGTTCCCTGTCCTCGGACTTTGTTATCTTTTGATAAGTCTTTCCTTACTGCAAAGACAGGAAGCTCTATGCCTTTGTGGGGCTGATAAAACTGTATCCACTTTGCATATCTATCTAGGATAGAACTTCTTTTTAGATACTTAACATTAATTACACTTATTATCATGTATTATACTATAGGCATAGAATTTCTGTCTAGGATGTGAATATTTTTGGATGACCAACTTTATTTTTACTAGTAACCTTTTTCCAACAATATTTTTGCTAGTAATCTACTTCTTCTGAGCAAGGACTTACTTATAACTACAATTCAAATACACTTTCAAATACAAGAACTGACTATTAGACATAATTCACTTTTTGTATAAACTATACAATGGCAATGAGAATGGCAACATATAACAACAGTAATGCATGCATCTGATATATCCAACACTAACTCATAAAATAAATTATCTATCCTAACCTTCTGAGAGACCTGTGTTACTCAAATTCTTCTCTCTCCTCTGTCCTTTTCTATCTCTTTGTGTGTGTGTGTGTGCACATGTGTGTGCATGTATGTTGGGACCAATTAAGTCCTGGTCTTCAGCTGCTCTTTCCTGCTAGAGCCTTCTAATTGAAGTTACTAGAAGCTGTGCTTTGCCTAGAGAATCAGAGGATGGGATTTTCACCTGTTGGCCATTGACTGCAGGGTATTTAAGCCTCCATGGTGCTATTAAAGACGGGCTTTTGTACCAGCGATTAGAGGTCCATGTGTTGGTCTGTCTCTGCGTGTGTTTCCTCAACCTCCAGCCCCTTGCCCGAAGCTCGCGAACTGGATTCTAGCGCATAGAGCGCAGATGGGGGGTGCAGTGCGCGGCACATGTATGCAGTGTATGCATGTATTCATGTGGGTGTTTTTACTCGTGTGCATGTTTATCTGTGTGTATGTGTGTATAAAGAGCAGCATTGGGTAATTTTCTTGACTTATCTCTACCTTATTTTTGAAGAAAGGTCTCTCCCAGAACCTGGAGATCATCAATTTGACTAAGCAGACTGGTGTAAGATCCAGGGATTCCCCAGTGTTGAGGTTACAGATGGGCACTCACTCTTACATTTCTCTGGATTCAAATGTGTCTTCATTCCTCCACAGTAGTGTTTTTCCAATTGAACCATCTCCCACCTTCCTGAAATTCTTTAAATATTGTTGAGAAATCTTTATGCTGGTTCTCGTTTACGAATCTCTCATGACCATTATTAAAGACTGAAAGAACAACTTTGATTGTATAAGAAAAAAAGAAGAGGAGAAAGAGATACATGCTGTCATAGAAATTTTAAATAGCATGCATAAATTTGTTGTACTTACTGATATTCCATTTTCACATTTCTCTCTGTTAAGAAATGGAAATATCTAGTAAAGATCAAATAACCGAATAGAAGCATTTTATCATATATAATAAAAACTCTGTATGTTGGAGGAAAGCTATCTACTGGACTTTTCTGTGATGATGGTTATACTCTGTTAAAATTGTAGCTTACCAAGCAACTTTTATACATTGCATATTTGTAATCCATTTAACAGAAATATAGAACTTAATGGCTAGTTTAATGTAACTTCTATCTATTTTAATTTAACTAGCCATAGATGGGCTCCAGATAGAGGCTAATGCACTGGAGAGTGCTCCGTTAAGTACGAGATGGAATCTTCATGCCCAATTTCTCCCATCCTCCAGTTACTGAGCTCTGACATTCTCCAAACCATCATGTACTTCAGTTACAGCAACATGAAGAAGCTTAGGAAGTGGTGGAAACTCATGATGAATATTGACCTGAATAGGGCTCCATTACCCAGTCTGATAGTAAGCTAATTAGAATGCAAGTATGATCAGATGTAGCTATTTATCTCTTTGAGTCACAGACTTGAGGCCACAATTGCAGCTATGACTTATCTGTGCATGCTCATAAGGAATAAAAATAGAGACTTATTTCTAGGTGATAATCCATTTTTAAATTCAGTTTTTCCTAATTTAAAATATATCTCTGAGTAGGCTTTTGAAAAATTGATTTTTTTGGTTATTGGTGGTGGTCTTATGTCCATTGGCAAAGATGATCTGTAAACTCTGAAAAATTAAGGTTGAAATTGGAAGCATAAGCCAAGCCTTCACACTAGCTACCAAAGCATAAAGTTTGCCATTCATTATCATCTTCTTCTCGTGGCTCTTTATCCTGTGTGAATCAATTCTACCTCGCTAATAGATGCATACTCGGTGCATCTCCGTGTATTACCCAATTACAAAAAATGAATCATAGTAATGCTACCCTTCACTTCTTCTCAGCAACAAGATATGACTTTTGTTTATAATACCACTGGATATGGGATTTGACAACCTTCAAATAATTTAATGGAGCAATTGCCCAACTCTGGGAATGCAGAACTCATGAGGGAGAATTCTATCTTGTACTAGTGTTATATACATTGTATATATATATATATATATATATATATATATATATATATGCACAAGCATTACTAACACAGCCATATTAACTCTGCTTGGATTTTATTTTGGTACTCTTACTCATGTTTCAAAAACTTATTCACCAGAATGAATTTGTCTTTCAGAAATAATAACAAATATGTTCTCTGGGAAAATAAGAACAAATATATGTGCCTATGTCTATACACATAGACAGCTTTGCTTTGGTTCATAACTTCAAATTTCCTAAGAACAAATTTTTTTCTGAGAAGATAAAATGAAATTTTGTACCTCATCCAATCTTTTGTTAACTTTCTGACTTTTTTTTCCTCATTTACTCTATATCTGGCATGTTAATGGTCATGATGAACATTACAGAAGATCATCCTTGAGAATTTATGGTAAAAATACAAACCATACATGGTACATGGCTAATAAAAAGGAGAATAAGTCTTTTATTTAACCTAACCTACCAGGCTTAAAGGCAGTCTATTGAACTCCATCTGATCTAATTGGTATTAGAAGAAGAGAAGGCACAGGATTTCTGGGAGAATATTGTTCACGCAGAGCAATAAAGAACATGAATGACAATAGAAATATCACTTTCATAATCTTTGCTTTCATACTTTCATTGTTGCTCCATTGTTAAAAAGAGAAAAAGAAAGTGGTTATAGAAAATCCGTATGAAAGTCATGTATCTCTGGTTTCAAGATAATGATATCAAATACTTTGGCATTTTGAACCTTCTAACACAAGAATTTCTGAGACTAAGAGATATAGTAGCTTATTTGATATTAAAAGTGACCTAAATTAATGGATAGACTTAATATGTTAAATTGTGAAGAGAATATCAGTGTTTCAAATGTCATCAACTTCTTGTTTACTACGTAAACACTTTGACTACCATGTTATTTGAAGTACTGCAAGACATATTAAATGCTATTTATGTACAGTTCTGCAACCTTCAATTGCATAGGCTTCTCATTTATCATGTTTTTCTCATGATTTTTCACACAACAATAGTGGCATCTGTTGAATTGAGAGCAACCCTGTAAAACACCAACTATCATGCTTAAAATCACTATGACTTTAAATATTAGAGAGATGAGTTATTAACTACAAAATATTTTGAATCAAGAAACTGGGATAATAACTCTAACTTGGCTTTAAATGACAGAGATCATTGAAAAATAGCTTTAGGATTCTATACCTCAATTAAAAATGTTAAAAATCGTGACTTCAAATAATGACTATGTTCACAGTTCTTTCCAAGGGCTGTCACTATTTTTGCTCATAAAATTTCTAGATTATCTTCATTATATTGCTATTATGTTTATAGATGTCTTATTAGTGGGTTTGATTTGCTCCAATTTCTGTTAATTCAAGACATGCAAAGAAATGCCTTTTCTTTTAAATTTTGAATCTGTGGCTCTAGGCAAACCCTGTCATGAAGTGGATTAAAATGTGGAATGAATGAATATTATCCACATATTAATTATCATCAATAATTAAATACTAATTCATTATTGCGAACAGTTTATTGTGTATAATAAATGAAGGCTGATGGACTACATAATTTCAATTATGAAAAACTTAAGGTTTAACCTGAATGAAAACTAAGTCATTTTTATATATTTCTATTATAGCATGTTCTTGATTTGAATTTTAAATATTGACTCCAGTTTAGGTGACTGAATTAAATTAATTAAATTATTTCAGTTATTGTCTCTAAGAAGTTTGAGATGTAGTAATCAACACACTGTCATTTGACAGCTAAATGTATATTCTATCTTTAGAAAAATGTTTCATAGAATATAGCTATTTCATAGCGAACCTTGTGCAGGCCTTTCAATGAAGCAAAATTTTATATTCTTTCAAAGTAAATTTGACAACAGTAATTTTGCAAGCAGCAATCATATATATATATATGTGTGTGTGTGTGTGTGTGTGTGTGTATATTTGATAATTATAAAAACTATAAAAATTATAAAATGTTTTTTAAAAGCCTACAATCCATTGGCATAGGAAACAAACTATACTTGTTTATAAGGTATCTCTGGTACATTCTTTATTACATAAATATCAATTTAAATTCTGTAGAATCACCAATCTAATATTGTTTTAACATACCTATGTGACAATTTTATGTTTCAACTGGCTTTATTTTAAAATTTGCCTCTCTAAACATCCACAGATGTCATTTTAAAATTACTGTAATTCTTAATTTATTAAAATGTGATATGGAAGATTCATTTAAAGCATACATTCTGATTGGCAGCATAGTTGTACTATGATATCCTTAGTGTGTGCACTTGAAATAATTTAGTGTCACCTGAAATGTTAAATATTCTATTTTAGTTTAATTTGGAAGCTTGGCACAGCTTCAAGTAAAGGATGATGAGTGTAGTGTTTTTAAAGTTATTTACTTTTCCAGTAAGTGTGCCAGTCTATAGCTTCACTATGTATATAATGTTGCCTACTCATGATGGTTAACAGTGGAATCAAATGAAGTCCAGAATATTAATCCACACACCTGATTTCTGACAAAGAAGCTACAATTACACAATGGGTAAAAAAAGCATCTTTAACAAATGGTGCTGTCATAACTGGATGTCAACATGTAGAACAATGAAAATAGATCCATATCTATCCCCATGCACAAAACTCAAGAGCAAATAGATTAAAGACCTCAATATAAATCTGACCAAACTGAACCTGATTAAGGAGAAAGTGGGAAGTATCCTTGAATGCATGGACACAGGAGACCACTTCCTAAATATAGCACAGTAGCACAGACACTGGAAGCAAAAATAAAGAAATGGGGCCTCCTGAAACTGAGAAGCTTCTATAAAGCAAAGAACACAGCAGTAAGACAATAAGGCAGCCTACTGAATAGGAAAAGATCTTCACCAACTCCACATCAGAGGACTGATCTTCAAAATATATAAAGAACTCAAGCCAAGGACAATGGTACGGGGTTTTGACCCTACTTCATGTTCTGGCTTTATGGGAGTCTAACCAGTTTGGATGTTCACCTTCCTAGACCTGGATGGAGGGTGGGGACCTTGGATTTTCCAAGGGGCAGGGAACCCTGACTGCTCTTTGGCTGGAGAGGGAGGAGGAGACAAGTGGGGGGAGTGGGAGAGGAGCAGGAGGAGGGGGAGGGAAACGGGAGGCTGGGAGGAGGCGGAAATTTTTTTTCAATAAAAAAATAAATTAATTAATTAATTAAATAAAATACAAAAATAACTCAAGAAATTAGACATTAAAATATTAAGTAATCCAATTAAAAATGGGGTACAGATCTAAAGAAAGAATTCTCAACAGAAGAATTTCAAATGGCCAAAAGACAATTAAAGAAATGTTCAACATCCATAGCCATCAGGGAAACGCAACTCAAAACGACTCTGAAATACCATCTTCCACTAATCAAAATGGCTAAGATCAAAGCTACCAATGATAGCTTATGGCAGAGAAGATGTGGAGTAAGGGGAACATTCCTCTATTGTTGCATAGGACCAAACTAGGCCCTTTGAATGTGGGTGACAGTTGTATGATTGGGACAGACTGTGGGGCCACTGGTAGTGAGACCAGGATTTATCCCTATTGTCTCTACTGGCTTTTGGAACCTATTCTCTTTGGAGGGATAACTTGCTCAGCCTAGATACAATGCTAGGGCCTAGGTCCTGCCTCAAAGCAATGTGCTAGATTTTGTTGACTCCCCATGGGTAGCTTTACCCTTTCTGAGGAAAGGATGGGAGGATAGGGGGAAGGTGAAGGAAAAAGGAAGAGGGAGTGAGTGGGAAGTGGGATTGATATGTAAAATGAAAAAAAGATAGTTTTTTTAAATAAAGAAATAAATAGTAAAAACAATGACAACTAAATCTAACCTAAAGGATAGGTAAACCAAATATATTTATACACTGATCAGTTTACTCCTATTTTCACTTATCATTAAAATTTTCGACCTGTTAAATCTTAAATCTTACTTTTTTGCTGCAGTGAATTTTGATTTCTATTTTACATGATGCAAGCATAACTATTCATTTTAGCTTATACTACTATAACATTTAATTTTTCTTTAACTAAAATTATATATACATATATATATATATATATATATATATATATATATATATGTATATATATTTTCACTTCTGTTTTAAACATATGTCAGGTCATTATTAACTATTTAATAGTCTTGAAGGTAAGTAAAATAGCTATATTTTTGTAAATTTAAGATGATTTGGTTTTTAAGCATGATTTATATCACATCTTCTCTCAGAATTATATAATTGAGTATATTACTTTTTCTGAAGTAAGCAAACTGTGAGTGTCCACAATACAGCCTATATGTCCCTATATGCTTCCAAATGAGCTTTGGTGTCAATTAAAAAATAAGAGATCCACCACAATAACTCTAGTTTCACTTAAAATTATAAGTGAATTGTGGATTTTTATTACTTTATGATTTTCTAAATAAAATATTATTATCTTATGCTACAAATCCCAAAATATAGGTCAAAAACACTTTATGTAAATGATATGATAAGCATATTTATTCTCACTGGAGAGACTCCCATCTGTACCTAATTCATACAAAGTATAATTCATTAATTGTATATACCCTTAGGTATACTATGGGTTATATTTAGTTTTGGAAAGACAAATGCCTGTTTTATCTCTGTTACTTTGAACTCTGAACAAGTCTCAGGTTGATGAAATTGGATACAAGTGATCAAGTCAATACTTCATTTAAAAGTTAAGAAAATTCCATTTCTTGTCCTCTTGTAGCCCTGTATGCCCTATCATCCGCATGTCTGGTGTTTTCCTTGCTGTAAGTTAAATGTTAATTATTCCTTGATTCCTTTATTCGGGTATGAAGAACTCTCTTTTACTGTCATCTAACTCTACAAACATTTATCCTGTTTCCATCCATTTATCTTCCTTTACTTAGTTATCAGTGTCACATTATTAGAAAACAATAACTTTCTTCCTTTATGAATTTCAGAAAGAAAAGAAATATAATACATAGTTTATTAAATAATGACATTCACCCCAAACAGAAATTGATCAATGTATAATGCAAGCAGAGGGCAACACTGTTTACTGCCACAGACTCCTGAGAAGGGGTCTATGAGCTCATGAGTTTGATATTTGTAGGCATCAGGAAACAAATTTCAAAAAAGCAAAAAGCTGAAATTTATCTTTGTGTGTCAGTAAAACACCAATTTCCAGTAAGTATTATGATATATATCTGTATTCTTTTATTTCATTCTTGAATATTTTTCAGTTGAGCACCCTGAAGTCATGCAAACTTCTATAAAGAAATAAGCATGTGAATGATTATATGTTTCATATGCGCAACTGACTCAATACATTAGTTGCTCAGCAAATGTTTGCTAATGAAATGAGTGAATATATTTCAAATACTAGCAAGTGATAGGAATGAATAATATATTTTATGCTATTTGATGACTAAAATTAAATGTAACCTTTAAAAAAATCCAAGCATCACAGTTGATGGAGTGAATGAGATAATATTTGTATTTTTTAAATGCTGAAATAGATTTGATGACAGATTTTTAAATTAGAAATCAAAACAATGAATTATTAAATATACAAGGAAAAAAAGAGATGAGAACAGAATATGTTCAAATCATGATGGAAGTTATTTCTTCATTTCAACTACAGCTATATCATTGAACCATACTTCACAAATATAGTGATTTTTAAAGGTAATCAAGAACTTGAAACAATTTGTCAAACTTTAATTTTGCAGATTTCTATAAAAATCAAAGAATATTGATCAAATGAACCAAAGTAAAGGACAATGACCATTTTTAATCCTATGGATAATTAAGCAACATACTGTTAATGGTTTTCATAATTGTCCTGTAAATCAGCTCTCCACACTCCACAACATGCTAAAGTGCACAAACCAATAGACCCACATTCCCTCAACACTGGAACATGCTCTGCTGTATAGCTGAGAATTTAAAGCAACAATATTTTTTTTTCGGAGGACCTACTATCCAGAACAAATTATTTACATTTGTTTATTTCTTAAACAGGCTGCCTGTCTGAGTTTAAGTTCAACATCTGGAGGTCCCAGGAGAATTTTCGTCCAAAACACACCAGAGATCACAAAATCGACCATGCTGAAGTTTGTCCTGTATGTTTTTCTGAGAATTTCGAACACCATGTTGCTTTGCCTCCATCCTCTTAAGAACTAAAAACCTGGTCGACACTAATTGTTCATTATTGTTCCAGGAAGGATGCATAATTTCTTCAGGTAAGTCACACATCCTACCCTTCTGAATGAAAGAACTAGAGAAGACTTAAACTTTGTATACAAATCTAAGGTGTGATTATTTCCAACAATAGAAACAAAGTAATACTGTTAGTGATTACATGACTTGAGCTGGAAATCTTCTGTCATATGTTTTCATTTTTAATGTACTGGCAAGCACCAATATTGTATCGCATATAAACTCTAAGAAGGGAATAATTAATAATGTTATTTATAGAAATCATATAAAGTATTGTCTAACTCTTTTATAATGAAACTGCACACTTCACGGTTCACTTCACTGGGTATCATACTTTAAAGCCAAAAATGTTGCCTTTACTTTTAGACACCATATAGCAAAGCTGCAGAGATATTGTCAATGTTATTCTTAGTCCTTTATCATAAATCTTCTGGTGAACAAAACAAAGAATAGGGAGATGGGCAACATTTGGTATGCAAACAAATGATGTGTTGATGATGATCACAAAAACAAACTCCACATAAAGTCCCAGTATTTCTGTATCATCATTGACCATCTAATTCAAATTTACTCTGGGACTATTTTCCTTTAAAAAAAATCACATATATGATAGCTGTCATATCTCTTGAAATTATAAATTGTGAATATATATAATACTCATTTGTATCTCTAAATATTTTAAAGAAGTCAATATTATATGAGTAGAGAGTCACCAAGGAGAGAAAAATCTGACAATAAGTAGTTACAAAAATTTTCTAAAAGTCTTATCTCAAAAAAGGAGAGATGAAATTTTAAGGAATTCCACATGAATGGGAGTCATGTTGATTTAAAAGGTTCTCAAATTTTTCTTTCACATAATAAATCATTACAAAATAGTTGCTTGTTTTCTATATAAACATTAAATAAAATATCTTTTTTTTTTTAGGAGACAGGGTTTCTCTGTAGCTTTGGAGCATGTCCTGGAACTAGCTCTTGTAGACCAGGCTGACCTCAGACTCACAGAGATCTGCCTGCCTCTTTCTCCCAAGTGCTGGGATTAAAGGCGTGCGCCACCACCCTGCCAAATAAAATGTCTTTAAACTCCTTATTTTACCTCATCACCCATTGATAGTTAAAGATAGCATGCTGATTGGAATAAATTGCTCACATATCTTCTGTTTTCTTGGGTTTATTACTCTGTTTTATTAGCTCACTAATATACTGTTATGGATTAATCGAATCCCAGTTGAAGCATCCTATGGAAGAGGCACATTAAGACTCAGAGAAACAGGATAAAACAATTCACACGTCTCATATGACCCTGAAAATTTACAAAATTCACAAGGCACCTTTGTTGCATCAGGGGCGGCGGGGTTGCGTCCCCTGCACCCTGCCGCCCGCATGGCTAGCTTTGTACCCGAAATAATTACACAGAAACGGTATTCATTTAAACACTGCCTGGCCCGTTATCTGTAGCCTCTTATTGGCTAGCTCTTACATATCGATCTAACCCATTTCTAGTATCCCTGTAACACCATGAGGTGCGCTTACCAGGGAGGATCTCAACCTGCGTCTGGCTGGCTTGGGAGCATCATGGCGACTCCTTTACTCAGCTTCTTTCTCCCCCAATCCTGTTCTGTTTACTCCACCCATCTAAGGGTTGGCCTATCAAATGGGCCTAGGCAGTTTCTTTATTAGTTAACCAATGAAAGCAACAGATAAGATACAAGACCCACCTCCATCACACCTTCCCCAAATTACATAAACAGAAAAACTCATGGGCAGAGGAAATTCACAGGTTAGCCATACAAAACATGAAATCCGCAGGGCTTTGAAGAACGCAGCTTTCTTGAATAGTCATCATGCCAAAGTCGACTTTTCAGTAAGACACCTGACTGAGTATCCAGACCACTCCTCACCTGTGAGTTATCCCAATAAACTCATTAATTCACTAAGTTGAACGTTGATTGACTCATTATTCTTTCTGTCCTTAGTACCAATTCTGGGGTAAATAGATATATTTTCATGTCTTTAACAACATACGATCTTCTATTACTTACAACTAATACAATATAGACTTTGCAATAAAACATAAATTCCATAGGATCCTAATGTAAAATAAATTGCCTCAAAAGTTTAAGCAAAGTACATCATTTCTCCAAATATTTTTTCACAGTGACTAATTTAATATTTTGAGTTATTCTACAGCAGAAGAAATGAAACATTTTCAGTGTTAAATATATAAATAATATTTAGAACTTCAAGGTCTCAACTTATTTGAATATGTAACATACATCTTCCTATCACCATGACAAAGTATGTCATACTTACATTAAAAGATAAAAGAAGGGTTATTTTTTTATTCATAGGTTTTGAGCTTTCATTTCCATTTTCAGTTCACCAATCACATGCAAACACTCATGGGTATGATGCATGACAATGGTGGATTCAAAATCATACATAACAATAGAAGAAATAAAAGCTATCCTCTGACCTTCAAGCATATGTTGTAAAATACATATGCCTAAACACATATCACACACAGTCAGTCATCACACACACACACACACAAACACACACACTTGCATACACACACACATACACACACATGCCACACCATCCCAAATAAACATGTGCTTATTTTTAAATAGTCTTACTGGCATATGATGCTTACCCCAAATTTTCAGTATTTATTGTCACTTTATCATAGTTCTAGTATACTGTCAGAAGCTATACAGACTAATCTCAGATCAGCATACCTTTGCCCGTGCAAAGGATCTCTGCAATACCCATGGAGACGGTCTCTCACTTTGGCAAAGAGCAGTGGACCATTGAGCAACACAAGACTTTGTTAAATTCGTGCACCTTGCAGGCTCTTTTCTCGTCCATTTTATTGTTGATTCTTTTGAAGATTTTAGATTCATTTTGTCAATCATGCAAGCAACAGTTGTAATTTTCCTGGAAATTCCATCCTTTCTTGAATATTTTCTCCTTAGAATCAGTAGGGGGCTAATGGTTCTCAAATTTCTTATTTGGAATTACTAACTGTAACTCCTAACCCTGGGAGCTTTTCTGAATCAATTGAGACAGATACATAATAGAAAACAACAGTGGAAACATTAACCATGTCTCACAGTACTGGAAAGGAGAGTAGTGCATGCATACACAGAATAGGGAAAAAGCCCCAGGAATACACATAGTGCCAACTGTTGGAAGAAAGTTCCCTGGACACCAAGAATAGAATCAGTGATAGGATCTGGTATGATCTGGTGTGGAAAATACAAAATAAAACATGGGATGGAGAGATCCATCTTTACTATACATAGGAGCTTATATTGGTAAAAGTATGGTGTAGTGGGATGGCAAAAGGGTGCTTTGTCAAAGTTTGCCTTTTATAGAGAGATTGAGACATGAGACCCTCTTGTAGAAAAGGGAACTGTATAAAAGCATATCTTGCAGGCTTAAAAGAATTTCATGGGTTTGAATATTGTTGTCCTTAAAGCATTGTACCCACGTCTATTACATTTTAATTTTGTAACCACAAGTACCTACCAGCTGACGTAAGTGCTATTAAAGCAGGATGTGTCTGGCTTAACATTTAGTTAAGCCTGCACAAATGCTTAACTCTATGTCTAGATTAAGGGTATATAGGAGGTGCGGAAATGTATTTCAGGAAGCATAAGAGGAACAGTGGGAACTTTTATAATGATTATTATGTATTTCTTAAAATACGATATATTTCTTAAGAGTCAAAAATAGAAGCCAATATTAAAATCGTCCATGTAAGCCAGGGAGAAAAAAAAAACGCAGTTAAAGTACAAATAAAGATGGCTTGAATTATTCTGGGCCATTTGAGTGCAATCCACCTGGTAGTCAGATTTTTTTTTCCTTGCACCAATGCCCTTCCTCATATAAGGACCTGAACCCAGACTCCAGTATATGCTAGTGACCTGACACCACAGAGAAAAATGATTCCCAGTGTTGTAGTTTGAAACAGCAACTTCATGTCTTATTTTTTTTCCTATTTTTTCATCAGCTGTGCTTTTCAATGAAGCTGATGTTTTCGGCTTGAGTCACCTGGGATATGGGCAGTGGTAATATAATCTCAAGCTGTGGTGCTGCCCGCATGGACACCTCAGTTCTTTCCAGGTAGTGTTAGCAGGAATTTCTTTACGTTTGATGTTCACAGAGAGTGAGAAGAGAAGCAAAGTCTTTCAGAAGATGGACCAGAAACTCAAACAATACCTTCTCCAGGACATACTACTGGTCAAAGCAAACTTCAGTGCCAGCACACACTGGTTTTGAGAAACCTAAAGAATGGGTAGTGAGCTAGAATAGTATGGGATCACACACCAATAGTCTTTACTAAGATTATTGTACCTTTGAATTGAAGTGACGGATACAAACAGCCATGTGGATCAGCACATTTTAATTCTCTTCACCTCTGTTCAAGATTCATGTGTGGTATGATGCTTAAGTATCTGTGAAGTTTCCAAAATATTGATGTGCTCACCTTCTGCTTCAAATGATTCGTTTGTCTGGGGTAAAAATAATAAAGGAAATCACCTTGTGAATCTTGACAGAAAACTCTTAAGTATCCCTACATTTAGGAAATGTATGAGCTACTGTTGCTCAGCCTGAACATCACTGGGCTCTTTATAGTAGTGTCTGTTCTTACAGGAAACACAGAGTAAGATGTGAACCTATTCAACTCTTGCATTCTCACTTTTCCTACTTTGTTACTTTAAGGATTAATTTTCATTGAAGCATTTTGGAAAACACAGTCTTGATGTTCAGATGTCTCAAGAATCATTTTCTCTAAATTTTCTGATAGATGAGCTGTGAGGCCTATGGTAACATTACAGATAATTGGTACCATATGTACATGTATGTGAGTATATGTATATATATATGTAGTATCCAACACACACAGATATCATGTTTTGTAGACATTAATGTATTTCTTACACTATATAAATAAGTAGTTTTACCAGAGAGATATTCCTATTTTTCTTGCTACATTTTAGACACTAATTACACATCCATATTCAATAAGCTGATTTGTTGTAAATGCTTTGTTTTATAGTTTTTTTTAATAAGTGGGAGGAAGACCAATATTTATTTATTTTTCTGTGAAAGGTTACAGAACCTCCTCCTCATGAAATCTGAACAATGTAACTTGATTAAGTAGGTTGGACAGAGTGCTGCTTCGCATTAGGCTTAAATCTTTTCTTAGCCCTTGTCAAAACTGGCAAGCTAATGCATTCTGTAATGTTTTATGCCTAGAAATCAACTGAAGAGAATAAATCTCACACTAACTCTTTTACACCTGTATGGAAATTATAAATGTTTCAGAAAAGAATGTTGTTTAAAATTCCTTTTTGCATATTTCGTGTATATTTATTTAATTTAGGAAGCATTTCGTACTTTCACCAAATTCTCTAAAATACAATGGAGGAATCTACATTGTAAAGGACTAAATTTATTAAAATTGTTAAAACTTAGAGTCATGTTAAAAGGTAATTCAAGCATATTATGTTATTAAATCCTAAAAGCCAAGCAATTCACAAGTTAGAAAATCCAAAAACTATTACTATGCTTGGCATAGTGTAGATTATAGAGTGAAGTCTGAATAATATTCATCAAAACTGGAAGAAAAGTTCTTCAAGAAAGTTGTGATTCACTAAATGTTTGTGGGGGGGGCAGTTACTCCATCTTCAAAAACATTGAGGAGCATAAGGCAGAAAAGTGCATCAAAATCATAATACAAATTATTGATCACCCATGGTAGATGTATCTACTTATTAATTTATGCTTATATAACAATATCAAAGAATGGGTAATATTTAATTAAAAATAAATACTTTTTTCACAGTTCAAGATAGGATTCTAAAACTAACCCATACTATATGAGGATATAGGAGGGAACTTCAGGGTCCACCATCACATAGTACAAGAGGCCATTGCTCGGTCTCCACATAATGAAGAACAGTAAGTGGGAGGGCATTAGCTGGAACCATTTCATGAGGACCATCTTCACACCCATCTGATCGACACACTTTATAAGTCCTTACCTCTTTAATACTGTCCTATTGACGGTGAAGTTTTGATACCTGTATGTTGAAAGATCATTCAGAATGCTTGGAATATATAAAGATCTGGTGTCAAAATGTTCAAGTAGATAAAGGCAAAGCATTAAAAGACAAATTTTAATCTGTAACCTGATGTGGGATTCCCTTCTGTATGCTGTCAATATGTTTTATTACCATTGGTTAATAAAGAAACTCTTTGGCATATGGCAGGGCAGAGTAAAGCAAAACAGGAAATCAGAACAGAGATATATAGAGAGAGTAGGCAGACTCAAAGAGACTCCATATAGTTGCTGAAGGAAAAAAACACTCCAGAACCTTATTGTAGGCCACAGACTTTTGGCAATACACATATCAATAAAAAATGGGTTAAGTTAATATATAAGAACTAGGTAGGAGGAAACTCCATGTAGCTGCTGAAGGAGAAAGATGATGGACCTAACCACTAGGAAACAGCCCCATTATGATACGCTAATTAATAGAAATTGGTTAATCTAAAATATAAGAACTAACTAGAACAACACCTGATTTGCTGGCCAAACAGTGATATAATTAATATAATTTCTTTGTGATTATTATCAGGTCTGGGCTACTGGGAAACAAATATGCAGTCTTCATGTACAGTAATCAATATTCAAAACTGATAGTAGTATGACTACTAGAAATCTATTGTTAAAAAGGAAGCAATTATTATCCACCATGTGAATGGATACTTAGTATTATTGGGGTTAAAAAGTAAAGAGAATAACTTGGGGAGTGTGCTGGCTAGTTATATGTTAACTCACCACATTTTGTAATGAAGAACCAGAATGCCCCCATCATCCTGAGGTGCATTTTCATGATTGATGATTGGTATAGGAAAGCCCAGCTCACTGTGGGCAGCGCCTTCCCTAGCTGTTGGTCCTGGTGATATAAAAAATATCAGGCAGAGTAACTCGTGGGAATGTAACTAGTAGTCCGTGTTCCTCCATGGCTTCCTCTTCATGGATCCCTGCCTTGAGTTTCTGCCTTGATATCCTTTGATAAGAGACTATGATGCGAAGTATAAGAAAAATAAAGACTTTCCTCCCCAACTTGTTTTGATCATGGTCTTTTATCATAACAACAAATATTAAGACAGGGAAGTATAACTTGTTTAATCTCAAGCAGCGAAAGCTTCATCTAAGATCAAAATGGATCATGAAAGGATAGACAACTGTATGGAAAATATACTTATCTCATTTTGTCAATGAGTAAGATATAAAAAGTAGTAAATAACAGTCAAATTAGTTTCAAGTAAAAAGGTTTAGAACAGGCAGATTACAGAAAACACACATGCACACACCAAGAATCACATTGTTTACTAATACGGATTCAGTCATTACATGCTCTGCTTTATGGAAAAATCGGATAGGGTTACTGCACTGTTAATATGCAGGTCCTTTTGGATTAAAGTAATGGTTAAAACTTTATATTTGTAGTATGGAGGCCACTAGTTAGTTCCTAGACACTTAACCCTGAAATAAGCACACAGATACTGTATTAATTAAATCACTGCTTGGCCCTTTAGCTCTAGCTTCTAATTGGCTAACTCTTCCATATTAACTTAACCCTTTTCTATTAATTTGTGTATCGTTGCATAGCTGTGGCTTACCGGCTAAAGTTCCAGCATCTGTCTCCAGAGGGGCTACACGTCATCTCCCTGATTCTGCCTTCTTTCTCCTAGCATGCCATTTAGTTTTCCTGGCCTACTTCAATTCCCTGTGCAGGCCCAACACAGTTTATTAATCAATGGCATTCACAGCATACAGAGGGTAATCCCACATCAATTGGCCTTACCAATTTAAGAAAATAAACAACATATAAAAAATGTCCCATGTATGAGGTTCTCCCATGATATCTGCACCCAGGAAAATGGTGAATAACTGTGGATGAGCCACTATCACCCAATCACTCATCCTCCTCTCCATTGGAGGAAATTTTTGTTACTTTTATCTTTTCACTACTTTTTCCCCCTTTCTTGGGGAAACTCATAATTTATCTTCTGGGCTCACAATTTGTCATGGAATATTGTTGTCACCTGATATCCATCCTGCACAGATTACAGATATTTTTGTGCAAAAAGTGATTTGATGAGTCTTTGATTTTTCTCCCCAGTGAAAATGAGAAGGAAGGGAGAAATGAGTACACAGAAAGGAAGAGGCTGACTTTTGGTTAGTTGAAGTGAGAACACTTCTTTCCAGTATTTTGGCTTCTAGTTTTGCCTTGTATTTTTCAGATATTCTTGAATTAGGTAAGCCTTGCATTGGGGTTAGCGTCAAAGATATTGATGGGAGTGATGCACGCCACTCCCAATCAAGGTGCACAAGCCTTCTACCACACGGATCCACTTTTTCAATTCAATCTCAAACAAAATAAAATGGATTCATAGGACTAGTGTCACACTGGCCCAAGTTTGGCCCATTTGAAACAGTTTGTCAGCCTTCTGTGAACACTGATGTGTGCGGGTCAGAGTCAGATGACAGGCAGGGGCTTTAGAAAGCCCAACTCTTGCCACAGGGAGCTTTTGCTATGTAAAGGAGATGATACTTGTGAGTTCTAGTTAATAAATTTTGCTTCTTCAGCATTTTCCTTGTCTGCTTTCTACCTTCTACTCTGAGAACTCTTTCATTTGTCTATCTTAATTAGCATAGAATTTTGTTTAGTTGCGCCAAATTTCTTCATTATTTGTGATTATTTTATATTTATTGTTAAAATTAAAACAACAAAGATAGGCTTAATAAAATTAAAATAGAGAAACTCTGATTATATTAAGTGATAAGAGAATAAACAGAAGGCATTTAGGCACAGATGAACTGCTACAGAAGCCAGAAGAACTTTACTGTGGATGAGTTGCAATGACTTCTCCAACAGGACAGTATGGGTTACTTTAAAGTACAGGCCCATCAGGCAGAGCTATTCTGGTCTAAGCCAGGAGCTTCTTCTCCTAATCTAAACTGACAATGAAGAAACGACCCTATGAACTGGGGCTCAAATAATAGGAAATCAGGTCAGAGACTGCTATTTCTAAGTGAGCATAGAAGAAAGTACCATATTCTCTTTCACTATCTTTGCTAAAGCAACTGGCCATAAAACTAAACATATCTCAGAGTACAACACAGCAGTACTGTTCAGCATGGACTCTGTGATAGTATAAATAGCATCTGGACCTTCTCCAAATGTCCCTTTAAAAGCCACCTCTCCTGTAATATGTCTCCATCTTAAACATGCTTGCTTGGGAGACACATCAATTGAGATGTAAATTTTACTCTATTTATTTTCTACATAGCATGATATTTTTATATTTCAATTATTTGTGATACTTTTTTAAAATCATGGTATGTATGACAAATCTATATGTAAATCTGTAAGTCTAAATTTTTTAACATTTTTATTTATTATGTTGATAATTTTATTAACTTAAATTAGATATGTAGGTCATTATTCAGCATTGGAACTCATTTTGTATGTTAATTTGTTCTTTTTTTTTTGTTTTTTTCAAGACAGGCTTTCTTTGTGTAGTTTTGGTGACTGTCCTGGAATAAGCTCTTGTAGACCAGGCTGGCCTCGAACTCACAGAGATCCACCTGCCTCTGCCTCTCAAGTGCTGGGATTAAAGGAGTGCACCACTAACACCTGGCAGGAACATATTAATTGTTTTAAACCTTCAGGAGGCTATTTTGATGGGTAGTGTTGTCAGGGTCTAGAATCCCCTACTAGACAAGTTTTCAGGCACACCTATGAGACATTATTTAGATGTGGTTAACTTTTGGCAGATTTAGGAGGGCTTATCTTGATTACATCTCAACTCTCAACTGCTGCAACTGAGGAAGAACAATTGTGAATTTTAGGCTAGACTGTCTGAAAAAAAAAAACAAAGAAAAGATGTCTTCTATAGAAAATATCAAAATTGGTTACAGGGAAAAAAAGAACAGTAAGGAGTGCCATTCAAGGTGATAATTATTCATGTTTTAGGAGTCAGGGCTGTCATGCTTTCAAGGCAGAAAGGTAGGCTTGGCAGCCTTCTCTGGTTCTGGATACAGTTTAAGATTAAATCCGGTTTGCTTCCTTAATGATATATAGTACTCATGAAAGAGCAGGTTTGTGGCTCCTTCCCACCAAGCCACTGTCAAGATTCATTAGTCCCCAAAGCACTGGAGGAAACTTAGCCTGTTGTAAGAAACACATTGATTGCAACAGTGGAGTAGCGTTCTCATTTTAGCTCTCAAATTTGCAACATATCTGCCTTTCCACACATTTTTTTTTAGAAGCAGGCCCCATTTACAGGATACTTTTTGTATAAAGCCCAGAACCGAAGTGGAGTTAGTGTGTCTTTAACACAAAACTTCACCTTTCCTTTGTTATGACCTGTTCAAACAACACCCATACCTCTGTTCCTATCAACTTAAACTTTACTTTCTGTTGAACATGGGCAATAAGCATTTAGATTAAGTTTTGTCCGTCTCAATTCTCAAAGAAGCATAAATGTAGAAGGTTATGGCTGAGGGAACAAAACAGAGAGGACAGCATTGACCTCCTTTCCATCTTCCTGGGAGATATTTTCTTCCATTTCTCAGAGGATGAAACTGGAGCATTCTGAAGCTGCCAATAAAGAAGGCAGCAGAGAAACACTGTATGAGCGATGTCTGAAAAACTAAGGAATCAACTTTTCCATCAGAAGCAGTCAGCTCGCCTCAAGAAAGCTGCAGGGGCTGAGTTAGCATCTACAAAGTGAACTTGAAAAGAAACGGGGAAAAAAAAAACTCCCCTGCTACAAATCTCTTTCTTATAAAGAGACAAATTCTATCTCTTTCTCATGTCCATTCTCCCTCTTAGTTCTTCTCCCTGGAAGGATGCTGAGAAAACCTAACGTGTCCCTTGCACTTTTTTCCCTTCAATATGGAAAGACAGCACCCAGATTTCACTTATCTTTTCCTTGCCAAATTATTCTTCATTCCATGCAATTTTCGGCATCACACTTGTCCTCTTTTAGGACATTTTCTTCACTGCTGTCTTCCATAAAAATGGAGGGCGAATAATTGAATCTAATAGACACCCTTTGAAAGTCTGACCTGAAGCAATTGTACTGCAGTTTGTACATTTTACACCTTGGCCTCCTAACACTCTATGTTCTCCAAGTGAACTAATGTCTCAATTCCCTAAACCGTTGCATTATCACAACTAACTTCACTTGACACAGGATAGCTCACTCGAAACGCATTCCCTTCAAATGCAGTAATTCAGCTTTATCCCACAATTGGATTTATTAGAAGATTGCTACTTCCATTTGCAGATTTTTGTCATTATCACCACATCGCCTGACAGAGTAACATCAAAATGCAATGCTCGTGTGACACTCGATGAAAGAGACTTATTTCTGGGGAATAAAATAATGTAAGCCATTTCTCACTGAGAAAATCATATACACGGAAGAATATCAGGAACTTTTAAAACATCATAGACTCTAATTCAAGGAGTGAATTGCTATCGTTACACGGACTTCAGAAAACATGGAGAAAATGCAGTCTCTCAGTCATTATAAAGCATGAAAGCCACAATCCTAAAATTCATTATATCTAAGACTTGAAAGAGATATATGTATGATTCCCCATTAAAACAGATACTTTCTCTACTTATATAAATTTATTTTCACTGTTAAAATCTAAGCTAGATAGGGATTTGGAGTAGAAAGACAGAAACGAAGGACGAGAGCCTTTGATAGTTTTTTATCCCCTGCCACCAAGCCAAGCACTGGGACTTCTTGAGAATGGCCCACCTCATTACTGACTATGAAAATGAAAGATGCCAGGTTGCCAGTAATATTATCATGTTGAAGAAAGGCACAATAAAATGTTTCCTAATGGTAACTGCTTTACCTATAGATCAATGTATCGTCTGAGAAGTCCTCATCAGAGAAGCCACAAAGACACACAACCGGACAATGCACAGAGAGTGAGAGACTTTGGGAAACTCAGCCCATAATGGAATGTCTTTATCAAGTCTCTCTTGTCTAGGTTCAAGGATTTTTGGAGAAAAGAAGGCTGAGAGATCATAAGACCTGGGGGAGGTGGGTGATTCCTAGGAAACGTCTTCCAGACCAACAAGGCTAATAGATATATGAAGTCATAAAAACCCTGACAGCACACATGACCTATACAGGTTCAAACCAGAAAAAATTCCAGGACTGAGAAGGAAAAATGAACATAAATCTACCTCTAACCAAGAAGCCATCTGCAATTGACACTTGTTGGTAAAATTGGTTTCCTCAAATGGAGTCTTAGTGGTTAACAGTGTATCAAGCATACACTGTACTCCAGGGTAGGCTCAAAGCTCAGGACTGCTTGGCCGACACAAAATGGATACCATTTGTGTATGCATGTTTGTGGTGAGCGGGGCTGGCAAGGGGAGTTTCTTTTGTTTGATTTGGAATTTTTTTTAATTTATTTATTTATTAAAGATTTCTGTCTCTTCCCCGCCACCGCCTCCCATTTCCCTCCCCCTCCCCCAATCAAGTCCCCCTCCCTCGTCAGCCCAAAGAGCAATCAGGTTTCTCTGCCCTGTGGGAAGTCCAAGGACCACCCACCTCCATCCAGATCTAGTAAGGTGAGCATCCAAACTGCCTAGGCTCCCACAAAGCCAGTACGTGCAGTAGGATCAAAAACCCATTGCCATTGTTCTTGAGTTCTCAGTAGTCCTCATTGTCTGCTATGTTCAGCGAGTCCAGTTGTATGCCAGGCTTTTTGAAAGAGAAAGAGAGCGAGGGAAGGAGAGCATGAAGGTAAAGTTGGTCGAAAGGTGGGAGGATTGTTGGAGGGGAAAGGTATGATCAAAATACATAGCAAGCAAAATTTTTAAATTAAAACTAAAAAACTAAGTTTTTAATATTTTCTAGAAGCAAAATTGGATTATATTATTATCCTACTTTAGTTCTACAAAGAATACTGAAGTAAGGGAAATATTACTTAGGACCACCATGGTAGGCAGAAGAGCATGGTTATAGAGATTTTCATGGTGAGACTGGTATATCTCTGTGATAGAGCATCTGCCCAACACACTCAAGACCATGGTTTTAATACTCAAGCTCATAAAAATGGTAATAATTTTAATAATCAGCTCTTCATGGAGGAAGAGATGATGGTATTAGGTGTGATTGCATTGCATTTGGGGTAAGTGGTTTTTATAATGAAGAAGCGTGATAGCATATATAGATATTAAAGTACAAAGATGTATTATGGAATAATCTTTTTGTAAAGATGATGCATCTTTGTCAAGGCGCATTCTTATTGGTTTAATAAAAAGCTAAGCACCCATTGGCTAGGAAGGAAGACAGCCAGACATAGAGGATGCTAGGAAGAAAAAAAGGTTGTGTCACCAGGAGACACAGAGGAAGTAGGACATTCAGGAGGAGAGGCAACAAGCAATGAGCCCTGAACCAGCATATAAATGAATAGAAATGGGGTAGTATAAGTTATAAGAGTTAGTTAGAAGCAACCCTAAACTGTCGACTGAGTTTTATAATTAATAAGAAGTCTCATTGTCATTATTGGGGAGCTGAATTTCCCTTAGAGAAGTTTCGACTAAAAGATGACTCATCCTTAGGGAAGGGGATTTGGGGTAAGCCAACCTTACAGGACTCTTGCAGAAGAAAGCCAAGATGATCAAATTTCACCCGAGGAATACTGCGGTATCAGAAGCTTAGTCAAACAAAGGCTATACAGATGCCAGTTATAAGCATGTATGACAACTTGGCCTAGCAGGGTAGTCTTGATAAAGTCAGCTTTCATAAATGCAGCTGAGCTAAGAGAAGTCAAGGAGACTAGCTGCAGTATGACAAAGCCAAGCATCTTTATCATAGCATTGAAAGTGTCACCATCAAATTCTTTTGTTTTGTTAGTTTATTAGAAGCTTCTCAATATATTTACCCCTTTTTTTCCCTTTAAAGTAATTTTGATACAGTGAGGGGGCTCTGTGAGTAAAGGCACCTGGGTCCAAGTGTGATGACATTAGCTATTGGTTACACAGGACCCTCATGATGAAAGGAAAGAACATACCTTTGCAAGTTGTTCTCTACCCTTCCAATGTGCACTGTGACATGTACACAACTAAACACATGCATGTACACACACAACAACAGCAATAATAGTGAACACATAAAAATGTAAATAAAAGAACTTTTTATAACATTCAATTTGGATCTGAATTTTCCTTGACCCACATAAATTGTGAGGGTTTCCCCACATAAAATAAGTAGGTCAGATCAGAGTTGCCTTCCTGGATTCCAAATTATTGTGTAGAAAGATATCCTAAATCACCAATATGAAATGAATGCTTGTTTTCCATTATATATCTACAATGGATTTTCCATTGTTATTATAGATGAAAACTATGCAATACCCCTTACTACCTATTTAGATGAAAGTCCATGGGATTATGCCTCCTATTCATGATCTTCCGGATCCCACAAGACAGGAAGTTGTGTCAACCTCAGAAAGCAGTCTCAAAGAGAGTTGCATACTGGAGCCTCTTCTCATTCCTACTGACTCTTTCTCTGAGAATATTGATTAGTTAACATAAACATACATTAGTATTTACAGATTGCTTTCTTGCTTGACACAATAGCCTGTCTCTTGTTTCCTTTCTTTTTCTGCCTTTAGGCTTATTTGGTTTACTACAGGCCTTTGGTTTGGACATCTGCCTCCCTTTTCATATATGAACCAATCAGAGCTGTTCTCTAAAGTCCCCCTCTTCCAGTTCTTTGGGTTGAATGTCAGGTACAGCATTCATGCTTGGGCTTTGGACTAGATTTGAATGGGAAACATGAGCTGTACAAAAATCCCCATGCACAGATTTAGAGAATTATTATATCCTTGACTAAAAGCATGGAGAATTCCTTCCCACACAAAGATCCTGTTTATATCTCATTAGCTAGTTTCTGGAAGCAGGAAGACAATTGCATCATTAACTCTCCCCATCTGAAGGTTGTTGTAATTATTTACTTATTTATTGAATCTTTGTGTGCATTTCTCAATGGAGAAGATGTGCATGCAGGTGAGCTTGTTAAAGATGCACGAGTTCATGTCAGTGCAAACCTATGCCTAGGCACATGTATGGAGGTCAGAGGATAACCTCTGGGATCAGCCCTCTCCTTCCACCTTATTTGACCTACAGCCTCTTGTCTCTCATTTCTGCCTTGAGTCTTACACCAGTATCACAGGCTGCCTTGCTCTGTTCTGTTGGGCTCTAGAGCTCTGAACTTGGGTCCTCACATTTACAAAACAGGTACTTTACTCACTAACCATCTCCCTAGCCCCACATGCTGTCTTTCATTTTTCAGTATTTTGAAATTCTGTGTTCTTCTACTATTCAAAAAGAGTATTTTTATATCTTGCAGTAAACCTTCTGTTTAGCGGCTTTTCATTTGGTAATATTTCTTTTCTCTTAGAACGATCATTGAAGAAATATGAATGTACATTGCATTGTTATACATTAATGGATCTTTTAAACATCATCCAAAACTCCAATAACTGCTGAGTACAAAATGTATTTGTGTTTAAATTTTCAAGCAAGATGGTTTTTAAATATCAGAGGAAGTAAGGCTTTTAAGCAAAGTATAATAAATTCTCTACTGGTGAAATGAGAAGCCTATTCAGTACAGAACCATTACGGTGGAGTGGTTGAACAAAGCAGCTCAACAAGGCTGAGAATGAGTATTCCGTCAGAGTGACCTCATTCTAAACATCTATTTCTAAAGAGTGAAATACCATCTTTCCAAAAACCATTTATGAGAGAGCAATGAAAACCTTTTAAAATATTCACATATAGAGGATTAAAGCCCATCAAAATAAAAGATATTGGTTCAATGGTCATTTTTAAGCACAAAAAGTATTTTTAAAAATATATGAAGATTTAAATGTTACTCAGTTGCTCAACCATATTACATATGTTGAGCATAAGCCAGTATAATATTAACCCCAAAACATCAACTAAACAGTGGGAATAAGGACATTAGTCTGAAACCAGAAACCAAGATGCAAATAAAGATATATCATTAATTAGTAATGTATGCACAGCTCTCTCTCAGCTTCTTTCTATAATTTGTTCAGTAACATTTGCAAGATATTTGGAACATTAGAAAAATGTCTAAGCTTTCTTAGCTTTACTGTCTTCCTAAGTAAAACTCATATTTCCATTGGAATATGCTTATGTGCCCATGACTTTAGGGCAGGTGATTGAAGCCCGTCGAAATGACAGCATTTTTCTTTATCAGCAACTGCCAAAGGGAGAATATGTGCCCCAATCCTGTCTAATAAAACTATAAAGAGAACTGGCTGCAGTTTCTGGAAGTATATCCTTATGGAGATTGCAGGGAGGTGATTCGGGAAAGAGCTACTGCTTTCCACAAGTGTGAAGAGACCCAGCTCAGAGTGAAGTCAGACAAAGGAAAATAAAACAATCGGAAAGATGAAAATAGCCAACTCTATGTGGATAACGTAGACAGCATTGTCAACCTTGGTGTCTTGGGAACTCCAGCTGTGCACCAAATATGCATTGCTGAATTATCTGTCATTGTCTGTGAGGTGCTACCTAATAAACTGAAGATACTGTTGGTTTTCATTTCATGAGGCTGTGCAGTCAGCTACATAGACGATTTGGAGATGTAATGAGGGTTTGAAGAAATGCCCCAGTCGATAAGTTTCTTGCTCTGTAAGCAAGAGGACCTCAATTCAGTGTAATACCTGCCCCACCCCCACCACCAAAGAGCCTGTTGTGGGCATACATATCCATAATCCTAGCACTGAAGATGCAATGACAGGAAACTTAAATCTTTCTGGCCACCTAGTCTTGATATTTTCAGACAATAAATTCCATGCTCAATGAGAGACTGTATCTCAAAACATAATGTAGAGATCAATTGAAGAAGACAGCTAACATTGATCACAGACCTCCAGGTTTGTACAGGTACACACATACGGCCATATATATAGGAAAATATTCCAACACACACATACACACAGGTTCTTTAAAAATGTAATAAATACTAAGTAAAAAGAAAATTTAAAATACTGGTTATTATCAATATTTGTCAATCAATACCACTATAAAATCTTTCAATAAAAAGAACTTAAAATATAATAAAAAATTATTTCATTTTCTATTTGGGAAGTTGTGTATGGGTAATTGTTGTCTTTGACCATGGTTTCACTGGGTTGCTTTGGTCATGTCTACATAAGTATGTAGTTGAGAATGAATTGCCAATACATGGGGTGTGATGCTGCAATGATAATTAAGACTTATAACCTCAAAAGTCAACATGATCTTTAAAAATTCAACACCATTTAACGTTGTCATTATTCGTCAAGTGTGCATTATTCATTCATTCATTCACTTCTACATTCTTTGTTATTTTCTCATCCATGTATTGAATTCATAAACAATCACTGAAGTTTTATTCATATGGACCTCAGACTATGAGGCACATTAAATGTCCTCAGGAAAATGAAAATGTTATAATAAATAAGGGAAATGGTGTCATATGATTAGCCAATACCACATAATTTATTTTAACTAGAAGAGACTCTAAGATAAGGGTTATAATAAAAGACATTGATGTGGGATACCTTCTGTATATGTGTTGCTTTTATTAGTTGACAAATAAAGCTGTTTCGGCCACTGCTTAGCAAAGTAAAGCCAGGCGGAAAATCTGAACAAAGATACAGAGAAAAAGAAGGTGGTATTAGAGAGACACTATATAGCTGCTGAAGGAGGCAGACACCACGTAGCTATCTAAGAAGCAAGAAGTAACAAACCATGGCCTCATGATAAAAAATAAAATAATGAAAATGGGTTAATTTAAGAGGTAAGAGCTAGATATAAATATGCCTGAGTCATTGGCCAAACAGTGCTGTAATTAACATAGTTTCAGTGTGATTATTTGGGCCTGGGTGGCCAGGAATGGAAGAGCAGTCTCCATTTACAGAACAGGATAAAAACACCTGACAAAGATTTAGGAAGTTGTTTCTGAGCTATGGCCTTAGATTAAGAATGGAAACAACCTGCCTCTATGAAGCAGTATATGATCAATAGCATTGATGAGTTGCTAATGCTTGACCATTACTAAAAAGAGATGAAGTTTATCATTGTTTGGACAGCTCTGTACTTTCCACAGGTATATGTAAGCCCCTCTTGGTCAGAGGACAGTTGGGGCCATTGTTCGGCCTGTCTGTGTTAGACCTGGCCCGTAGGAGAGAATTCGTCTTAAAATATCATCCTCATAAAACTCTAAACGAAAATGAGTAAGTGGAAGACTCAGAGATTGACACGTATCTGTCACATGCAAAATGGATGCAGTTTAAAGGCTATAAGCAACATTAATGTGAATCTTGAAGCTATCCAGTTCCTCTTAGTTTATTTTCTCTTGAAAACCTGGCCTTTGCTTTTGTGTCCTACATACCATCACTGCAAGTGCAAATAAGACATGATTTCTTCTGTGTTTTTGTCATATGTTATGATGAGATAACATCCTTAACACACATATTCTCTGAAAGGACTGTTTCTGATGCTGAATTAAGGGAGGGTATTATTTAGTAACAACAGAATCTAGAATAACCTTCACCTAGAACATGGAATTCTAGGCGTGCCTACGGAGGATTGCATGTTTTACATTAACTGAGGATGGGGAGTGCTCGCTGTATGTGATACCATTCCCTAACTAGGATTCTAGACTATAATGGAGACGAAAACTGAGCTGCAGCATACAGAATCCCTCTCTATGCTTACTGATTGTGGATGCTACATCACAAACTACTTGAATCTCCTTATGTTTTGACTTCCTCACCAAGGAGAAAGGTGCCTCAAATTGTGATTCCAAATGAACCCTTTCTCCCTTAAGCTGTTTTTACAGAGTACGCTATGACCCAACAGAGAAAGAAACTAAGGCAGTATATTTCATATCATTCATTTTAGTCTAGCTGTTGTGTAATATATATTTTATGATTTTATTTATTTTATAAATACAATGGTGAATAACCCCTATTAATTCTAGATATTCTGTTAGTTCTTAAATAACTCCTGTCATTCTGGACTTCTTTAATGTTCTATATAAGTTAATGACTTTTTTCAAATTTAAATATAAGAATATGATTTAAAATATTTTCCAAATTTTATATTAACTTTTAGTTGTGCAATAATTACACAAGGTCACACTGCATTTAAAAAAAAACACAGTGGCTAGTTGTGCCATCAATCAGAAACACAATTACCATTAATACTGATCTCATAAGTTTCATGTACTACGAAAAAGACTGTCTTCTCAAGGTTCTAATGCTAACCCATACTTTTAAAAAGAACTTTGAAAGTGATATTATATAAGTGTGCTTAAAGAGAAAGGTAATCATTTTAAATTGAACTAGAAAATTAGTTTTGTTATGAAAAAATGTCTTTATGCTAAGTGAGTTTTTGGCTCTATTTTTACACTTTTATAATTAGGAGACAATTTAATCAGCACAAATAAATCATACTATTAGTGTCAATCTCATTGTATATTTGGGAGAAACTAGAGTTAATTGTAGAGATGTGCCACCTAGCATAGAAATGTGTAAGGGTTTTGAGAATATTAAAGCTTATGTATTTCCTTAAGTATGTAGAACTTGGAATTCTTCAGGTTACCTTAGTGCAGAGGAGGAAAGTTTGAACAATAATCCTCGTTTGCCATACATTTTTCCTTTCTTTCGTTTTCTTTTTGGTCTTTTGTTTTTTTCCTTTTTGGAGACAAGATATCATAGACAAAGCTGATCCTAAACTCCCTATACAATCAATAAGATGACCTTAGGTTTCTGAACCTCCTGCCTCCACCTTCTGAGTACTGAGATTTTCAGTATTTACAACCAAATCTAACTTCAATTGAATGTTTTAAATATAGGACTTTAAATATTTGGGCTTTAAATTTTTACTAAAATATTATGTTTCTTATATGTTAATCAACCTCTAATTCAGAATTTCTAATACTACTGATACTTTGAATAAAAACCAACTGTGGAGAGACCATCCTATACCTTATAAGACATCTGAGAGCTTTCCCGGGGACTGTGCCCAATTCAAATGGTTAGGATACAGTGTCTCCAAACATCTCTAAATATTCATGGTGTTGAAGAATCTGTAAACTGAAAGTCCATGAGAAAGCCAAGCCTAAGTAAATCCTTCCCATTGATTGACTGGTCACTTGTTTAACTGTGAAGGCCTGGAATGTTCCAGGTGCAGAGCCAAAGTTGTTCATCCTCTTATCATTCATTTGTCATCCACATCTGATTTTGATCTAACATCATTTTGGCTATCCGATCAAACCTATGAAGTATACTAAATATGTTATTAGCTGATCATTATAGTCCACTAACATAAACACTAAGAATGTCATCAGATACATGAGATTTGCCTATTTTTCTATTATCTTCCTAATTAAGTTTCTATAAATATACTGATAAATGCATTGATTTATAACTTCCTTTTGTTTTTGAAATAAAAGTCCATATACCTTTGCATGAAGGAATATGTTTTTTAGGGGAAGCCTGAGTCCATGTCCCTGGGCTATGGTCAATCATATTTGACTCAGAATAAGTTATATTTTTATTCTCTTCAGAGCAAAAACTCAGCTTCATCTGGTGAAAACCACTGTTCTAAATTCTACACAGAAATATAAGCTGCTATAACAAGAGAATAATTCAAAGCCCTAGCTGCAAACGATACTCAAGAGCCAGTTTTTCACTTCTCCTGTCTTTGGTTTTCGCCTTTGAAAAGTTCAAGTAGGTATAGTAGCTACTACAGCAATAAAAAAGTAGAGTATTAAAATTGTTGAGATTAGATTAGTGGATCCTGTATGTTCCAACCTAGGCTTTTCTTTTCTTTTTTTTTTTTAACAGAACTTGTCTCAAGTTTATTTGTAAAAACAGCATAAGGTCCTGAACATCTGCAAATACTGTGTAGGTGTTCACACCAGTCCATCTGTCTTTACATTGGCAGACTGCGACCTTTTTTATGGGGCCTTCACAGGGGCCTGGGCACCTTTGGGAGCCTGAGCTGCAGCTGAGGCCTCTGCCTTGGCTTGAACCTAGTTCCTGAGGAACATGCGCTTTGCCAAGAAGCACAACAAGAAAGGCCTGAAGAAGATGCAGGCAAATAATGCAAAGGCCATGAGTGCACGTGCGGAGGCCATCAAGGCCCTGGTGAAGCCCCAGGTGGTGAAGCCCAAGGTACCAAAGGGCCCCAGCCGCAAACTCACCCATGTGGCTTTAATTGCTCACCCTAAGTTTGGGAAGTGGATCAGAAGCTACATAGCCAGGGGTCGTAGGCTCCAACCTAGGCTTTAAAAAACATATAATTCATGGAGTTTTAGTAGAAAATTCAGTGCTTAGCTAATGTTTACCTAACTTGGGGAACTGAGGGCTTATCTTGCAAGTAACCTTCATTGTGTACGCAATTTAGATTAACAGGCAGTTGGTGATGAAGTGATAGGCATCAATCTCATACAAAAGTGAAGTAGTAGGGACAGAGATGTAGGAGGGAAGCAGTGGATATTCTCAGCCCTCAGTGTCATCTGAAGATGTATATAACAGAGCACCACAAACAAACCTGAGATACTTCAGCAAATTACAGTAGGGTCAAGTTACTTTTGACTTTCCATCTAGTAATGTTGACAGCTTTTTTTTGAGCTGTATGACCGCTGAATACTTGTTTCCTCCATACAAATGTGTCAGATCTACAAAAAAAATGCAATAGGAACTTGTTTTGAAGAAAGCGGGCTTGTGCTCTGAATTTGTATGAACTGATGACATGCAGTTAAGGTTTACCATACATCAAAACTGAATAATATTTTATTCAACCAGAAGTTGTAGTATCAATGTTAAGCCATGTATCAAGGACACACAACAGGTTTGCTTCTGCATGAGTCATGAAAGAATGGAGAGGTGAAGGCATGAACAAATTGCTGTGTATGTGATTAGGCAAACACAGAAATGTGGTTCTCAATTTTAGGTAGCAAAGTTAAGCTGTTTTCATTTATAGAGTTGGAGTAGAAATATAAAACATATAAAACAGTGTAAAGCTTTCCAAGCTTCGCATTTCGTCGAAGTCAGAAGGATATTCACCAGCTCTATCTTTATTCTGCAATCAGGACTTTAATTTTTGGATCCCTTGGACTTGGAAGATAGATTCATGATTAATTTATTTAATAGTTCTGTGTGTTCCTGGGATGCTGCTTCTTCTCTAGAGATGTTATATCCTAGCATAGGATTGTTTTGAGCAACAAATAAAACAATGGAAGTAAAATATTTGCTCACTGATTGACATACTGTCAATATTTATCCAAGTACTAACACATGTTTAAGTATTTAATCTATTAAGACTTTATCGTTCACCATGAAAAGGAAAAATAACAAACACTAATCAATGCTGCCAACATTTGATCATAATTAAAAAAATCTGCTGAGATTTTTGTTTTGTTTCATTTTGTTTTGGACTGTTTTGTCTTTGCTCCCACTTTATGAGAGTTCTTATTGAAATATCCTTCATCTTTGACCTATCTAACTGCATAATGAGGACAGGACATTCATGGATGGAATTGGGTTCTCCAGTTTGTGTCAAAAAGTCTTTCTTACACTCCTGGAGAATTCGTCTGTGAAATGACTCCATAGTACTGCACTATTTGCTATCTTTAACCTTCTCTTCACATTTTTCTGCACCCAGAGAAGTCCCCTGAATCATATCAGCATCTTTTCTGGTGCCAATGAGGATGATCTGCAGGCATCTGATTTCTTCACTCGTGACTGCAGTGGTCTCTCAAGTCTTCCAGAGTTAGCATAATTGTAGTGAAGGAAGCCCACCTACTCACACTATTATTTTACTCAAGTTTCTCAGGGGGAAAAAAAGGCAAGAATGGGGAGCAATTACATAACTCAGAACAGCTCACTACTGTTCTTAGTGCACAAATAGACACATTTATAGAAACAGTGGGGTGCCATGTACTCAAGAAGAACGGTTACTGACTAGGTACAGAGGGCTGAAATCAATGTTAGGTCCTATAGTGCTCAAAACAATATGCTGCTGGAGAGGAAAAAAATGGGACCATATTGTCATATATTTCAATTGAGAGTGGTGGAATCATGAAAATTGTAGCACAAATACCACACAAACAAGAATCAAGCTGATTTTACAATGCCTCTTTGCATGTTTTATTGACTTTTCATGATTATGACCTTAAGCTTAAGCCTACTTGGTTGTGATCCTAATTTTCTACTCAATCTTTGTTTAAATCCTACTGAGAGAGTGATATTGTGTGATTATTCAAAAAGGCAGAGAACTGGGAGATGAAGACTCCCTGCTAATGAGAACAAGGGAAGGAAAGAGTATTGTGCCAATCTAAGTGTTTTACCTGCAAATTGAGCTGCCAGACATGAGGAAATAAATAACGCCTTATCACAAATCACTCTTAATGCAAAAAGTCTAAAAATAAACATAAAGGAAAACAAAGTGTTTAGACTGACTGCAGAGAAGTGGCACAAATATATCTTACTCCATTTTAAATAGTAATATAAATGCCAAATTATCTTCAGTTTATTTTTATAGCAATAAATACAGCATTACTTTCTGAAACACTTAGTCATTTTTATAGAAATTTAAATAGGTCATACTTTAGATACTTAAGATATTAACTTAATTTTAATTCTATGGTTTATTTTATCATATTTAAACACAAATAAAAATTGACTATAATAAAGTTATTTGTATTTATACATCAAAAAGAAACTACATTTTGATGTAAAGATAGCTAATCTTTTGAATAAGGTTTTAACACATAATAAAAATAAATAATATTATAGCTTGTGAAGTGTACATGGGTACGTTTATTTCCATATTACATGTGACAATATTGCATTTTATTTTAAACCTTTAACTTCCATTCATTTTCTTTGCTCTTTCATCAATACCATAAACACCAGTTCTCCCTTACCAGGCCAAGGTTTGCTAAAATGGTCAGAGGGCAATGAATTTGACCAGGCATAGGATGGAAGTGTCTCAGCAAGCAGGGGTTATGACAACTTTATTGTAACCAATCAGACTTGTTATACCATTATCAGAAACAATATAATAGTGGTTACCAGAATCAATGCTATGGTAGTCTCTGGATACTCTGATGTTTGCAAGCTATACAGGGTATACAAGAGTCATGTCTAAGACCAATTGTCCTGTCAAGCTCCTCTGTGCTTCAGTGACTTCTAGGGAACACAAAGAACCACAAAGCACCCTGAATGTGTGACTTCCTGAGGAAGTGCCTCAATTTTTCAAGACCTGAAAGACACACAGTACCTCAAGAACCACAGACTCTACATGAAAACTCTGTAACATGGTTCTCAAGGCCACGAGTCACCACATCCCAGTACAATGCAATGTTAATGATAGTGTACAAACACATAGTGTGGCACACACTAGTAGCCATTCCTGGGGAGAAATAGCCTGATGCTATTAGGGTTTACTGACCATCAAACCTGTGCTGCTTAACGAGTCCCAGGCCAGTCAGTGACAGAAGATTGACATCTGAGGTGCTCCTGTTCTCTTCAAACCTGCATACCTCACATGCACACCTGACAGACGTGTACCTACACACAGAGGACCATGGACACTTTACTCATTAATCATATTGGTTAATTCTATTTCCACTCAGTCTTTCATTTTAAAATCTGTGCTTTGAGAATATTTGTTATATCTCACTGTTCAAATAAATACAATATTATTTTAATTTTCTGTGAACATAAAGTTTTTCACTTATACTGATCGGACTTTTAAGATATATTCAGATTGCTTTCATTGTTGTCTTTGAATGGATTATTGAGTTAATGATATAAACAGTATTTGACTTCGACTAGATACAGACAAACAAGATGATTAATCATATGTTTCTGTGTGTTTCCACAGTTCTGGGAGCTCCATTCCTGTAAGGTAGAGCAAAATGGTTGCTTAAGGAATCTTCAATCACTTGGAACAGTCGGAAATTGCATTGGATCCTTCAAGGTATGTGAAGTTGACTAAGATAGTATATCTAAGTTTGTATTGCATGACTGTATATAAATGGCAAAACAATCATATAAGAAAATTGTTTTTTATTTTTAATTTTTTATTGATATTTATTGAGATCTACATTTTTATCGGCTCCTCTCCCTGCCTCTCTTCAACCTTCCCCCAAGGTCCACATGCTCTCAATTTAGTCAGGAGATCTTGTTTTGTTTTTTTCCTACTTCCCATGCAGATTAGATCTATGTAAATCTCTTTTAGTGTCCTCATTGTTGTCTAAATTCTCTAGGATTGTGATTTGTAGGCTGGTTTTCTTTGCTTTATGTTTGCATTATGTTTAAAAACCACCTATGAGTAATTGTCTTTCTGTGTCTGGGTTACCTCACTCAAAATAATGTTCTAGCTCCATCCATTTTCCTGCAAAATTCAAGATGTCATTATTTTTTTCTGCTGTGTAGTACTCCTTTGTGTAAATGTACCACATTTTTCTTATCCATTCTTCAATTGAGGGGCATTTAGGTTGTTTCCAGATTCTGGCTATGACAAACAAAGCTGCTATGAACATAGTTGAGCATATATCCTTGCGGCAAATTGAGCATCCTTTGGGTATATACCCAAAAGTGGTATAACTGGGTCTTGAGAAAGGTTGTTTTCTAATTTTCTGAAAATTAGAAAATCGCCACGCTGACATCCAAAGGGGTTGTACCAGCTTGCACTCCTGTTGTGTCTGCATGCAGAATGGAGCGTGTTGTACTTAATTTGTACATGTGTATTGTTATGAGATTACTGCTATAGTATTCTATTTATCCTCTTCTGTAGGGAGCAAAAAAGAGAGGTTAAAAGAATGGGTAGGAATGACATGAATTAAAGTACAGTATTTTAGGGGTCAATGGGGAAAAATGGAGCAAAGCTGTTTCTCTGAAAATAGAATTGTAGAAAATTCAAGAACATTTTTCACAGCGAATGTTTTAGATTGTGTCAATAGAACTTTTGGAGTCTTCTTTGTGCCAGGAACATGAATTACTTCATGATGACAATACCCACTTAACATCTCTGGCACTCCTTACAGATGTTTGTATTAGAGCAATGAAATACAGCTTGCCAGTAATTTCTGACTCACATACAATTTTTAATATACAAACATGCAAGATTAATTTTTCAAAAAGAGAAGTTTTACAAATAAGTATAATTTAATATTAAGCCTATTTATAACACTTTAATATATTATTAAATCATTAAATTGATATTTTCATGTATTTTGGAGAAAGAAGAGTTTGATGTATTAAGTATGATGCAAAATAAAACCTTTGTAGCACCTGAAATTTCATCTCCATTTTAACAGATGCCAGTATTTTTTGTCTGTAAGAACATAAAATGGTAGGGTTTTTCTAACCCTTTTCTAGAAGTAACCATTATCAAGAAGCTCATCTATATCCTCTACATTTTCTTAATTTCTGGCAATAATATTAGGAGCACAGTGATTTTTTAAACAACCTTACTCACGTATCGTTTTATAACAATCTTATTTACATTCAAAGTATGTTTTAAATTTTTGATTGTGTCTTAAGACAAGGTCTCACAAGCCCCCTAATTGGTTATGCAATTCATAACCATCAGCCTTAAGATGATAAACACACAATCCACACTAGACAGACTTTGTGGGTTGTGATATACAATCATCAGTATTTGTAATTAAAAATAAACATTTGAAAGTCTGAAACTAGTAAGCAACAGGATAACCAAAAGTTTCAATATACCCTATTTTATGTATTATGATGTTAATCGTGCTTATCGTTTCTTGATTGTTCATTTAATTTTAAAGGCTTAAATGATAAGTGTTAGTTTTGGATTTTCTGTGTTAGGGTACACCTTGAATTAATTTTAAAGACTTAAATGATAAGTGTTAGTTTTGGATTTTCTGTGTTAGGGTACACCTTGAATTCCAATCCTATTCAACAAAAGCTAGAGATTAACCAACACAACAGTAACTGACATTCAACTTTACCCTGAACTGGAAAAGATACTGATAATAGTGACTTTAAAATCATTCTTTCATGAATGTATAGATGACAGTCAGAACACCTTCAATATACTATCTCTGAGGAACCATTTTAATAGAAAAAATACAACATTTGCCTCTTTGGGTCTGGGTTAACTCACACCCATTTTTTTTCTAGTTCCATCCATTTGAGTGTGAATTTAATAATTCCATTTTTCTTGCAGCTGCTGAATGATATTCTTTTGTAAATATACCACATTTTCATTATGTATCTGTTGGTTGGTGAAATTCTAAGCTATTTCCAGTGACTGACTATTATGAATAGAGCAGCAGTGAACATAGTTGAGCAAGTGCCTCTTTTTAGTAAGATGTTGAATTCTGTGGGTATATGCCCAAGAGTGGCATAGCTGGGTCTTGAAGTTGATCTATTCCCAGCTTTCCTAGAAACTGCCACACTGATTTCCACAGTGGCTATAAAACTTGTACTCCCACCAGCAATGAATAGTGCTCCCCTTCCCCCACATTCTTGCCAGTACTACCGACTGTCATTTGTTTTAGTGATCTTCCAGGGAGGTTATTCTAACTTGATTAAGATGAAATCCAAAAATGCTTTTTATTTGAATTTCCTTGATAACTAAAGATTTGATCATTTCTCAGTTTCTCCGCCATTTATGTTTCATCTTTGGAGACCTCTCTGTTCTGTTCTGTACAGAACAACAATAGCACAGGCAATAAGATCTGATCTGAATGAGAAGAGCTCCCTTCGTTTTCCAGCATATAAGGCTGCCCTTGAACCAGACTGTGTCAGCATTCTCATAGGTATCATATCTGCTTGAACCTAGACAATGAAACTGTGGGCTCTTGTAATCAGCACTTACACTTTAGGACCCTTCCTTCCTGCTCCCTATCCACTAGAGAAACTGCTCCCTATGCACTAGAGAAACGAGAATCAGAAACCTTAAAAGATAACAGAATCCTTAGATTTCTTATCACAAGAGAGACAAGGATACTTGGGATGTTCTCTTTCAGTAATGTCCAAAAGTCTTATATAGCACACTAAAGGCTGGCAGGAAGAAAACCTTCTGCCAACTGCTTCCGCACCCAAGGAGAAAGGCCAACACAAGCTGTTTAACAAATAGTATCTGAGTGGAAGGGTTTTAATAGTTAGTTGTGAGGTTGATTTCATCTTCTTTATATGAGCATCTCTAGTCTGAGTATTTGCAGCACTTTCTCCTCCCCAAACGTTGACAGAACCATTAGTTATTCACTCCTCAGATCCGCTCAGCCGCGAGTCTGGGGAGGAGCACAGAAAACCACCGCTAATGCACACTCCACATGGCTCTTCACACTCCCCATACTCATTGCCATTACCCTCCCACTGCATCTAGACTAATTCTAATTGATGAATTCTATCCACAAATGAAAAAAATACTCACTCGACTGCAGTGATGAAAAACATACAGAGTAAGACAATATGTTCCCTGAATGCAGCTCTTTGTTATCTTTATGGCACACCAATGACAGACAAATTAAAGAAGAACGCAGAGGCAGCCTTTCTTATTGCTCTTATGATAATAAGAAGATAGTGCTTATTTGTTTTGATTGGGTAGTGTAAATTCATGGTCCCTGGACAATTTATTGATTTGCTTAACTAGCAGTGGACGCCTGATTGAGAACGTACAGGTGTTTCCTTCTGATAGTTCACATTGGCAATTTAAATTTTATTTATAAGCTTAAACGGCTCCGCAATGCCTAGGTTCACTTCTCTGAATAATAACTTACATTTTATAAAGTAATCTTTACTAGTTCTCAGTTATAATTTGTACAGTGATCCCTTCTGACAAAGAAGTATGCACCATTTATGTGGACAAAGATAAAATAGAAAAGACATTGTGGAATATTATTGAAGTCAAGTGATAAATAACAATATTTCACATATCCTTAATGCTGGAAACCAAGCCTTTCACTGTGGAGCTAAAGTGAGCTAAAAAACACTCTCAATTTTCATAGATAGGGTTTTCTCCTTTTAGAACTCAGGTGTTTATGTTATTTCAGCAGAATACATTGATAAGAATGAAAGGTGCAGTGAACACCACTGCTGCCACAAGTTTTCTGGGACCATCTTCAGTCTACTGTATAATCTTCTCCTATCCATGCTGAAGGATGCAAAGAGATTCTTAGACTGATTTCATTTTCTGGCATTAGCTGGAGAAACCCTCCTTAAAATGACATCAGTAGTACAGTGGTGTCGATGAATTTAAAATGTACTTCACATCATCACCCTGAATTACCATTGTCCACTTGTTGAACTGTGGAGAAAAGATTCATGAATTAAAAAAAAATACTATTTTAAAATATTGGAGTATGTATTTTTAAAACATTGATGAATTATTTTTGACAGATGACAATTTATTCATGTATCCAATATATTCTGTCTACCACAACCCATCCTCATTTAAATTTTATCTAACAGTTTTATTCCTCCCTCATCCTCAATAGCTCCTTTCCCAGATTCATGAACTATAGCCTAATTTTGTGACTTGTTTAGTTTAATCATAGCTATTTGTATGACCATTAGATTTAAGGTGTCCTTTGGAGTTATTTAGGGTCATAGGTGGATAAAGATCTGAGGCAATGATTTTACAGTCCCTGAACCTATCCATAGCAAGTAGTTCATTAGGGAGCTAAGTGAGAGACTCCTGAGTCCATTCCCACCCATTCATGACTGCTCATTGGCATATTCTTAGGCAGACCTGGTGCAGACAGCAGTGAGTTTGTGATTGCAATTGCTGTATCTTACTCAGAAGATGATATTTCACATTAGATATTACTTCTATCTTTTATCTTTCTATCCCCCTCTTCGGCAGGGTTCCCTTAGAGAGGAACCATGCCAGCAGGTAGACACTAGGTACTAGACTTTTCCTGTATGGAGGGATTTTAATCAATAGCAGATATTTTAATTGTACAGGCTCTGAAGTTTTCATGATCATCTTGTTCTCTATGATTTGTATACACAGCTACTCCACTTTAATGGAGGAAACAAACCCTTTATGTTTTTTCTTTAGCCTTTGAATTGTTTTTCTTTTTCACTTCTTTTTTCATTAATTTATTTTTTAAAAAACAACCTTTTCTCATTTTATACACCAATCCCATTTCCCACTCCCTCCCCTTTTCCCACTTCAATCACTTTGCCCCCACCCCACTGCCCCAACCACTCCTCAAAGAGTGCAAGGCTTCCCATTGGGAGTCAACAAAGTCTTGCACATCACTTTGAGGCAGGACCAAGGCCCTCCTTACTGTATCTCAGCAGAGCAAGGTATTCCTCCAAGGAGAATGAGCTCCAAAAAGCCATTTCAAGCAGTCAGAATAAATCCTGTTCCCACTGCAAGTGGCCCCACAGACTGACCCAGCCGTATAACTATCACCCACATTCAGAGGGCCTACTTAGGTCCTTTGCTGATTCCTCCACTGTCAGTCCAGAGTTAATGAGCTTCTATTAGCTCAGGTATGCTGTTTCAGTGGGTATTCCCATTATGACCTAGACCCTTTACTCATATTATCACTCCTCCCTCTCTTCGACTGGACTTTGGGAGCTCAACCCAGTGCTCTGCTGTCGGTCTTTGCATCTACATCTATCAGTTGCTAGATGAAGATGATGACAATGAGACACATCTGCTCCTAGCAGCACCAATTACTTCAAGAGGAAGATGGGCATCAAAGAGGCTTCTTATGGCGTTTGCTAGCAATTTTGGCAAGAAACTGCTTCTGCCTGGACTGTTAAATTGGATATACAGGACTCACAGAGACACTTTGGGCCTGGAGGACAAAGATGGATGCCCCGACTGTGGGGAAGAACTTTGGGTGACCGTCTGGACAGTGAGATGTCTCCGTCAATTCTAGAGTTTTTGAAGTTGCTTAAAATGTACTTCCTGTTTGATTGGGTAATATTATATCCTTCTGGAGTCTTTGATGGAGTTGAAGAATAAATGGTTATAGTTATAGTTTTTCTTAATTATGGTAAAAAATAAAATAGATATAAATATTGTAACTGTAATTTTTGTTTGATACCTGTTTTGTTATACGTAATTTTACAATGTTAAAGTTAAAACCTTCCTTTTTGTTTAAACAGAAAAGGGAAAATGGTGTGGGAGGTCCTTCTATCTATGTGTTGCTTTTATTGGTAAATAAATAAAGAACTAATTTGAGCCTATGGCAAGAGCAGAACAGGAATAGGCAGGGAAAACTAAGCTGAATTCTGGGGAAAAGAAGGTCTGAGTCAGAGAGAAGCCATGGAGCCGCCCCCGGAGACAGAATGCTGAAATTTTGCTGGTGAGCCATGACCTAGTGGTGATGCTCAGGTTAATGGATATGGGTTAAATTAAGATGTAAGAGTTAGCCAATAAGAAGCTAGAGATAATGGGCCATGCAGTGATTTAAAAAATATAGTTTCTGTGTGACTCTTTCAGGGCTAAGCAGCAAGGAACAAACAAGCAGCTCGTTCCTCCAACAGAGGAGTCTTCCCCTTACTCTGCATCCTCTCCAGCATAAGCAATCATCAGTGTTTTTTATCTTATTCAAGAACTTTCAGGTTAGGAAGAACAATCACTGAATTTTACTGTATTTTCACACCAAACACATAAATATGTTTCACTTGAATGGCAGGGCTCTGTAGAATATATGTGAGAAGGAATGAAACAGGATTGGGAAATTATTTTCTAATCATTGCCTTTCTCTGCTCATGTTAGGGCAGTTCATTTACTACTGGAGGTAAAATTATAATTTGTTTCTAGTTTCAAATGTTAATATTGCTTCGCCTCTTTTCATCTTGTCAATCTCCTCCTCGGTTTTCTTCCCTGTTACTCATTATGGAGCAGGGAACACAGAACTCTTTAGATCTCAGGCATGTGTCATCATCAAACCTCCCTGGCAAGGCTTCTCTTTCTGTGAAATATTTCCAGCAAAAAAAAAAAAAAAATCTGCCTGAACAATGCCTTTGACTGGCATCCTCAAAGTACCAGATTGTCAATGCTTTAAGGGGAGAACTTCAAGACAGCTTTCAAATAGACAATGAAGGGAATTTCAGAATAGTGGATGATACTTTCTATAATTATAGATCATCAAGAATTATTCTTGGGCCGGGCGGTGGTGGCGCACACCTTTAATCCCAGCACTCGGGAGGCAGAGGCAGGCGGATCTCTGTGAGTTCGAGGCCAGCCTGGTCTACCAGAGCTAGTTCCAGGACAGGCACCAAAAACTACAGAGAAACCCTGTCTCGAAAAACCAAAAAAAAAAAAAAAAAAAAAGAGAATTATTCTTAAGTACTATCGTTTCTAGAATACTCTTTATAGTACTCATGTCTATTGCTCCTGTATCTTTCCTACAGTCTGTTCACACGCCCCGTCGCTCCAATTAAAACAAAAAATCATTGATTTATTTGTGGTTCATGGTAGAATAAGAAAAGCCCCCAAAGGAATGCAAAGTTACTGAAGGTACAGAGGGCTAAAGTGTTAACTTCTAAACTTACAGGTAATTTCCTATGAATTAATATCATAATAATCCACTCTTATTTCTTTAGATATGTTCTTACAAGTATCATGTCATAGGAAATTAATGATATAAAAACTTGTGTTATGTCAGGGAAAAAAAACCTTATCACATACAAGAGACAAAAATTGCGGAAGTTTTACTCTTAACAGTGCAGCATTTAAAATAACAGAGCAGTTCCAATATTCTTATTTCTAACTTTGGTTTTTAGTCATTATAGAGAACCTGGAGCAACAAATTCAGTATATGATAGATTGCATGAAAGAACATAAAAGGAAAAAGTAGCCTTGAATATGTATAATCATGAACTTGCATCAGCCGATGACCTGACTTCCCAAAGAATTAGAAACATTTCAAATTCTAGATCTGTCCCTACTTCATCGCCTTATGCAACAGGCATTGACCTCTTACCTTAAAATAGTCTTTGTTCCATCCTGGAGGTTATTCAACAATTAAGATTTTCAAAAAATTAAGGAAGATCAGGAAGTCATTACTGAATAGATATTAATAATTTAATCTGCACTAAACAGGGTTGTATTACCAGTAACCAGTCAAGAAATTAGGGGAAACACCAGTGCATTGCTAATTCTCAAGTATAAAGTTATATTTACATTAAATATAATCACAAGGTAGTATAAAGTTTATAGACTCCAAATCACCTTATGAAGAGCTCTAAGCCCCAAACCTGCAGCTGTGATGCATCAAGAGAGACACAAAGTACCCCTAAACTAAGAGGGATAGACATCCAGATTTACATACTCAAAGTGGGGTGAAAAACTCATACTGAAAGTTTTATTTTAGTAGTACATTAATATTTTCAAAGGTTCTTTAATTTTACCAATTTAGATTTTATTTAAAATAGATTTTGAACTCAGTGGCAGAGAACTTGAATAGCCTAGTCAAGGCCTTAAGTTCAAAGTGGAGGAGCATATTTCAAAAAGTAGTGGTCTTTCTCTATTGCTTACTTCTCTATCTTGGATTACCACGACCATCATAACTGTTGTCAGAATAAAAGTCTGCTGAGAAGTGACAAAGCAGGACAATAGTAAAAGGTGTCAAAGCACCTCCACCCTGTATCTCACCAGTCATTACATGAATGGTTACTAAGAAATATATAAAAGTAAAGGAACTTTTATTACATGAATGGTTACTAAACAGCATCATAAAAGTAAAGGAACTTGTATTAATTGGCTCCAATTTTAGCTTAATACTTGAAACTCAAAACTATGGAAAAAGCCACATTAATAGGCTAAAATGGACAAATTCTTGACTGCATAGATTGATCCAAGAGAAAGGCACTTGAAAAATACCCAGCTATTTGTTATGTATTTTTAAATTTCTGAAAAATTGAAATGTGAAAGATATTGTAAAATAGATTTTTAAAAAAAGAAAGAAAAGCAAAACAGTCAAAACCTTGAGTCACAAAGATTAATTCAGGAAAGGAGAAAAATATATGTTGAATTTCATAATTTTTATTGAAAATCTTATTATGTGTATGAAATATTTAACTTCAAAATAGAATAAAATATTCGCAAATCATATTATAGGTATCTTGAATATAAAAGACATTCACAAAACTCTATTTATGATGAGAAAACAACAAAAGAGTTTACATTGGCTCATTTCTCATCAAAACAACCAAATTCTACACAAGAAACTTAGAAGGATTTATTTGGGCTCATGGTTTGAGCAATTGCAGTCTACAACAGCAGAGAAGGTTTGATGGTAAGCTGCTGGGCAGAAGCAGGAGACTGCCTCTTTGTAATGTAGCTCTGATGAGGCTGGAGTTAACGTGGCAGAGAGGACTACTGCATAGCACAAATCGAGGTCCCACTGCAAGCATCACTCTTCCTGTAGTTAAACCTCACCTCATAAATGTTCTGCAGCATCTACAAACTGTGTGAACATCCTGGAAACAAACTGTTGCAACACAAACCTCTGAGGTCATTCACCTTCAAACTGAAACCGATACCTAGGTTTTACAGTGCTCCATAGAAAGAGCAAATGAGTTTTTTTTTTCTAACACCTTAATTGAAATATTTTACTTTGGTTCTCCAAGAACTTACTTTGGGAAACTGCAGTAACAACCTGTTTCCTTCTATAAAATTATTGCTTCTTAAAATTGCATACAAGGTAGCAGTCATCTAAAGTAAAATTAGAGGCCGGAAAGATGCTCAGTGGTTAGGAACACTTACTACTCTTGCTGAGACGGGTTTGATTACCAGTACCATGTAGGGAAGCTCACGGCCATCTGGAACTACAGTTCTGGCCATTCATTGCAGTCTTATATCCTTTGCACAGTGTGTGCATTCATACATGCAGATAAACACTCTTAAATTTTATTCACCATGCAAGATGAATAAATAAGTACTTTTTAAATAGAAAAAAATAAGAATAAAAAGTTTATCAGAAATAACTTTTAAAACCATGATATCAAGTATGATTTATCAAAATTGTTTGTGTTGGGGGGTACCCAGTCCAAGCCTGTCTGTACTGTTGGGCCCAGCTGAGGTGAATCTATCAATTGATGGCTAAGAGAAGCAATGTGTGGGCCGCGTTCTGTTCTCCCAAGCAAACACCCAAACTCATCACTATTTCTAAATGAGAGGGGACACACTCTTCCTGATTGAGCGGCTGCTGTGACCAATGTCCCCTTCAATTCAGATGAAAATTCTCTCCTTGTGTAATGGGCATTAAAACCTTCAGACAGAAACTGTAATATCTACTTGCTGTTCTCAAGAGCTCTGATTTAGAAATGAACTACGCACTCACTTTTCTAGGTTCAGTTTACAAAGGCAGGTTGGTTCTCAGTTTCGTGTGTGTGTAATAATTTGAATGTATCCCCCCCCCGCCGCCCAATAAACTCATAGAGACTGGCACTATTAGGAGGTGTGGCCTTGTTGGAGGAAGTGTGGTCATGTTGGAGGAGGCCAGATGACATTCCCTTTAATCCAGACTTGAGGTGGGAGAACACAACTGTAAATGGGGCCACACCTTCTGTAGGAAGTGTGTCACTATGGGAGCAAGCTTTGGGGTTTCTTTTACAAGCTTCATTCAGTGAGACAATCTGTAGACTTCCTGTTGCCTGCAAGATGTAGGACACTCAGCTATTTCTCCAGCACCATGCCTGCCTGCACGCATGGGTGATGCTCCCCACCATGATGGTGAATGTCTGAACTGTGAGGCACCACAATTAAATGTTTCATTAATAAGAGTGGTCATGGTGTTACTTACTTCACAGCAATGGAAAACCTTAACTAGGAGAGAGAGAGAGAGAGAGAGAAAGAGAGAGAGAGAGAGAGAGAGAGAGAGAGAGAGAGAGGAGTATATTTGCCACAATTATCATGTATGTCTGACAGAGTATGTGTATGCCCTGGTGCTGTGGAGGTTGAGGTAGGAAACAGATGTGATCTCTCCAACCAGTAAGACACTTACCTATAGATGCTTCAGACAGCAACACGGCAGCCAGTTCTTCAGGCATTTCCGAGCCCCTCACCTACTCGTATCAGCATGCAGCAGTTTTTATTTGTCAGGGAGAATCAATCAAATGCCACTTACAGGGGGGAAAAAAAGGTAGACTATTTTGGGTCATCAGTATGATTCAAGTGGTATTCTATTTTAGAAAAGTCATTTCTTTTTAAAGATGTTTTTAATATTCATGATTTGAGCATTTAATTATGGTTGATATTAAATAAAAAAGAATGAGAGCACATTTTGACTTGCAAAGTTTGAATTTGCACTAAGATAGCATTAGGCCTCACCGGGGAGCTGCAGAAATCCCAGCCCTCCAACATCCAGGTAAAGCTTATTCAACTACAGATAATTCCATCAGCCAAAATATCTTCATAAGGCAGTGGTATAGGCTAACGTTCTAGTAAATTGTGGGGAATTTATATTTAAAAGCTACTCTTCTCTCTTAGGACCTTGAATCAAAGGTCTCATTTAGATTTTACATAAATCAAAAGACACAAAGTTCAGATTTTCTTTAAATATATCACTTGAAGGTAAAAAGATTGCCGTCAGGCTGCCTCTGATTGAGATCTGTGCTGTGATGTATTCTAGGCTTACAGTGGCATCAGCACACAATGGCTGCTCCCTGGCAGGGTCTGCTCTAAGGAGGTCCCATGCAGTGCCACCTCTTAACCTCCTAGTAGTTAGAGGTGAGTATGTAGCTGACTCCATGTATGAATGGGAATCAGAGTCAAACTGGCTCTCAGCTCCTTGCCTTGTTAACCTAAGTTTTCATATTTTCATTATCTTCACTGATGAAATGGACAAAGCAATTGATTGCCTTTGCTATGAATGTGTAAGAAATGATTCATTTATAACATTAAACTCAGGTGTTGACTTCACAGTACACAAATAACGTGGCATCCCATTAAGTTTAGTGAAAATACTATCCATGTTCATTTTTTAAAAAACACTGAAATAAGTCAAGTCTGCATGCAATGTCTGTTCTGGGATCAGAGCATTAAAAATAGCTCCATTCATTTACCGGTTCGGATCACTTGAGTGAGTAAGGTCATCTACGCCAACACTGTCATTCCTCAGCTCACAGAAGAATTTAGTTCCAGAACCCTGTACATTTGATCCCCAAACCTGCATATCCTCATGAACACTTACAGACAGGTCTATGTCATGTGTGATACCTAGCACAATGCAATAGCTTAGTGTTTGCATTTAGCCTAGGCACATCTTCCCAAACACTCGATTATACCTAGCCCGATGCCAATGCCATGCAAGTGGTAACCATGCTGAGTTATTCACAGATTGATGGCCAGGACACTGTGTGTGTTCAATGACTTCATTATGAATAATTTTCAGTCTAGGGTTGTTGGGATCTGGAATGTGGATCTGGGCATGCAGAGAGCAGTCTACATGTTTTTCATAACGTAACAAAGCCATGACATCTGCAGAAGCCTATAATGACCAAGGGAGTAGATAGTCCTTGGGGGATGCCTGGCTTCGAATGCAGAAAGTTGCTTTTCTGAGCTCTGCCTTCCATAAGGGGAAGCTTGCGCAAAACACTCTTGTGCCTTGCATATTTATCATATTAAAATAAAATTAAAGTATTCGATTCTTACTAAGATAAAACAAAGATGTAAGTTTTCTAAATCTCAAATCAAAAGACTTCCCATGCTTTGACTCTGAAAGCAGCACAAAATGACTCCCTGGGGCTCCCTGCTAATTTTAAAACTATTAGACATAAGGGCTGGATTTCAAGAGACATGTGGTTCTGAATTCACTCGTTTTCCTTTCACTGGGAAACGCACGAGGCTTCGAGATTTAAAGTCAGTCGGTTCAGCAGACCATGACAAGATTTGAGTTTTCTTGATAAATACAAAAAACACATTAAGAAGCCATTTGATGCTGCTGCTATGGGAATGGATCTGAGTAAATCTTTGATTATCTATGACATTTAATTTCTAGAACCCTCAGAAACTTTTTATTTATCTAAATATTGAAGAATTTTAATTTGTAAAGGAAGCTTGTGAACATAGTGGAAGATATTTTTGGCTTCATGACTATAGGCATTCTACAGAACACTATACATTATCAGCCTCTGACAGCAAGATAACTTATTTTTGATGGTATTATTTTTCCACAATACTAAATAACTTAGTAAGTGACTTTTAGATCTTAAGAAATTATTTAAGTGACTTTTCAATATATAAATTCCATGCTTTCATGACCACATGTTAAATTCTATGTGAGGCAGTACCATACAACATATGTCTCAGAATCATCACGATCTACTGAAGATGTCTCTATAATTTGAAGATAAATCATTTCCAAGTGGATGCTCTACACTAAAATAATTAATGATGGATTTTTATTAATTATAAAACAATTTTCAAAGGTTTTTCAAAGTACGGTTATTTTAGCACAAAGATATGGAAAGAAGGTAGTTTTAATCACATAATTAAAATACCGAGTATATGATTTGATTAACCTAAGCTGATAGAAGTGAGGGAGATATTTTATTACTAATCCCGTCTCTCCACAGATTTCAGACAACAACATTTACATGGTGATTTGCATTTGAGGCTCCCACAGTGAGTTGCCCTAGTTTACCTTTCTGTTTCTGTGATAAAACACTGACCAAAAGCAACTCAGAACTGACCAAAAGAAGTTTATGTCATCTTAGAGTTTACAGGCCACCATCATTGAAGAAAGACACAGCAGGAACCTGGAGGCAGGGACTGAGACAGAAGCCATGGAGATATACTGCTTACCAGCTTACTTATGCCTTGCTCAACATGCTTTTTTATACAACCAGGACCACTTACCAAGGGATGACACTGCCCACAGTGTGCTGGTCCTTCTCACTTCTAGACCTAATGAAGAATACAACCCACATACATATCCATGGTCTAGTCTGATGGAAGCAATTCTACAGCTGATGTACCCACTTGAAACTGATAAACATTAACCAACACACTACCGTAAAGAATCCTTCTCTGTGGATTCTGATGTGTTATATTTCTATAACATAAAGGAACATTGTAGGTTTTTTTTTCTCTTTTTATTTGGGGTTCCAGCACCCAATTGCCAAATAAATACATGGAGACTTATTATTATTTATAAATGCCCAACCTTAGGTTGGCTTGTTTCTAGCCAGCTTTTCTTAAGTTAAATTATCCTGTTTACCTTTTGCTTCTGGAATTTTATTTTTTCTATGTCTTTTCTTTCCTTCTTATTCCATGTCTGGCTGTGTGACTGAGTGGCTGGGTGACTGGTCCCTGTATTCTCCTCTCCTTCTCCTTTTCCCACTACTCTTTCTTCTTTTCTATTTATTCTCTCTGCCTGTCAGTCCCACCTATTTCTCTCCTGTCTAGCTATTGGCTGTTCATCTCTTTATTAGACCAATCAAGTGTTTTAGATTGGCAAAATCTTACAACTTGATAGAGTTAAACAAATGCAACACAAAAGAGTGAAACACATCTTTGAATCATTTAATAAATGTCCCACAGCATAGGTGATTTTAACACATCTTCCACTAATAATCTACAACAGCTCATTGATTCCAACAAGTTTTGGTTAGAAATAAATCTAGAAAATTACTTTTTCACTCCAGTAAAACTGAGTCTCTCTCTCTCTCTCTCTCTCTCTCTCTCTCTCTGTGTGTGTGTGTGTGGGGGGGGTTGCATTTGCATGCATTATAGGCTAGTTGCTGCCAGGCTGTTTCTGCTCTGCATTTAATTTCCCTTCCCTGTGGTCATTCGCATGGCCTTACTTGAATCTGATAAGAATGGCATGAATCAGAAGGATGCCCGTAAGACCAGCTGATGAACAAAGTCTTTGCCCAAGGAAGATGTTTAGGAGTTCCTTAAGGTTGGATTGTGAAGACTGGCCAAATACAACCATTCTACAAAGCGGATTTCACTATTATTTCAAATTAAGAATTAGAAGGATTCTGGGGTTTTAAATGCCCTCCAAATTCTCCAAGTTTGCCGTGCGGTTGTGGCGCATGCATTTAATCCCAGTACTCGGAAGGCAGAGGCAGGCGGATCTCTGTGAGTTCGAATCAAGCCTAGTCTATAAGAGTTAGTTCCAGGACAGCCAGGGCTGTTACACAGAGAAATCCTGCCCCCCCCCAAAAAAAAAAAGTTCTTTAAAACTTCATACATGTATATATTTTATTTTCATCACTGTCATCCCATTCTTCTTTGAGACTTCACCCAAGCATTGACCTCTTCCTACTCTTAACAGGTTTCTTTCCTTTATGTGTGCCTTTCTGTTTTGTTTTGCAACTCACTACTTTCAACTGGGTACCTCCTATGACCAATGGCACCCAGAGAACGCATCAGGGTATAACTAAGTATAATATGTTTCCCAGAAGCTATAAGTAGCCAACAGCTCAGTATAGACTCTACAAGTTCCTCCTTGGTTGCTGATTGACTGTGAAGAAGCCTAATTTTGTGCCGTCCCAGTGCAAGCCTTCATAGCTGCTATGAAATCATGAGGGCATTGACTAGACAATGTGCAGAAGACAACATTTTGCATGCTTCTTCCATATTTTCTGTCTCTTACATTCTTTCTTCCACATAAAATGTTCCTTATAGATATACTCCCTTTTCAGTGTGTATTTGTTTTCTTTAGTACTAAACCAGGAGTAGAAAACCAACATTCCTACCAACTTTATTCCAGTATTTCTCATTTCCCTTCTCTGCCTGCAGAAGAAACTTCTCATCTGTTAGGCTTTTCACACTCTTTACTTCTTATTTTAACTCCACAATAAAGTGATGGAAATGAAAGAAATGTTTTGATCAACAATAAAATAAACATCATGGTCTAATTTTAAGTGTCAGTAATACTCTCTACAGCAACATAAATTTTTACTTACCAAAAGAGCTAGAATTCATATATAAAATAGCAAAAATTCCAGGACAAAAGGAAACTATTTAAAATATTTATTTATACAGTGTATAGTTCCCCACAGGTACCTCCTATATCATATGATATTCCTAAGAACATGTGCCAAAAGAGAAAATTATCATTTAGCCGTGGTGCTTGCCACTACCTGCTTATTAGCAAGCACAATTAAAGTAAACACTCGACTATTCTTAGATCTGTGAGACTGATGTATGGAACTGTGTTAGCACTCCGAGAGAGCTGAAGAATGCATAATATTGTCTGTGAATGTATAACCGGTGTGCACCCTACTGTGTTGACTGACTTCTCGTATAAATAATCTGACAGCACAGCACTGGGCCCTTTGTGTCTATCACCATGTACTCGCTCCTTCACCTGATGATGAACAGCTACATTGTTTCTACATGTTTGTCACCAAAATCAGTGTTGACGCTGCCATGAACAATCATTTATGTGCCATGAATATATGCATAGGGATTTTGCTGGCACTAAGTTTATTAAATATTGCCAGATGACTTTCTAAACAGCTGCCCAGGTTAAGCTTTTCAAATACATGTATGTATACACACAAGCACACAAGCATACATACATGTACACATGAACACACACACATGAGCACATACACATACACTCACAGACTCGTGTATTGTTAAAGCTCAGGTCTCATATACATTTATATTTTACCTGTTTCATATAGTTAAAGGTAATTTACTTTTTGGTCCAATGGTTCTTGTGGTTAGAAAATGTCAAGTTGGAAAAATAATCTAAGAAATCAACAAGAGAACACATAAAATAGACTTTCTTCAAAAGAGCACAACCTCGTCACTCAATAAGATATTTATTAACTAAAACCAGTAACTTGATATTTTTCAGTACTTATTTCTGGAATTCCTGCAACATACCTCTAATCTCACTAAAGGGAAGGTTAGGGGACTCATTGTGAGCCTTCTATGAAAATAACTTGCTATTTTGATGTTCTGCTGGATTCCAGCTTGCCTAGTTAACTGCCACAAAGCAATGAAAAGGATGCTCTATTTGAGAGTAAGGATTGTGAGTTGTCAGTCTGTAGGTGGTAAAATCATAACTGCTCTGAGTATTTTACAATATTCTGACACATCAGACCATAGAGAGGTATTACAAATTCACCCTCTGCCATGCTATAATCGTCCATATAGAGAAAGGCAATCATATACATAGTCCCTATGCAAGTTAAGCCCCTCAGCCAAAGGCAATATGATTTTATTTTCAAAATGTCATTTAATCTCCCTGTAATTAATCATGGCTTAAATAAACACTTCTCTTTCAAAGTCTCTATAAACCGGGCAGTGGTAGCACACGCCTTTAATCCCAGCACTCGGGAGGCAGAGGTGGGTGGATCTCTGTGAGTTCGAGGCCAGCCTGGTCTAGAAGAGCTAGTTCCAGGACAGGAACCAAAAAGCTACAGAGAAACCCTGTCTCGAAAAATCCAAAAAAAAAAAAAAAAAATCAAAGTCTCTATAAGTAAGATTAATTTTTATTGGCTATGTTTTGCTATAAGCATAACAATTTCAGAAGCATACTAATAACTAAATGGTGGTGGTTTTATTCACTGACCATCTATTGACTCCCTAGTATTTAACTGCTTATTTTGTACCATCCTGAGAACATTATCTCTGGTATGTTTATTATCATGATATCCAGAGTGGAAGCAGTATCTCAGAGTTGGTATAATATAGTTCAGTATGAGTGTCCCAGAACTGCTTATTCAAAATGAGTCCAAAAAACTTGGAAAAAGTATCTTGGAACATGTCTAATCAGATGGACCATTGTGCCTACATATACATCTTTTTATTTTTGCAATTAAAATATAATTGTATAATTTCCTCTTACTTTTTTCCTTCCAGTCCTTCCAATTCATTTCCCCTTACAGTCTCTATAATTCAGCATCTCTTTCCCTTTGGTTGTTATTGCTACACACACACCTAAATATGCAAGTAAAACCTACGGAGTCCATTTAGTTTACTTGTATGAGCATGATTTCAAGGTTGGCAACATAATTACATAGAGATCTTGACAGGATGCTTGTTTACTATGAAGTTCTAATAAGTGATTTCAATTATCTCATCTATAAACTTTCTATCTACTCAACCTGCAGCCAGTAAGACTCTTTTGTAGTGAGTAAATTATTCGATAAACTCTCTGAAAAAAATAAATAAAATACAAAGTGTTTTGCCATTAATGTAGCCAATTGAACATCTAGAAAGTGTATGCTTCTGTACTGTGAACATCTATTCCATAGGTCAAAGGAACACACCCACAGTAATATCTACTAATTTTGTTTGATAGGCATCTATATATCATGGATTGGTAGTTTCTATTTCAGGTGGTGGCTAGAACTCAACCGAAATGAAAATCCTGGGGACTATTTCCTTTCTCCTACTATCCTCCCAGTGGCTTAGATATATACGTGTGGTGGTATATTGAAAATAGATTTCATAAAAACTCTAGCAGGAAACTCTTACAGCTAATAAGCATTTTCATCTAGATACAAGATTATCTCAAAAACATTGGTATCCCCTACACATATAAAAGAAAATTAACTAAGGAAAAAAAACAGTAAAACAACTCCCTTCAAAATAATCTCAAATAATGTAAGATATCATGGGATGACTCTAATGAAACAAGTAAGTCTTGTAGAATAAAAAAATTATGTCTTTGAAGAAAGAAATTGAAGACTATGTCAGGAGATGGAAAGCTCTCCCATTCTCAGGGATCAGTAGGATTAATATAGTAAAAATGGCCATCCTACAGATTCAATTTAATCCCCATCAAAATACCAAAACATTTTTCATGAAACTTGAAAAGTTAATTCTCAAATTTATATGGAAAAGCAAAATATCCAGGATAGATAAAACAATCATACAAAATAAAAGAACAACTGAACATATCATCATCCCTAATTCCAATTTGTATTACAGAGCTGTAGTAATAAAGCACATGATATTGGCATAAAAACAGACACAATAATCAATGGAATTGAATTGAAGACCCAGGTATACATTTGCATCCTTATGTATACTTAGTATATAAATGTGAAATTTCTCAAAAAATTTAAACTGGATTAAAGGAATGTTGAAAATTTTCAAAAAATGTTATAATTTAATCAAACTTACCAGAACAAATGATTCGTGGGTCTAATTCAATTTAATTTTTTCAGCCTCAGGGTCAACAGGAATACTGGATGAAAGATATTCTTGTGCTAAAACTACTAGACTGAGCTGCCCATGGGAAGCCCTGACAAAAGAGAAGACATTAGTCAGAGAGTTCATAAATGAAAATTATTATGTTCTTTGTTTGAACTTCTGAGACATCAGAATCTGAAAACCCATTTAAGAGCTTGACTTTAAGATTTCACATGTCTTCCATCTGCCACAAGTCTCTGTGCATTCTACTCTCGTTAGACACCGCGCTGAACAGTGAATCAAAGGTCTGATTTAAAATCAGCCGCAAAACTTCAATATAGTTGCTAATCACACTTTCTTTGGACCATCTAAGATAATGAGGTAATTGAGCTTGTAATAGAATTCACTTATTTTCTAGAGAGTATAGAGTTTCTGAATCACCAGACCAAATCCTTAATTTTCCAAACAAGAAAATTGCAGCTCAGAAGGCTAGCTAAACTTGGTTTACCTTTTCTGTTACGGTAAAGTCAAGATAAGTAGTCATTTTTTTTCTCTAGAACAATATAAAATAGATCACTGAAATAACAAGGCTTTATAACATACTTTATCATTCACATAACTCAAAACTACACACATGGATTTTTTTCTACAAATAGAAAAGTTTTAGTACTCTGTTAAAGTTAATAATTAAAATTTCTTAAAAGCAAAATTGAATATTTGCCAATTCACATTCTGATTATGCTAATTTAAATTATGGATGTATTTTTGAGTGTTGTTATGTATTTTTAAGGTCTTCTGATTATTATAGTGCAAAGATTTGGAGAAAAGATAAGTGCACTTCAAATGGGAATACATTTCTCACTTTAATAAAATGCTTATCTTTAATCCCAGCACTTGGGAGGCAGAGGCAGGTGGATCTCTGTGAGTTCGCAGGACAGGCTCCAAAACCACAGAGAAACCCTGTCTCAGAAAAAAAAAATAATAAAATGCTTAAATTTAACACATATATCACTAATTCTTTCATAACTCTTTGAGAAATTACATCCATGACATGTGAAGGATAAACTACTTAAATTTAATTGCTTGTAAATTTATATGATCTATAATTGGTTTTCTTCATATTTCAAAGCATTTCTTTTAAGTTTCTAATATGGGAATACTTTGAACATGTAATTAAAAGAATGGGAAGTCTCTGAATTTATACTCAAAGAATGAACATTACATTTAATGAATTATACATCAAGTTATTGCGTGACATTTGGAAAAGCTCATAGGGTCCTGAAATAGAATGAAAGATTGTCCTTTAAACTGATGCATTCTCATGGATACATAATAACTTTTACAAATCAGTGATTTACTTAAGCAAAAATATGTACTTTCTCTTTACAGTTTTATTACCTAGCTACAGCTGTGCATAGCTTTGGTCTTTTCAGTGGCCAGTTAATAGTAAGTCATTTTAATCTCAGGATTCCACACACTTTCTGGCTGAATTTAAAACATCAGAGAATTGGGAAGTAACTCACCAATCAAGGTAGAAAGATCACAGGGAAAAGAAAAATAAGTTAAGATTAACAATGTGCCAAAAGGGGATAAAGAAGAAAACAATGAGTTGATATTAGAACGGCAGGAATTAACTATCACCAATAGTTATGGTGGGTTATTATTCTTAGTTCTAAGTTCTTTCCATGATTAAGGTATTCTAATTTTTGCTGTGAAACCAAATTAAATGAGAGCATGTCAAGACTGTATGACCTGATAATTCACCTTTGTAAGAACTGCTTACGCACAAAATGTACGTAACAATTATAAATATATAAATAAAGAGGTGGGTCAGTAAATAAGAACGCAGTGCTCTTGAAGAAGATCAGAGTTTGGTTCCCAGAACTTTTATTGAGAGGAAAATAATTGCCTGCAACTCCAGTTCTGGGTTTCTGACACCTTTTTCGGTTCTCCACAGGTACCTGCGCGTGTGTGCGCACACACACACACACAAATGTACACACACACATGCAGAAAGCCCCTCACACAAATACAGATGCTCATATACAATTAAACAAAATAAAACAATTTAAACATTTTTAATGTGCATATATTAACTAATGAATTTATTTAAGAAAGACAATACACAATACATTAATATTTTCTAGATGAAGTTATTACTCTGATTTAAAAAACTCTTCATAATAAGAAAAAGACATTTATTATAGTAAATGCTGTGGATCACTTTTATCACATGCACATAATAGAATTGACAAAATTAAAAGTTAAAATGTTGAAAATTGTGAAAGGAGGAATATTACTTTACACTGTATAAATTATTCTGTGATTGGTTTAATAAGGAAGCTGACTATATGGGGAAACCAGATTAAGGACACGGGGAAGAAGATGAGTGTAATCAAAGGAGCCACCAGTGGGAAACTGGGAGGACACAAGAGATATAAGATAAAAGAGAGGTAACACCATGTGACAAAACAAAAAATAATATCAAATGGGTTAATTTACATTGTAAAATTAGCTAGTAGCAAGCCCAAGCTATTGGGCCAGCATTTGACTCTCTGAACATGGCGAACAATGGGGGCTGATGAGAAGCCAAGGACAATGGCCCTGGGTTTTGATCCTACTTCATGTTCTGGCTTTGTGGGAGCCTAGCCAGTTTGGATGCTCACCTTCCTAGACATGGACGGAGGGGGGAGGACCTTGGACTTTCCACAGGGCAGGGAACCCTGACTGCTCTTTGGACTGGAGACGGAGGAGGAGAGGAGTGGGGGGACGGGGAGAAGAGTGGGAGGAGGGGGAGGGAAATGGGAGGTGGGGAGGAGGGGGAAACGTTTTTTTTTCTTTTCTTTTTCTCAATAAAAAATTAAAAAAAGAAAGAAAAAAAGAGAATGGTAAGAGTTAACTAGAAATAAACCTGAGATATTGGCTGAGCATTTATAATTTACATTAAGACTCAATATCAGTTATTTTGAAACTGTCAGGCAGGAAAAAAATGTTCACCTGCAGTGAAATATTTCCTAGAAATTGATTTATAATTTTTGAAATGTGTAAGTTTTATCTATCATATCTACTATGCATTATTTCACAACTTAATAAAAATTATTGTTACCAGAGTTATTATTGAAAAGCAATCTTTACGTAAGATTAAAATTAATGAGGATACTTGATATTTTATATAACACAGTGGTCACTGTGGCATAAATAAATTGCACATTATTATTTATAGTAGTAGAATGCAAGTTATTGTCCATTTAAATAAAATTCATTCTCTACAATTTATTTAATTAATTTCACTAGCATACAAAGTATATTACAGAAAATACAAACAAATATATGGAGCCAATAAAATAACAAGAAAAGATAGTTTGTGTACCCCTGAGGAAATGTGTCTGAAGGTATACATGCTTATATGAATGTGTACATATTAGGTCCTTGATTTTTAAATATTGGAAGAATGATTTCATAGCTTTTCACATTGGAAAAAAGACTGTCTTATGAAATATAGCTTTTCTAGCAGAGATGGAAAAGTTATAAGGCAGAATAAATATAAGCATAAATAAATAATAATTAATAATAATCTGGGTTCTTCTCTGTTACATGTCATTGGTTTCATTTGTGTATTTTTCCTACAGCAATTATATTTCACTCGAAAATACTTTTACTTACTTTTTAGAAAGTCATTTAAAAGGATTGTTTTACCATTTCATCAGTTGATTCTCCTTCCTTACTCACATATCCATGCACAAATGCACACACTACTCACAATCACTCATACACATGCACTCATCAGCTATTCCTGTGGCAATCATGAATATCAAACAACTCTAATCACTTGCCTTAGAGAATCATAAAATAAGAAAACAGACAGACACACAAAAATTCTAAGTTTCCTAATGCAGATTAATGAGATCTGGGCACTTCCCTTAGAAGACATTAAACTGTCAAATTACTGTTTCGATTTTAAACATCAATATAGGTTTCCTTAATTTATTAAGAATTGTTTATTTTTTGTGTGCAAGACTGGTTTTCTTGCAAGTGTGTATGTGCACCACATGTATATACCTCCTCCAAAGTTGGCAGGTAGAGAAAATTAACAAATAATGTAAGTTATATGAGAATACACACACACACACACTCAACTATACATATATGAGTACCTTCATACATACACACATATATATGTAGGGATATATGTACATGTTAGTATGTATGTATGCATCCAAGTATTGGTGTTGAGAATCACACCATTTCCTCTGTAAGAGCAGTATGTATTAGTTAATACTATTATCTTTATCCTCCTCTTTGCTTTAAATTGTGCAGCCAATAAACAAAATTCAATAATAAAATTTGGGAGTGAAAGCCCAATTTTACTATACTGTTATTAAGGTGAGCCTAAAAATACCTGATGTTTTATAAAATTATTTTTCCCATCCATTTACTCAGTAATTTGAGTCCTCATCCTGTGGCAGTATTATAATACGACTTTTGTGCTCACATAGGTAGAGTTAGTGAATAAAAAAAACAAATAAAAAACAACATATGAACTACAGTTCAATTCCAATTATAAAAGACCTATAATCTTAACAACAATATAGCTACTTTTCAGCAGCTTTGACATATCTATAGACTTAATATGAAGATAATTCAGATTAGCCAATGAAAAAGAAAAATAGTTGTTAGTTTCTAAATTGAGTTCCAGAGAGCCACAATCTGGGACAAGATAAAGAAAACACAAAGCGGCAATAACAGTACAGACAAAACACCAAGGTCAAGACAACAGCTGGAGAAGAATCAAGCCTGATAATTGACTAGACATATTTCTGCTGTGGGATGTTGGTCTTATACTTTGGAAAGATTTGTCTTGTACTTTTAAAAAACGCTATTTGGCCAGTAGCCATGTGAGACCCCAACTCAAAAAGCCTGCTTGCATCTGCTTTTAGCACTTGCCCTAGATAGATGGCAATCAACAGTGGAAAAGCACAGAACTTGCAAAACAACCCCAATTGTCGCTTGCACCTTGACCGCAGTACCTTGTGCCACCCACCAGTCAGGAAACATCGGGTGCCAAAATTAGGACAAACAGAGTTCGTGGTAGATGTCAACATCTTTTATGGTATTTCTGGGAAATTTGATGGAAGAAACAATTTTGGCCTAGGATTAACTCAATATGCTAATGCTGCATCCAATCATGCTGTACTCCAGACCCATTATACTAATGTTGTGGTTTTTGCCTATAAAAACTTGCTGGAATTGCTATTCGAGGTGCTCTACCTCTTTGGAGACTAGAGACACCCGGTGGCGCTATCGTTATTAAAGCCTCTTGCTTCTTTCATCTGCTGGACTGGTTAATTGAGTCGTGAGGGCTTCTCCCTCTTAGGCCTGCACCCAACAGGGTGAGGGTCTTTCAGCCAGGCAGGAAGTATAGGCGGAGCGACTAGGCAGAAAGTAGAGGTGGGAGCGAAAATAACAGGAGAAATCTGAGAAGAAAGAATCAGTCTGCAGTTGACACAGAGGAAGCAGTTGACACAGACACAGAGCAAGCAAGATAAGAACTTCTCACTGAGAAAAGGTACCAACCCACGTGACTAACATAGACAAGAATAATGTGCAAATTTAAGATGTAAGAATTAGTTAATAAGAAGCCTGAGCTAAAAGTCCAACCGCTTTATAATTAATGTAAGCTTCTGTGTGTTTTTTGGGGGACTGAATGGCTGTGGGATAGGGCAGGACAGAAACCTCAGTCTACATATTTCAGTATGATTTCTTGCAAATAGGGAGGCAAGAAAAAAAAGGAGAAAACTATTTCTAAAACTATTTTTTTTAGTTAAAAAAGTTTGTAGTTTTGAAAGTTAAATTTCTTCTACAGATTGCATTAGCAATAAATAGAAACAGGTTAGTAAAGGCCATAGAGGGGTTTGGGAGTAATTTGGAAGTAATTAATTAAGGGAGAAAGAAGATGTGTGAAGGAGAAGGAATGGTGTAGAGCACAAAGGAAGAAGAAAAAGGGAAAGACAAAGAAGAGAAAGGAGATGGAAGGAATAAGAAAAGGAAGAGCGAGAGGAGGAAGGAGAGGGAGGAAAGGGAGATTAAGGAGAAGGGAAGAGAAAAGAACAGGAAAGAGCTAAAAGGGAGGAGGAACAGCAACAATTAAAGCTAGTTACTCTAAAGCCTGAAGAATATGAGTGGATTACTCGCCCGCCCATAAGTAAACAATTCACCAATTAATAGTAATAAAAATATGACTTGCTATTGTTCCATAAGTAACAATTTACAAACTAAAATTAATGAAAATATAACTCACTAATGCTGACATATGAAAGAAAACATTTATAGCACTTTGCTTATCATTTGGTAAACTGGGTTTTGTCTTCCTCTCTGATAAGTAATTTATGTGAAATAATAAGAACTTTGAATGCACAATTCCCATTCAGAGAATCACTGGCTTCTTCTTACGATATTCTTGTCCTTGTTAACAACAACAAATAAAATCATTTTAGAAATTTTGGATAATTTTAAGCACACTCACATCATCAGTTTTGTGTCAGGGTCTCATTGGAGCCGATGCTGTTCTCAAACTTGCTCTGTAGTCAAGGATGCCCTTGGACTTCTGATCTACCTCATCCAGCCCCTGGGTGATATGATTAATGATGTTATATTAACCAAAGTCTAAAATGTGCCATATTGACACAGATTGACAACATCTTGAGTGAATATTTTATAAAAGAGGAGGCGTTAAATGTGTGACACGTAGCACTCATGGTTGATAGTTCTATCAGTCATTCAGCTGAAGACGGTAAGGCAGAACATTGGATATGTGAGATCAGAGACAAGGAGAGGTTTCTGGAAAGAGACACCTGCTCCAGTGAAATAAACATAAAGGAATTACTAACCCAGAGGTTATAAAAGCTGAAATTAGTAGGGAAAGATGTAGTTTAAACTGAAATCAGAAAGGGTTTTGTTGCTCCCAAGGCATTAGAGAGCTGACTAAGGTATAGGATATAAGTGAGGACCAGAAAGGACAAGAAAGATGGACTGAGAATATGAAGGAAAAATCAAAAAAAAATAATCAGTTTGATATCATTTATTTAGTTAATTGATCATTTGTCTCTGTCTTAATAAACTAATAAATATGTTTAATATTTTAAATTAGATTCATTAGTTTGAGGAGTCATTCAAATTATTCTAACATTATCTAAAGGCAGTGCTGATACCCTATGCTTTGACACATCCTGGTCATTGTGAGACTTGTTTTCAGTCTCCATATTGATAACTAAAAGCATTTCAGTTTCATGTGGAATATAATCTTTACTTCAGCCCTAAATTCAACTACATTTCTCCAAAGAGAATAAACACACTTAAATTCAGAAAGATTTATATATTTTTCTCTCCTAGTAGCTTCCTTTAAGGCAATTGAAAAAATACACATTATAAGAAAACCAATCACAGCAACATTAATGAAAAAATAACAGGAATAGCTTAAATTGAAATAGACTGCAAGATACAAGACTAGATCAAAAGTATTACCTTACTAATTCATAGAATTTAGACAAACCTATAACTTACTTTGATGGGTCAGTGGCTGCTGTCCATATTTTGCACTTGAAAATTAAATCTTGGACTCAAGTTGTTATTCACTGGAGGTTTGGAATCTAAATTAAGATTTATTAGACTTTCTAAATCAAATTCCTAATTGCTATAGATTGTCTTATTGGCTATATTTGTTCTGAGTAAATATTTAAAACTCATGTTTTCTGTTAACTCTACTGCAAATTGAATTCTATGTTAATATCAAAAGTTTCTTTTAAATTAGAAATAGTGCAATTTGTCAGGCAGTGGTGGTGCACACCTTTAATCCAAACACTCAGGAGGCAGAGGCAGGTGAATCTCTGTGAGTTCAAGACTAGCCTAGTAGACAGAAGCTAGTTACAGGATAAGCTCTAATGCAACAGAGAAACTCTGTCTAGAAAGAAGAAGAAGAAGGAAGAAGAAGACGAAGAAGAAAGAAAGAAAGAAAGAAAGAAAGAAAGAAAGAAAGAAAGAAAG
>JABTXL010012463.1:11717752-11805617 GCA_025134845.1 Neodon shergylaensis
AAGAAAGAAAGAAAGAAAGAAAGAAAGAAAGAAAGAAAGAAAGAAAGAAAGAAGAAAGAAAGGCATGTATAGTGGGCTTGTCTGAATTTTTCCATGTGGGAGAGAGGGAGAGAGGGAGGAAGAGAGAGAGAGAGAGAGAGAGAGAGAGAGAGAGAGAGAGAATGTGTGTGGTGTGTATGCATGTGTATGCATGTGTGTGTATGTGGAGTTTTTTTTATATGAAACCATTAAATTTTTCTTCACATTTCTCTTTATATTCTTTTATTTTAATTTTCTATATTACCCAGACAATTTCTTATACTGCTCTTATATTGGTCACAGAGAGGTTGGAAATTTTCACTTAGCAATTAAAAAAGTAAATGAGTAAAAGATTGTTGAAAGACTGATGGTTTTCACAAACAAGCTATTCATTAAGTATTACTTAAAATGCTCAAAATCTATAAAAATATCACGGCTTTTAAACTCTTCAGATTATGAGTAAGGTCATATTGCTAATCACAAAAATAAAACTGCCTGACTTAACAAAATTAAACACGATAAAGTGGCAATATTTTTATATCAGTGACAGACAATGGGCAGTTTCTGATTTTACTTAATGAAAGTTCATACAAACTACAACAGTCAGGGAGGAAAACAAATGCCACTTTCTAAGCAACAGAAATTTGCATAGAGTAATTGAGTCTCATTTCAATCTGTTTTACTCACATATTTTCCATATAATTTATGACTGCTTCATTTTGAAATACTTATTGTATTTTTAAAGGTAGATTGGTAAAGATCAGTCCAATTCTCTGCTTAACTTATCTAATGCCTGAGCTTTAATTGAGTTTATCCATCAAAGCCGCATTTCATTTGGAGAATGCATGTCAGACGAAAGCACTTAGCAATGACGAGGAAAGGGCTCTAAATTAACTAACAATAGAAGCTGAGGACAAAAAGTCTATATTCATGACCTCCTCAGAACTTTACAAAAACATTTTTGCTGCTTGAAGTTCAAAGACTGGCTAAAAGTCATATTGCTATAAATTTAAGTCATTTGATAGAAAAATATCCAAGTCTAGAAAATGCAAATGTCTTTGTATTGACAGTTTAGCATCATGTCAGTAAGTAGATCAGAAAAGCTTATATAATCCGTAACACAAATAATAAAAACTGAGACAGATGTTGGGGTACAAACTGAAGATCAGAAAAAGCAAAACAGTCAAGCCACTAGAAATGTCATATTTCTACCAAGGCTGGATGACTGAGGACAGAGCCCCAAGTTTTTGTTTCCTCCCATTTCATAGATCCCTCTAGTTCTGGGATTAAAGGTGTGTGATTCCCTAGTACTGTGATTAAAGGTGTAAGCCACCACCAACTGGATCTGTTTCTTCTTTGATCTTGTGTAGCCCAGGGTGGCCTTGAACTCACAAAGATCCATCCACTTCCATCTCCCAAATCCTGGGATTAAAAGTGTGTGTCTCCACTGTTAGACCTCTTTTCAGACAAGCTTTATTTAGTAAAACATAAGTAAAATATCACTGTATCAATCTATATGATATTTAGTATGCTTCTTTTAAAACACTCAGAAGATATTAATAATGATATAACTATATACATATAAATATATATATTGTATATTATATACATTATCAGAATTCAAAATTCTTCCATTTGTTAGTTCAAACAAGAGTTCCAATAGGATAATGGATCTGAATTGTCTACATCCTCTAAAGAAATACATGTCCATGACTAGTGTGGTGATTTATAAAATTCTAGAATGAGGAGATGAAATAAACATATTCCGCAAACAGCAGCATTCTGGCTTCAGTCTTGTCACCCAGGAAATGAAGCCTATTCTTGTAAAAAACATGAAATGGAACCCTCCAGCTCTCACGATGACATCTTAAAAATGATTTCTGCTCTGGGAGAGTGATCAGAAATATGTGTGTTTATCTAGGGATTGACAAATATGGGAATGGTGCTTAGCTGTGTCCAGTGAACTTGCTTTGGTGGCCTGCTTAGTAGACAGAGGAGTTTGCAAGAGGCACAGTGCTACCACAGACCCTAAAGTGGGCTTATATTAAGTGCACTTCATATGTGTTGTAGGTCACACATGAACATGTGCACTGCTGTCAATGCCACAGGCACATCATGTTCCCGTGTTTCATGGTGGAACTCCTGAAGGGATTTGCATTAGTTCCAGCTGTAAAGACCTAAAACTATAAACGGTCTCTGTCTACTTCAAGATAGTCCATACACTACCTTCTGGCTGAGTGCGCAAAGAACCATCACCCTTCCCTTCCATACTATATCAAATAAACCTGTTGATAATTTTCTTCCATTGAACCTGGTTAAACAGAAATAAAATAACCAGACATTCACAAACCTCAGCAAGCCACATGTAGGCCAATCATCAGAGTAGATGTCTGATAAAAACCACGGCATTACAGAGAGTTCAGTGGTCTGGATGACACCAATGAACCCAAGACAAAGACAGCCAACTTCATCTAACCAGTCTTAGTACTTAAAAAGTAATAATTAATGTTGGCTTTTTTTGCGGAATTTGGGGGTGGGAAACATCAATGCCACTTAAGTATGAAACTCTTATCAAAATACCAAGAAATCCAATGAGCTATTTTTTTCTAGTGGGAAACACATAAAACACCGTCATTCTAGAACTAAAAATCACATCATCAAAAGGTGCTCTCTGACTTGGCTTCTGGAAATAGATGACATTGTGCTCAAAATGCATGGGTGCGTGGTAGACCTTGATAGGTCAACCACAGAACAGATTTCATTCAGCGTCAGAGCTATGCCACTGAACATACAGCATAAATCCTAAAAGACAGTTTCTGTCTTTTTACCAAGTATTTGTGTGACTTTTATTAAATGTTACTTTATCATTTGACAGTTCATCACCTATAGAAATGTCACTTGATTACTCTCACTTCCATCCTCTCATGTTCCTGCTACCTTTGTCAAGCCTCTCTTCCTTGTAAGTGCCTTTCCTAAATTATTGCCTTTTTGTTTTGTTTTATAACCCAAGAGTTTAGCAACAGCTGCATACATGAACATGGTTTTAGGAATATCAACCACAACCTGCTTTCGTGCATCATGAAGTATACAACTGAAGAAAATAACTGCCTTCCCCCAGAATTCATCAGTAACCAATAATTTATCATGGAAGGAGTAGTTCTCCTGAGGTCCTCCTCAATCTGTGATTATTCATAGGCCAAGTATTGTACAAGCCCAGTGCAGGAAAAATAGATGTTGCATGCTGAGAATTATAATGGCTGTCATGCCCAGCAAAGAGCAATGCAAACCTTGTATCTTTCTTCGGCCTTATATCCTTTCTTCCCACTTTTATCATGTTCCCTTGGCATTATCAAGAGTGATATGGATGTTCCCTTGAAGACTCAGCATTCAACAGAGACCAAGTGTTTGACCTTAGACCCCTGAAACATCAAGACACCATTTATAATTTATGCTCAGGTCCAAAGTTTACTACATGAATTGCATCTGTCTTCAAATAACACATGAGATCATGTTTAAAAACATCATTTTACCCAGATACAGAAAGACAACTATCACATGTACTCACTCATAAGTGGTTTTTAAACATAAAGCAAAGAAAAGCAGCCCACAAATCACAATTCCAGAGAACCTAGACAACAATGAGGACCCTAAGAGAGACACACACAGATCTATCCTACATGGGTAGTAGAAGAAGACAAGATCTTCTGAGTAAATTGGAAGCATGGGAAGCTTGGGAGAGGATTGAAGGGGAGGGGAGAGGCAGGGCAGGGAGCAGAGAAAAATATAGAGCTCAATAAAAATCAATTAAAAAATAAAAAAGAATGTCCTTGAGGTATGTGTAAGTTTTGTGAAGAAGTAACTCAAGTGCCCATGATTATTCTTTCAGTTTCATTGTCTTCCTTAACCAACATATGACTTCATGAGAAATCCTCAAAACCAGTAATCTGAGCAAAGAAAAAAATATTCATATCTCATTAAAAATAGTAGTGGTAGATATGCCCCCCCCCCAAAGTGCATGTTTCTAGATCTGAAACCTCATTCTCAAGTGGCTTTCGTGAGAGGGAGGACAGTGGTGAAGGGAATTACTCTTTGTGCACAGAGTTTTCCAAAGTGCATACACTTGAATACCCCATTCCTCTTGCAATGGACAGAGCTGGAGATGCTCATCTGACTGGGGAACTTTGGTGATCGGCCAGGCAGTGTGATCCAGACTCTGAAGGTGGGCAGCTGAACAACTGAAGACAAGGCACTGTATGGGAAAAAAATAAACAGACCTTTTCCAGTGGAGTCAGACCATGAAAATATTTCTCACTCATAGGGTGAGTCTCACCAAAGACTTATTTGATCAGCAGTCAGGATAACAAGTGTAGAGAGACCTTTTGATGGTATATATTCAACTCCAGCTGGAAACAATCAGAAGTGCTGAATGGCACCTTCAAGATGCTGTGTGCTCTATGATGGTAAGGGAGTGTTACCTGTTTCTGCAAAGCTAGGTTTTCAAGCTTTGGAGCCAAAATAAAATTTAAAAATCACTTCTTTTGTCATTATTACTCTATGTATATCTTTAGTGAATAGTTTGTTTGTTTAAGTCCTCAATGTTTTGGGTTTTGTTTGGTTTTGTTTCCATCTAGAGTTCCCCTAAAAACATGCAAGTTTATACTTGAAGATATAAAAGAGTCTCTATAAAACTAGAATCCAGAACTTTCCTGAAACTATCAATGATCTACTACATATGGTGACATTCTCTCATTCATTCCTGTAGTCAATCAACAAAAATAGACATGGGTAGATGATAATTCAATAGATGATGAAAATGAACAAACAATTATATATATATATTTTTAAGATTTATTTATTTATTATGTACACAGTGTTCAGCTCCATGTCTGCCTACAAGCCAGAAGAGGGCACCAGATCTCATTACAGATGGCTGTGAGCCACCATGTGGTTGCTGGGAATTGAACTCAGGACCTTTGGAAGAGCAGCCAGTGTTCTTAACCTCTGAGCCATCTCTCCAGCCCCCAACAATTATATTTGATATATTCCTGGGTAGAACTTTCTTTTGAGAACCTGAAACAATACAATTATTTTTACGTGATCACCATTTATATTGTGGTAGCTCATCAATACCAAAAATACAGTATCTAATATTTACTTAATATTTAACAGGTAATAGAGACAATGTTAAATTACTTCAGTCAATAATTTACTATTCATTCTGGTCTTACAGGATTCATAGTTTTTCAGTATTAAAATAAAGAAATTGAAAATAAGCATCTCACCATCATAAGCCAAATACATTTCTGAGACAGGAATGAAATCCAGAGAACATAGTTTAAGCAAACGCTCTAAACAATTTATATGACTTCTATTTATTTCAATGCAAAGCAATGAAAGGCAGAAGACTATCAGGATATATCTTAGTAAGATCTAGTTAGCACTGTTTTGTCTCTTAAAGATAAAATGTATTTTTGAGCATAACTACTTTAGTTTTAAAGGTATAATCCTATATCCTTGTGCATACATATTTAATACCCTCCACTTATACATACATGTGTTTATAAGATGAAATCATTAATAAAACAGAATGTGAGAGACTATGATCCTTCACTATTCTTAGCCATAAACAGAAATGATGACATAGAGGAAAGGGAATCACTTCTCTTTATTGCCAGCAAGTGCATTACTGCCCACTGCATTGTAAAATGAACAGCTAGAAAACACTTGACCAGCCGAGACTAAAAGCATCCCCACACTACTGTTCTTTTTAAAATAAAATATTCAGCAGCAAGATGAAATAAGCAACCATGGGAAGAGGGTTTTCAACATAAAACTAGGAGATAGATTCTGTCAGAGAGTTGCAAAGCACTGGAAAGGATCTCACCTCCAGGCCTGCCAGTGGCGATGATGCTGGGCACAAGAGTTGCAGTAATCAATCTCAGTACAGCTGCACACAGAAGCGCAATCAGAATCACGTTGTTTGTAGTTTGAATTGCAAGAGAGAAAGAAGCTAGATGAATAGGTCAATAACACCCTTCGCATGCACCTGGTAATTCAGTGTCCAGATGATAGATTTGGCAAGATTTAAATGAAGCCATTAAACTTTCAGAGGTGATTTCTAACTCGTTTGGATATAGATTTCTTTTCTTTTCTTTTTTTTCTATTTCAACAGACCCTTAAATTTACTATCTATTTAGAGTGAATAGATTTTAAAAACAGTCGTATACATTTTAAAAATTTGACATAAGGGATAAAAACAATAAAAGAGTTATCCCTTATGTGTGTCTGTTACATGTCAGAAGAGCAGAATGTGTTCTGAATTGATTCCTAGAGAAAGTAATGTAAGTATCCACATTGTACTCCGATTGATGGGGATGCATGTCTACAGGTGTGGCTTTCCTGTGATAAATGGCAATAAGCAAGTTTGAGCACATTAAGTATTGAACACGTTAAGATGAAGACAGTCTCAACATTCTCAGTATCACATGGTGCCACATTTCCCACATTCATATTTTAAGAAACATTAATTTGCCCTTGAATACTTCAACAATCATCTGTGTTCTGTTTTAATTTCCTGTATTGTGTTTACTAGGCTCACAGTTTAGCTGGTGACTGAGTATCACTCATTAATTCTTTCAAGGCTATCCCAAAACTACAAAGGAAAGATATTTCAAATTTCTCTTTCCTTGGATCTGTCTTTGTGCTCTTCCTTGCTCAGCACTGATGTCTCTCAGGTGGAAAGCAAAAGAAGTGAAAAAACAAGTACCTAAAAAGTCACCCCTTCGTGGTCTCTTTCTCCCTCTCTCTCCCTCTCCCTCCTCTTTCTAACCTTAATTGTTTTATAATTCATTTCTTTTTTCAAAAGATAATTCAACATGTTCTAATTAAGGACTATATAACACTTCACCAAAATGAAGGACTAATGAGATCACACAGCAGGTAACCGTGCTTTCTGCAAAACCTGACAACCCAAATTCAACCCTCGGGCTCACATAGAGAAAGAGACCTGACATCAAGTTGTTGCTAACATTCACAAAGGTACTGTGGTGGAGGATGCATACACACACACACACACACACACACATACACAGTAAATGAATAAATAATATAAAATCTTTTTTTAATTTACCAAAATTACAAATGTGTCATTTATTCCTTTTATAATTTTTTATGAAAATATACTTAGGTTTAGTTTTCCTTGAGATCATGTCTGTCTATGTAGTTGAGATTGGCTTCACAGACTTCAGCCTCTTGAGTGATGCATTATCACACCCACCTGAGAAACACTTCTGATTTAGTAGTAACACCCAGGTAAACTGCAGTCATGATTGCCGTGTCTCCCATATTTGCAGACATGTATACTTAGGAGCTGAATAGAGATTGAAACTATTATTCTAAATGTTGGTTCCCCCTAAACCATCAATATACCTTTTTGGTAGATTTTCCCCTTAAGCTTTTTAAAAATCCTTTTAAAGATGTAAAAAAAAAATCGATAGCAGTGATCATGGATCAGGTAGCAAATGATTACTTAGTTTCACTTGGACAATATGAATAGAACTTAGAGGAATCCATCTGTTCTTTCTATGAGCTTTGAGAGCAGAGTAAATCAAGTTCAGTTTTGAGAATCAAAACGAGTCAAATAAACAACGCATTTAAGGAGCTGTGAGAAAGATCTATTAGTATTGAACCAAACTATCAAACTTAAGAAGAGCCTCCGGAGCCTCCACCTACTCAAAGGGAATTCATTGTAAAATTCTAGCCTGTCTTAGACTATTTCCCAAGGTTTAAATAACAAGAAAAGAAAACTAAATCAATTATTCATATCAATTTTAACTTTGAAGAATTTTAATGTTGCTTTTCCAGATTTACTTTGTGAATTGATTACATTTATAGGAAAATCATTCAGTTGTGAGATTTCTTCTGTGTACAATCTAAAAGCCTAAAAACACCCCTTTGCTCAGGGACTTAGGAAAAAAAAGTGAATTATAATCCAAAGCATCTTCCGTCATGTGGATCCAGAAGTGACAGAAAATCAAAGAAAGAAAATGAGTCTGAAAACTCTGTACTTAATCTCACGTGACTTTATTTTGAACTGGTCTAACAACCAAAATAGGACCCCTCCTTATCCTTTCCGGCTCCGGAATGGAAAATACAATGTATCCAGACTCATATAATGAGTTCATGTGATGGTTCTCTTAGTGCAGTATGTTTTTATTTAGCCTAAACTTTTCGTTTAAAAACGAAGGTGGGAGCCCTCTGTTTCCTCCCAATTAATGTATATCAAAGCTCGCTGTGATGTTTCTGCAAGGCTTCCGTGGGAAGCACTGCAAGTGCATTCTACAGAATGCCAGGTATGATGTCCTTGCTAAGTGAATAATCCGTTCAATAACTAAACATTACTAAATATTTATACACATAAATGAAACAAAGGAACAAAAGATCAAGTGAAAAGAAAAGAGAAATAAAATAAATAGAAAATGGCCTTTTGAATTCATCTTTTGAGCATCAAAGAATATAAAAATATGTTTTTTTTTCATGAAATAAAACTATGAATCCAGCAACACCTTTCTATATTTGGACACCGGCATGCTTTGGTTTGCTCAGAGCAAAACATTTTCTATGTAAATGAATGTTTTTTTCAGAAGCTGTATTCTTGTCAAATGTATAATACATACAAAATAGCTAGAATTCAGCCAATAATAGTGTATTATCTCACAGGTCTGACCTTCATTAAGAACAATACAGAACATCATTAAAATGTGTGAATAGTAATTTAAAGTATGACTCTTTGGCGAGAAGAATATGAATTTGTCATATTTATAACAAGTACAGGCTCAGAAACAACAACAAAACAGCATTCATATCTAAAGTGTTCCAAAGAGAACAGCATAATTTTTCTGGTGGAAATCAGAGTTTAGGAAATTGCAATTATGGAAAGAGTTGATAAAAAGTTATGAAAAACATATATTTCCATTCACACTGGGAGTTTTGTGGGGAAATTAAATGCATGACTTTTACTCTAATTTTGTTCCTAGAACAAATTTAATTGCTTTCTAATGATATAATTTTAGTCCTCAGTTTAACATTTAAATAGATGATCCACAGTGATGAATTTAAAAACAACCATTTGAACCCATATGCATTAAGATTGAAACTCAAGCTTATTCTCATTGTTGAGTATCAGCTATACGACTGAGTGTCGCTTACTTTCCATCCATTTCAACATCATTTCTGTTAACTTAAAAAATGATTTTAAAAACAGTAAAAGAATAGGAAGACTTGAATGTTTGAGATATTTAGAAGTTCAAAAAAATACTAGAAAAAAATGACATTCCAATGTCTTCATTTTCCACTTCTGGGAGATGGTAGTTCATCTTCTCCTTGGGAATAACACTATTAACTCTATGTTTCCTTAAAGATGGAATTTTTGTGTGCTTTTGGCTATTGAACAAACACTGGTAATGGACTGGAACCCAAGTACATGCTGCTTACAATCTCTCTTACTTCAGGGATAAGAATGTGAACTGGTTTACATATTTCTGTCCATCCTTATTCTTTGGAAAAAAATAAAGGACTCTTCCTAGATCTGGAGATCTGGGGCAAGTCTCAGAAGTTTCTACACATTCTACAATCATCCCTGTGTCTTTATAAGCCAGATAACATTCTATGGACCTAGAAAATCAATATGACCAACCTACTAGACATCAACCATTGGAAAAGAGGATAATATAATCCAAACATCTCAGTAAGGGTAAAGTACTTTGATTTTCTGTTAAGTATTTCAAAATTTATATTTGATCTTTGATCTTTGTTTATTATTTGATTTAACAAGCTTCAATGTTATAACTTGAGCTAGATAAAATTTTCTGAAGGAAGCATTGACAGTTTAATACTGTGAGGAGTTTCAAAGATACTAAAAGGACAAAGATAACAGAATTCTTAATTTCTACTCTTCAACATAGGTATCATGATAAAATACTCCACTTGAGTTTATTACTATAAAAATAAAACATTTATTGTACAACTTTTAAAAACTGCAGAGCTAAGTGTGAAACTTTGGTTTGAAGGAAGGAATGACATGAACCACAACTTCTGGTGATTCTGGAACTGGGAAGATGTTTCTAATATCATGATTCCATAATTATTAATTTTATCCATTAATAAACAAAAGCAAGGTTAAGTTTTTGTACTATTTTCCTAGGCACAATAACAAACATAATAGTATATACTATATTCATCCTCATGAAGAATACGATCAAGTAAATTTAAAAGCATGAGTTGCATGTATTGTCTATATGAGTTATTGTTTGTTTGAGAGTCTTGTGTTGCTTGTTACGTAGTGCAGAATGACATTGAATATTGATTATTTTACCTACAATTTTTACATCCTGAGATTACAGGAAATGTGCTACCATACTTGGCATTCAATGAGTCATTTTTAGTGTTCATTATAATCATAATCAATGATGATGTCACATTCTCTAAGACCTAACACTGTACTTTAGAATGCCAACTACATCTATTAAAAATACATTTTGGAATTGGAGGCAGAAAGAATATAAGAGCAGGAAGATGCATCAGAATCCAATGAAATGCTGTTCCATTGATGTGACATGACAATCATAACAATGAACCAATAGCAGATTTCCTGAATTACATAAGACCTACACTGACCACACCAGCCTAAGATCCAGTGTAGACAGGGAAGGTTCTCTCCAGGCCCCACCTGATAAGGAGGGTATGTTGGTAGTGGATAGCTGCTGTGGGAGGAAGAATCATTCTTTCAGGAAGTTTGGTCACTGGTAAACTTCCATTGCTTCAGTAACTGGCTTCACATCCATACACATATAGTTGATCTTAATTGGACTTAGTAGGCTATCAAACAAAACAAACAAGAAGTCATTGGCTTGGCAGGGGATAATGTTGGAGGAGATAGTGGTAGAAGTTGGAGGAGAGTAAGAAGTGGAAAGGATCATGTTTTATTGTATATGTTTGTCCTTCTCAAGAAGTGAAAAAACATAAAACTTTGAGGGGAATATTACTCCAAAAGAACATATTTACTCAATGTATAAACTGTAGTAAACTATGTTCAAGCAACATTTCACAATTGCTCTGCTTATCCACATTTTAATGTATTCCTTCTGGCTGTGTTATAGAATGTTAAAGAAAATGTCTGTCATGTAAAATACTTATCAATACTTTAGACATAAATTCATAATTCTTCTGTGTTTTCTTTTTACTATTTTTATTAAGAATTTTTAATACAATCTTTTCTCATTTTACATAGCTATCCCTGTTGCCACACTCTCCCCTTTTGCTGCCTCCACTTTCTCCCCAACCCACCTTGTCATCCTCAGAAAGGGTAAGGCTTCCCGTGGGGAGTCAACAATGTCTCTGACACTTAACTTCTAGGCAAAATCAAGGCTCTGCTCCTCCCCTGAATCTAGACTAAAGGTATCCCTTCAGAAAGAATGTGCTCCTAGATGCCAGGTCAAGAACTAGGAATAAATTCTGGTTCTACTGCTAATGCCCCCATAGACTGTCCAAGACTTACAACTGACCCCCACATTCAGTGGATTGAGTCTGGTTCTTTAGAGTTTGCCCACTATCAGTTCAGAGTCCATGAGCACTCACTAGCTCAGGTCAGCTGTTTCTGTTGATATCACCATCATGGTCTTGACCCCTTTGCTCATATTATTACTCTTCCCTATCTTGGGCTGGTCTTGCTCATATTATCACTCTTCCCTATCTTGGGCTGGTCTTAGGTAGCTCAGTCAAGGGCTGCACTCTAGACCTCTGTATGTACTTCCATCAGTTGCTGGTTGAAGGTTCTATGATGACAATTAAGGTAATCATCAGTCTAATTACAGGGGAAGGCCAATTTACGTGTCCTCTTCACTGTTGCTTAGATTGCTAGCAGGGTCATCCTTGAGGATTTCTAGTGCTGTTTCTCTACAACCCTTTAGAGGCTCCCTCAATCAAGATATCCCTTTTCTTTCTCTCCCTCACTGTCCTTCCCGCTTAATTATCCCATTCCCTCATGTTCTCCTTCTCCCCCCCTTTCCCCCTTACCCTTATACCCTCCATTTTAAAGAAGATCAAAGGGATACAAATTGGAAAAGAAGAAGTCAAGTTTTGCTATATGCAGATGATATGATAGTATACATAAGTTACCCCAAAAATTTGATGACGGAATTCCTAAAGATGATAAACAGTATCAGGTATGTGGCAGAACACAAGATCAGCTAAAAATAATCAGTAACCCTCCTATGTACAAATGATAAAGGTGGTGAGAAAGAAATCAGAGAAACATTACCACTTACAATAGCCACAAATAATGAAAAATATCTTGGGATAACACTAACCAAATAAGTGTTTTCATATATATTTTTTTATGTTTTATGTTTTATGTTTTATATTTTTATATGCTTGTTTTGTTTTTAAGTCATAATCATTAAAACCAGATAATTTTACTTTTAAAGATACAAAAAAAAAAAGACAGATACCTGCTTTCACATTTTGACTCCTGCATGTTAGACACGGGGGAAGAAAAAAATAATTGCATTGCATTTTGTGTATTGAACAAATTGTTTTAAAATAGAATTTTATGAAGGAAAAGAAGTGAGAATGTGTTAAGCATTAAATATTGCCTCTTAATGTCGAAAGTAAGATATGGAGAGTATGACTCAAAATGGCATGAATCTACTAAAGCTTCAGTGAAACAGGAATCAAATCAAGAAAATAATATATTTATATACTTAGGCGAAGCAGAGATCCAAGCAGGAGTCGATAGAAAATAAACTAATGGGTCATAAAATACATGTAATTTTTATTTAAACAGGATTTATTTAATATAATAATAAGAAAATCAACCAGATGAACATTTAACAAATGCCTGAACTTCCCAGGTGAGATAAAGCAACCTCTCTCTACAAATCGGCCTGATGCTCAGTGCACAGCAACAAGAAGACTAGAGATGGTCCACATTCAAATAGAATAAAATGACAAGATAAGAAATACACAATTGAGTCTATTCATAAGGATTTTAAGTGCCATCTACTTATGTGTGCATGTATCTGACCTCAGATTTTATTTTTATACAAGTCATTGAATTTATTAAAAAAACCTTCATTTTATATAACCAATGATTTTTCAGTAAATTACAATAAAAATTAACATCTCACAGAGATGAAGAAAGCAATAGTGAACACAAAAAGTATCCGCAGTTCATCTCCCACACCAAATGACCTTTTGCATTTGAGCTCCATATGAACTCAATTCAAGTTCCTGTTCTTTGCCTTGAAGGGGTTTTCTAAGTTGTTATATATGAGGCTACCAGTGAGCAGCTAAATATGCTAGTTCATTTTCCATCTCTGTTCTTCGCAATTGCACCATTCAGTTTTCAAATGATATTTAAGATTTCAACAAAGATTAATATAGCACCAAATAATGGTGGCACATGTGGAGAGCATTAACACTGCCCTTTACCCATCTTGAGCATTTCACATTTGTTTGTTTAAAATATGAGCAGTGCCACGTGTCTGCAGGCATCTGGCATACAGATGGAGAATTATGGGTACTAAAATATCATATCTATTTTGGTGGAGTAATGAATACCCCTGCGTATGTTTTCTTTGAACAAGAAGTTGGATAGTTTCGTGCAAAGTAAAAGAAAAATAGGCTAAAGTATTATTATTAACTTGGAAATAGCATGGAAATAAATTTACGGAGACCACTTAAGGCAAAGGTACAAGTAAAACATAGCATTTAGCGTGAGTTCAAGATGAAATGTTATCTACAGAAGGGGAGAGTCAACTGAAGGATTAAGAGTATGTGTAAATATGTGATCATTCACAAAGGCGGACATTACGTGCCCACACTTAACAGTTGTCCAATTCAGTGGAATGCAGAAACATACATCCTGTTGCCATGATGAGTACATAAGAAATAAACATAAAGCAAAGAAAACCAGCCCACAAATCACAATCCCAGAGAACTTAGACAACAATGAGGACTCTAAGAGAGGCATACATAGATCTAATCTACATGGAGAGTAGAAAAAGACAAGATCTCCTAAGAATTAATAAAACAACTCAAACATTAATAATGGAGATTGCTAGAATATCACAGAAACCCAAAGAGGAATTTTGGAAAGCACTTTTGTTTTGTATTTTTAAAAGATATTGTATTTTCTGTATCTATCTATCACTCACACTACTCTCCTATTTATCTGTCTGCTTCAGCAGGAGTTGAGCCTAAAACCACCCACATCCCCTGTGGCACAGGCAAGGAAAGTACTATGTATTCTAGACATTTTATTGAGAACAAAGTATAGACAAAACACAAAAAACAGATTTATAAATCACAGGAGCTGAGAAAATATTCAAGGTGCCGTTACTACCCGTGAAGCCCACATACTATGCAAACGTACTCCACCCAGCTAAAATTTAGGAAGAAAACAAATGCACATATGAAAAGTGATTAGGTTACTAAATCATCTATTTTCAAAGGAAAAATAATGGTTCTAGCACTCATGCAACCGAAGCATCTCGTCAATAGGAAATTAATTAAATTATAAGAAAAAAACATGTCTGATGATAAATCCATGGTGCTTGAATCAAATTATTTGTGTTTAAAGATTTTCCATTTGAAGTATTTTTTCTTCAGATACATAAGAGTCCAGAGCGATCTACTTAATCCATATATACACTTAAGCATTTTACCCATAAAGAAGATAAATAGATCAATTACCTCTAGGCAGTCCAATAAAAGTCATTTCAAAGTCAGGCAAATGTTAGTGCCATGTTTTGAACAATGGACCACTTTAAAAGTACAAGAAACTTTTTCTGCTAATTTTAGTACATTTGCTTGACTTCCTTCATCTTAACACACAAGTTTCTCACTCTCTACCCCTCTTTACCAGTATTTGACTGGCTTTAGCAAGAATAATTAGGCAAGGATTGTCACTATCTTCCTTGGTTTTTCCTTGAAGAAATAATTTTAAAGTAAATGCCATGATGCTCCATGTCCTTTTTATGGAATCATGACCTCAAAATGCCCTATCCATGATTCTGTGCCTAGATCTCTGCCTCCAAGTTTGCAGTCCTCCTTCTGCTTAGTTAGATATTGGAGGATACATTAGAAGTACAACCAATACCCTTCACCCTTGTAGAGTGGGAAGGAAATGGATTTTCTACAAGAATTCATTGCTTTTCACTCACCCAAATCTCCCCTTTTAAAACATGTTGTTCATTCTATATTTTATTAATAGAAACATGAATCATATCATAAGATTTTCAGAGGTAAATTAGAAACCAAAAGTAATATTCTCTTCACAACATCAGGAAAAAGATGTTGTAAATATTTACTTTAAAAGAGGAATTGCAGTGGCTGGAGAAATGGCTCAGTGGTGAAGAGCACTGCCTGCTCTTCTGAAGGTCCTGAGTTCAATTCCCAGCAACCACATGGTAGCTAACAACCATCTGTAATGAGATCTGGTGCCCTCTTCTGACCTGCAAGCATATATGCAGGCGGAACACTGTATACATAAGTAAATCAACAGATAAATTTTTTTTTAAAAAAAGAGGAATTGCAGGTGTCTGAGCTACTAAAGAACAGCAATGGTAAATGCATGTCCTTGCAAACATTGGATACTTCTAAACTGTTGTGCAATATGTAGTCAATCAATTGACCATAGCTAATACTCTTTCTGAGATGCTAGCTTTTGAAATATCAGTGTTGTGGACTCAGCAATTTACCCTGTACTTACTAAGGACACACATTGAGAACTTTCATATCAATGTTCACTATTCATACATGACAGTAGTTTACCTTTGTGTCTTTCTATCTCTCCTTTTGGTCCTAGCAAAAGCTTGTAAGGGCCTTACAACAACAGTTAACATCTTTTTCTATTTTAGTTTTTGAACATTTTAAGAAGAATTGTGATTATTTATATTCTAAACATATTGTTGAATTCAGCTCTAAGAAACAAATTTTCAGAATATATAAGGAAATGCCAAAGATGAAGATGACTAATCTCCAATTAAAAAATAGGCTAAAACACTATTTCATAGGAACCTCTCACAATTAACCAACAAATAAATTTTTTTTAATGCTGGACTTGGTTAATCCTAAGAGACATGTAGGTTAAAATAGGAGTGAGACATCCACCTATCTCTGATCAAATATCTACAAACTGCTTTGGAAAGCTACAAACTGCTGGCAAGAATACAGAAAAAAAATATATTAAAAAATATATATTATATAATGAACACATTTCAGAAATCATGGGAAAAGTGTGAAGATCCATAAAATAAAACTTCTACATGGAACTTCTATATATTTCAGCAAACTCACTACTGGGTATGTACCCAAAAAGCATTGGACACTGAATTTACATGATCCAGGTAACACCATTATTATTACAACAGAATTTACAACTGCCCAAAGGGCCTTCAGTAGGCAAGTGGATTTTTTTAAAAAAGTTATATTTACACAGTGGAATAAGTTTACACAGAAATTGAATAAAATTCTGGTGTTTGCAGCAGCATGGATGGAATTGAGACATTGTGTTGAATGAACCAAGCCAAGCCGAAAGGACAACTACTACAAACATCTCACTCATTCATGGAAATGACAATGACTACAGACATCTCACTCATTCACAAAAAATGATAATTAGTGTTGTAGATGCTTGCAATGGAATAGAGGACACTAGAGATGTGGAAGGTGAGGGATAGGAAACCATATTTCTTGACCAGTCAATCAGTTGACTCCACACACTTGCCCACAGCTATAGTCCAGTATTAACTACACACAGCAGTCTGTGTCCTTTCCTGATATGGCTAGCTGTGCAAAGGACATAAGCGAACAACAGTCCAAGGTGTTCAACCACACACAAAGAAATCCTCTCTGAGAAATAAGCCAATATAGAGTAAGTAGAGCTGAGATCTGAGAAGAGAAATCTAGATTTGTGACTATCTTGATGAAGCATTCAGATTCATTTGTTTCAAGTCAACAAAATCAATAGATATCTTTTTTTTTTCAAAACTGTACAATGTGCTATTTCCCACCACACTTAATGAGATTTCATTACCTACATAAAGGAGAGTCCTTATTGATAAGGAATTTTTTTTTTTTTTGGTATTTTTGAGACAAGGTTTCTCTGTAGCTTTGGTGCCTGTCCTGAGACTAGCTCTTGTAGGCCAGGATGACCTCGAACTCACAAAAAACCACCTGCTTCTGCCTCCCGAGTGCTGAGATTAAAGGCATGTGCCACCACTACCGGGCACTGATAAATGATTTTGAAGAAGAAAATCCAAGAGTTGTGTAGCAGATACATTGGTTGTAGTGTGTTCTCAATAGTTTTTTAATATGATCATTTTTCCAAGCCTTGCATTACTTTGCAAAACCTGACAAGCTGTCTTGCATTACCATGGCTCCAATGACATTTTCACCTCGGTTAAAAGAATATGATCTCCAAAATTTAAGCTTCTCTTCTTTGTATTTGTTCATTTATTGCAGTGTGTGTGTTTGTATACATGTATGTGCATATAGACACATACATGTGCACCACATGCAGACAGATGCCCTGGAAGCCAGAAGAGGGCATCGTATCCCCTGAATTTGGGGTACTAAGCTACCATGTGGATGTTGGGAATGAAAGCTGGGTCCTAGGTAAGAGCAGCAAGTACTCAATATTGAACCATCTTTACTGTCCTTCTTCTTACATTAATCAAGTGTCAGTTCTTAAACGGTTATAGTCATTGAACTATTTCTTCCCTAAAAGAAATTTATTTATGTCTTCATGTGACAAATGTTGGCTAAAGACAAGTATCATATACTTCCTAAGACAGGATGAAATATTTGCTGTGCTGATGTTGTGGCAGATGTAAATGTGACCTGTACTTGGTAAACTTTGGGAAAGGTCACAAGACATTTGAGTCTGCATGAGGCAGGACTGGCTCCATTTAAGCGCAGCTGTTCTACTGTGTTTGGCTTTTCATAATAATTAACAGTCCTCCACAGCTGAATACAGAACTACAGAGGAGAAGGTGCATTTAAATGCTTCACAGAGAGTATAAAGTTGTATAAATCACTCGTTGTAGGCAGAACAAACACCCCAAACCAGAGCATATGCAGTAAATGACTTTTCATCTTAAAGTCTTATAATTACTCAGCTGTGTGTCCTGTGAATCCATCGAGAGCCAAAGTCAAATCTCATTATGGTATTAAGTTATTAAGAATTGATATTTATTATGTTTCCTAAATAGAGACATGCAAAATTATTTAAGCCGCAAATTTCAGTGTATGGGGAATGAATTGAAAATGGAATTACCTCTTCAGGATCTGTGAGTTCATGTGAACCCTGCTAAGTTTATTCCTGGCCATGTACTGCTGGTATCCTCCATCCCCTCTGACTCCTACAATCTTTCCTTGGCTTTCCCTATATCTGAGGAGAGGTACCTGATGAAGACCACCAACTTAAAATCCCGTTGTCTTTCCTCTTAATGTCTCGCTGTGGGTCTCTGCAGAAGCTTGCATCTACTGCTGGAGGAAGTCTCTCTGTTGATGGCTGACAAGGCACAGATGTGTAAGGTAGAACACGTACAGAGAGATCCCATTCACATTATATTAAATTTTGCTCATTGGTAAAATTGTGCAACATATAGGGCAATATCATAATTCAGAATTCACATTGATGAAATCCACTGTAGTTCCGCTCACCAAACTGTACTCGTGTGAGAACTGTCCCTAGACCTCACCAAAGCTATAACACCCTGGAGGTCACTGATCACACTCCACCTCTTATAAAATCACTGAAAACAAATGTTCCTTTCATGAAGTTTTGCTATCTCCTACCATCTTAGATTAAAAAAAAAGAATAAGTGTTGTACACCTGTTAGGGCAAAACTTTTCTTGCAGAATACTTCCTTGCATGTTTATCCAAGTTGATGCATCTATAAACACATTTATTTTTATTGCTGTATAGTATTTGATGATATGTATGTTAACATGCATGTATACATATAGAGATTGCACAACTATCTATTACAGAATATATGGGTATATTATAATTATTTGTTATTAAAAAATAAACACATTGTCCATAATACTGATATGCATAATACTCATTCATAAACAAGGTTTTAACTGAATTTTAGTTTTTATATTTCTGGAATAAATGATCAACTGAACCTGTTGTTCCCTAAGGTCATTTAATTCTTTGAAGTGTTTTATAGGGTATCTGTTAATCTTATTATTTACCATTGATGTATGAGTTATTCAGTTTCCCCAAATACTGGTCTGCATTTTTTTTTTCACAAGAATTTGCAGGGATGTTTAATTTGATAAAGCTTGTGCCTGTCTATCAGTGAATATTTTCAACAGTGAATTTGCTCATTTTCTTTGTTGTAGTGTTATTCTCCTTAAGAATTTGGGTCATTTTGGCAAGTGATAGAAACAGCAATAATTAGTGTGAATGGTTGTTAACACTTCACTCAATAAAATCTCAGAAAAATTGGTGGAAATGACAAGAGAAAACAAGAGGTATTCAGTAATTGTTACAAAATAATGAAAGAGTTTCAAATAAGTACCTTTTACAATTAAAACTTGCACATTACTCCATTTTTATTGAAACAATACTGAAGTGTTTCAGTGTTCATTTGTTGTATGACAGATACATCATTAGAAAAAAATCAAGAGTTAAATTCATATAGCTCAAAAGGAAGAACAAAGTCGTTGAGTTAAATACTAACAATACAATTTATAAACTGTTTCCCCATATGATAACAATTCACATTAAAAGTGGGTGACAGAAGCCTATCAGAAATACAACATTTGATTTTCTTCTTGGTTTATAATGCTACCCTGTACTGTAATTATATAGTCATAAATTCAAAACTATCAGTCTCACTAGTAGAGATTGTATTATTTCAAAACAGTGTTTTTACTCATCTGTGCCTCTGTTTCAGTTTCTTAGGCTCTAGTGAAATTTTATCATGTCATGCTGACTCATGATTTCCAGGAGGGGCTTGAGTAATTTTTGTCCCTAGATCACTGTAGTGGATTTTAAAACTAACAAAAGCTCTTCCCTTCCTTTTTTTTAATCTCTTCTTCTAGTAAATCCTAGACTCTTTCAAAGACTATGCAGTTGAGTAACAGTGTAACAATGCTTGTTTATAACTGTATCTATCACATAGAATTTGATTAAAATATTGTCTCAGCTAAGGAGCAAATGTGCATCTTATGGAAAGCACTCAAATAACACATATTCAAAAGACTTAGTGGTAGTAGTGACGTAGAAATGGAATAATGTCTTCAGAATCAGAATATGAGCAGTCTTTGTTACCCTGCAATATGTGTTGCCCTACAATCTGTTCCTTTTCACTCTGGTGTTTAGTTCAGTGATATTGTACAAGGACAAAAGTAAGCAATGGAAAGTTCAAAGAGCCATCCCATTCTGAGGCAATATGTTTTATGCCAAGACAGTACAGCAAACTGGGAATTGTGTTTCTTGCCATTTTTGAGGGACCTGAGGTCCAGTGAGTTTTCCTTAGTGAGAACATGGCCATTCCTTACTCAGAACCCAGAGGAAAGAGAGTTGATTGATGGGTAAGCCACCCTGGCCATTGGAGAGCTGGTACTGTCAGTCACTCTTCACTGACCCCATATTAGAAGAATTCTTGACAGGTTTGCTGAGCAGATAAGGGCTCCTTACGCTAAATCTGATGACTTGGGTTCAGTTCCTATAATTCATGTGATAAATGGAAATAAACGAATCTTAAATGTTGTCTTTTGGCATCTACAGATGTCCTACTGCATGTGAATGTATGTACACACACACAAACACACATACACACACAAAAAACATATACATTAATAAAATGAAGAACACACTCTTTCCCTTAAAAAACTGAAGAATTTTAACCTTGTTTTGCCTTACATGCATTTGTTTTCACAACTTGAAACAGTTAGCAGGATGCTTACCTCGTCTGACAGATGGCAAAAGAATAATTAATTACCTAAGTGTATCAGAACAAGTGTCATTAGCTTGAATGACAAAGTAGTCTCAATGACATCATCACTCAAAATTTGGGTCATTCATATTTTATCTAGTGATCTATTTCTCATTTAAATAAAAATAAGAAACAAATTGTGCTCTTGGGAGCTTAAAATCCACTAAGCAAAAAAAAAATCATGCAGAAGTAACCATAACAGAACAGTGAGTGAGAGTCAGAACCATGAGAGGATTAAGAACAATGGCAGCATGGTCAAGTCGTTAGAGTTGAAGGGAGAGTTCATGAGGGTGTGTGGAAACAAATTTTACCCCAAATAGGCCCTTGAAATGAGAATTGCTAATCTGGTGGTAGTAAAGATTAACACTTGAGAGAATCTTCTTTGTCCACAGGCTAGTTGCCTGCAAACTGGATCTAAATTGGAATAAAGAAATAAAGGCATAATGGTTTTTACTCATTTCTACCAGACACAACAGTTTAACTGCTTCAGATTGGCAAGGAGTTCTTAGACACAATCAGTCAAAATGCCTCATATAGGTAAGTCCCAGTGTTCAGTCCTGAATGGTAAATCTAAACTAACACATTCCTCAATGCTCAGAGAATATTTTCAAAGATAAGAAGCAGGGACATAAAAATGTAGCATCCTGAGAATGGGAAAGAGATATGTGGGATGAGGTTTTATGGCTATGACATGTTGGCTACTCATGAACACATAGCAGCTTTGGTAACTCAAACAAGACCTACATAAATTAAAACAACTAATATTCCAGCACGGATTCTAAAATGGTTCATGAGACCTCACTTCCAGCTGAGGAACTATTGGTATTTTCTGGAACACAATTAAAGGAAGAATCCTTTGTTTTCAAATGATTTGGGCCACTTGCAGGTTTCCTACACTCAACATACGGCTAAACACCTTGGAACATACAAGAAACAATAAGTGAACACAATGGGATATTAAAATGGAATATTTTTAAAGGACTTTAATTTGGAAGGGGAAAATCTGTTGGTGAAGAGGAATTGAGCATAAATAGGGTGTTAGTATGATCATGATTCATTGTATAAATATATTCAAACTTCAAAGAATAATTTCAAATGTAATTTTAATATTAAAATACAGGTTTAGAAGTTGGCATCAGATTAAAAAGGTTTTCTAGCTAGGCATTAGGTCTCCATCACTTACTCCGTTTCATAGAGACTGGTGTCTTTTCCTTCTTCTCAATTTGTCTCATGTTTTATTTTTCTTCACTGAAGTTGCTTTCTGCACTAAAATTCTATGTCATGTCTTTGAGAACTAATCATTCTCTGTGTTATAGATATGTTACATGAATTATTAAGCTCAGTTTTTCTGTTCTCTTGTTTATCTTTTGATACAGGTGCACATTCCAACAAAACTTCATGGAAGATGGGGGAGTTCTTCTCCTCTCCTGCAAATTTTAACAGTACTGCCCAATTAGCAAATCTCTGAAGTCATCAAGCCTAAAGAGACTACATATGGAGAGTTAATTGATATTTTCATTCATAAAAAGCTGGAAGCAGCTCAGAGTTTGTGAGGAGAAGTGATGAAAGTGGGGTGAGAAAAAAAAATGAATAGTTGTAATTTTTATAAAATGAAATATCTGGACAAATCCATGGACAAAAGGAGAGAAGTATAGATGAGTATCCGAGTAGATACTCTGTAGGAAATTTCTGCCTCTTTGCTTGCTGACTTTCGGGCTGCTTACAAGGACTTTGTGCTGGAGTGAAGTCCTTCCCACTGCCCTGACCATACTAAGCCTTGCCAGGAAGATAGGCTTCAAATCAAAGAAATGCAGAAATATAGTAAATGTAAGAAAATCAGGAGTTTAAGTTACTGATTACAATTTCTAAAATTCAAGGTGGGATGCAAAAATCAACATACATTTCCAATCAGGTTTATAAGTAAACATTTTATTCAAAATGCAGTATCTTGTATTCTTGATAAATCGTTCTAATGATGCCGTCACAACATATAATTAGACCTTTTGTTTGGCTTAATGTTATTTTAATATGAAATAAAAACATTTAACCTTGTTCCTCTTTCTGTCCCAGCAATATGCCACAGACTGCATGGAGATCATGAATACAGATGGCACTTCTCACATGCATGAAAAAGACTTGGCTGCACACCGTATCTCTTTGTGCCAAACAAACATGCCAGTATGCAAACCCCTAATAGGCCATCAGGGCTATAAGCCTAATTAAGTATGACTGGTCTACCAGCATACTCATTATCATTACTTCAAGAGAATACTGGCACAAACGTATGAGTCAGAAAAACTGACTCAAGTAAATTACGGCTTGAAAACTAATTTAATACCCCCGAATTCATTCCTTGTTGCTAACTTTATGTCCATGAGGAATATAATTTAAAAGCCATCCTTAAGATGCAAGGTAATAATTATTCAATTTAAAATCTCACATGTGCCTACAGAACTGTTTATTTTATTCTTATAGAGATGGTTATTGCTTGAACCACTTTCTTTGCCTTTCAAGGAAAATTGTTTCTTCTTAGTAAAGTATTGACTATTATGTTGGAAAAGCATATATTTCATTTATTTGCATATATACATCTCTACAAATGTGTATCAATATCTTTCACATAGATGTATATTTACCCATATATATTCATTGATACATACATGCCTATTTCAAATGAAAATTTTCAACCTTTGAAATTTCCACTGCTGAGCTGAATAGATGGATCAGTGGTTAAGTGTGGTTAAGTGTACTTACTATTCTTGAAGAGGATCAGGATGTGATGCCAAGAACCCAGAAGACGGCTCACAACATTCCATAAATCTGGTTTCAGGGGAATCCGTGCCTTCTTTTGGCCTCCATGGGTACACATGTGATACATAGACATACATGCAAGCAAAACATTCTCATGTATAAATAAAAAACAAATATACAATAAAATAAATCTTTTTTAAAAGCTTAAAATATATTCAGTGATGATCATCCAACTTTTCCTAACTCACATTTTACAAAGAAGATATAAATGCAAAGCTGAACAACTTCTAATAGTCTAAATAGGCACTGCATTTCTCTTCAGGCTGTTGTGATATGGAGAAGAGATCTAAGAGATGAATTAAACCTTCAAGCCACTCTTTCAGAAGACATTTCTTGCCACAAGAGAGAAACATTGTGAAGATTTACAACTTTCAAAATATGTGTGAAAATATTAAGTATTTAAGACATGCATTATTTATTCATTGAATTCAAGCATATTTAGGGACACTAATAAATTGAGTTAGAATTTGTGAGTGAGCTTCAGAATCGCCCATGAACAATATAAAACAAGAAATACAGAGAAGCAAAATGGGCTTAAATTACTGTGTTTCTGCATCTGATAAGATGGTTTATTTAACGGTAAGATAAAAGCTCTTTAAATATACTAAAATATTTACCATACAAGAAATGTAATTGTCACGGGTTTTCAACTAGCTGCTATATAAAGCTGAACATTAGCATTTGAAAATGAGAACATTACCTGATTGTGTGGAAGCCAGAGAGAAATCAAATCAGACGGAAGTTCCTTGCACAGAATACGAAAACAGAGATATGTGTTTAAAATAAAGCGAGAGCTCAGGTGAGTGTAAGGAAATAAACACCATCAATATCCTCCAGCTTTCAGAATGAGCATAAGAAAGCCAAATCGTATCTTCCTATGCACTTGTGTTTTCTTTCCCTTACTAGAATAGTTAAAAGATCAATCAAAAAATGTAGGATATCAGGTTTTCATGATTATATTTTCCTAAATTTGATAATATCTGGGGTGTACAAATAAACATCTCACTGTACCATCTTTTCCTAAATTGCTTTGTACAGAAAACGCCCTGAGGATGGCACCAAGTTTGTCTGTACAGGACAGCAACAAGTGTAAACTGCTGAGAACAAAATGGTATCAACTTCCTGCTTGTTTCTCTATATTACTGCACTATTATCTAATACATGTAAAAATGAATTAGATACTGATATCTGTTTGTTTTTTTTCATTTGTTTTAAATTGTCTCCACTTTCCTTCAGCTCATTCTGCAGAGCACTGATTAAACAGCTAGTGGACTTAAAATATAATCACCATGATGTCATGAGTACACAGAACAAACCTTGCTCATGTGTAATTATTATAAACCATTAGGAAGCACAGAAAGAGTTGCAATTTTACTTAGACTAGAGAAAAAAATCACAGATCTAAACTCCGCACTGCATTGCTTTTAGAATACCTTCTTTGGCTTTGCTTTGCTTTATTTTTGAATGAGATTTCCTGTAACCAAGGCTTCTCTTGACCTTGTTATATAGCAAAAGGTGGCTCAAAATTATGATTATCCTACCTCCTCCTCCCAAGTGCTGGGATTACAGCAAAAGGTCTCCTTAAAAGAGGCTGTGCTTCTCTTGCAGTCCTTTGAAGTCACTTCATAAACTTTGTCTGGATTCATGACTGGTTCATACCTACATCATTCACACAACTCTTCTTTTAACTCAGTTCCTTCAGTAATATAAATTCACTAACGTAATGTCATTTTATACAATAGAATAAAAGCCTACACTTGCTTATTCAATAATGAGTTAGCATTTGTTAAGTGCCAACTAAGAATGAAGAAACACTTCTATAGATAATTTATGTGTTTAATTTCCTTCCATCACTTCAAGACAGACCAGACTAGCCTTTGCTGTTGATCTAGGCCTCCAGCTTAGGACGGCTGTTCTTGCACTAACAATTTCCATTTTCTGTATGATGCTGTCAGTGTTATTGAACGAGATTAGATACAAGCACTTGCACAGAGAAGAAACATGCAATGTGTTTTCTCCCATCCTTACTACCTCCTATTCATTCAGCATTCCCAATTCCCAGGAATACTACATTCTAGTGGACTTCTGATACCAAGTAGACTTGCTAAGACTTACAGAAATTACAAAGTATATTGCATCCACTGACAAATGGGAGTGCCAATCGCTTCAAAAGCCTATGCTTTCATAAAACCCAAAAGTATTTCCAATACAGAAAGAAGGCAGTGATAGGCTAAGACCCACAAATGGTCACAGAAATGTCTCCTTCTCTTCATCTTTATATTGCTCCTATATGTCTGCTACATGTATTTACATGTCTGCTATACACATGACATAGGAGAAAAGGGAAAGGTAGTACAAGCCTGGTGTTACTTCTTTAGGTCTTTCATTCATCACTAGCATCTAGAGAATATTGGTAGACTATGGTTGTCAAGAGGTAATATGTAATAAACAGATGAGTTAGTTTCAGACAACCTTTTGACTATTTGGGCAGCAACATGCGCTTATATGAGTTACAAATAAGTATATAATAGCAAGGATTCTATATGCAAGCTAAATATTCAGACTTGTATCTAAAACTGCGTTTTACAATGTACAGACAAGATATTCAATTTGTGATAACTTTTAAATTAGTTTCTATTTAAAATGATAAGAGTAAGAAATTAAAATATTAAGTCATGAGAGTCTATTACAACATTTCTGTTATTATAATTGCCCTTTTTTTCTTTCTTATAGAGAACTTGCATTTTTATTTTGTGAGGGAATCTGCAAAGTATGTAGGTAGTCCTTTAGGAAGATATTACTATTCATTACAATTTTACATAATAGATAAGAAAACTAAGATCCAAAAAGATTAAATAACTTGTTTAGCATAAATCAGCTATTACATGAACCAAGACTTTCAAGCTCTGAACATGTCAGAAATTTTAAGAAAAAAAATTACAGCACCACACAGCATAATATAGTGGAAGTTACAAGGGACTTAATCTCACTTCCTATGATGACAAGCCTTTTCCCATCTACCTAGTACTGAGAAAGTCACTTAAAATTATTATGATACAATGTTTTAGCATCTAATGTGAAAAGACTATTAATATCTATCTCACATATTTGCTGGAGTGTATATATGAATAATGTATGGAAAGCCAATTTAGAACAAGGTATAATGCAGATTTTAGTTACAAGATTGGACTCTTTAAAATATTTATGTGGGTCCAATTCCCACATACATAAATGAGCCTCTTAGGATACAAATGATGATTGGACGATATGACTCCAAACCAGCACAACTAAGAAATTTCTAAAATTTTATAAACATTGATGAGAAAAAATGAGTGAATATATTCAATTCTAAGCTAATCTTAAATGATCTAGATATCCTATTCAATTTAATATATGCTACATTTTCATACTTAAGCTAGATCAATACAAAATTTGCCCAACACATTTGTATTTATGTGACATGGGAATTCTAAGAAAAGTGCATGTCTAGTTTACAATTTGTTAGCTAAATAAATTACCTATCAATAAAAGATTATATTTTTAGTGAAATTAGCCAATTAGGTCCCATATTTTTATTCATTAAATGCAGATGTCAATGGTTTGCAATGTCTGTGCCTCCACATTTATATAAGATAGAGACAGAGACCCAAATTGGAGCACTGGACTGAGCTCTTAAGATCCAAATGAGGAGCAGAAGGAGGGAGAACATGAGCAAGGAAGTCAGGACCACGAGGGATGCACCCATCCACTGTGACAGTGGAACTGATCTATTGGGAGCTCACCAAGGCCAGCGGGACTGGGACTGAATAAGCATGGGATGAAACCGGACTTTCTGAACATGGCGGACAATGAAGGCTGATGAGAAGCCAAGAACAATGGCACTAGGTTTCGATCTTAATACATGAACTGGCTTTGTGGGAGCCTAGCCTATTTGGATGCTCACCTTCCTGGTCCTAGATAGAAGTGGGAGGACCTTGGACTTCCCGCAGGGCAGGGAATCTGGACTGCTCTTTATTCTCGAGAGGGAGGGTGATGTAGTGAGGGGGAGGGGAGTGGGGGGAGGGGGCGATGTGTGTGAGGAGGGGGAGGGAATTGGGAAACGGGGAGGAGGCGGAAATTTTTTTTTGCAACAACTAAAAAAAAAATAAAATAAACAACAAAAAAGACATAAACAGATATCATCAAAGTGAGTTTACTAATCACTCATCTAAACTACTCATGAATTTTCTTTACCCTCAAATAAATTTATTTGTATATCTCTCACCTGACATCTAGAAACTATATTAAAACTAATGCCTTATTCTAAAATTGCCAACTGAAGTTAGCATTATTGAATACTGAATAGAAAGCAATTCTAGATGAAGTTCAGATTTCTTTATGTATGGTAAACTTTAAAACATGATATTTATGATTAGACTTAAAATTTGCTTAATAGGAGGGAAGCCCAGCCCGGTAATAGAAATCTAGCTAATAACGCAATGTTAATGAAGTCCGGGTTATTGATGGAGAATCTATAGGTACTAATTTATTAAACATGTATAATCCAATGACAATGTATAAACATTTGTCCTAATCACACAAATAAGTGTAGTCTTTACTCCTCATCAAGGAAGTTTCTCTTTGCCACAGATGGAGACCTTTACAGAAAATCACAACCAACCAAAATGCAGAGCATTGGAACCTAGGCCACCTGATGGACTCAGCTAACGTAAGGCTCAGGAAACATGGCTGAATGGGGATGGAAATATTGTAAGAGTCAGAGAGGATCAGGAAGTTTGTTAGGAGATGGTGTCTCTTAGTAATTTTAGAGGCAACACCTCACCAACATGACAGCTCAGGTGTGAGCTAAACTATCAATCACAAAACCAATGGACATGCCAAAGTACACTGCAAGAAACCCACAAGAACTCAACACAACACAAAAAAAATAGAGGCAACTGAATAAATCTGGGGGCTAGAGAGGTAATTTTTCATAAGAATATAAACATACAAATCTATTGTTCAGTACAAAGTGGTCATCCCTGAAAATGTACATACAAGAAACATTATACACACTGAGCAGTTTATACTTAGGAAATATGTGTATTTACATATATGCATATAATAACTATTAATGGAAAAAAGGATCATGAATTTGAAGAAGGGAGGGCAGCATTATAAGAAAATTTACAAAAGGAATAATTGTAATTATATTACAATTTCAAATTTTCCAAATTTAAAATCATGGGATCTGATTCATAATTGTGGAAATGAATATAGCCCAGAGAGCTTGTTGCGGAAAAGGTGTGAAATCCTGTCTGCGAATGCACTGGTTGTGTATCAACAAGGAGACTGCTTGTTGGTTCCCAGCTGCTCAGCCCCGAAATAATCACATGGAAACTGTATTAATTAAATCACTGCTTGACCCATTTGCTCTAGCTTCTTAATGGCTAACTCTTACATATAAATTTAACCCATCTCCATTAATCTATGTATCGCCACATGGCAATGGCTTACCAGGTAAAGTTTGGGCGTCTGTCTCCCCCCTGGGGCTTCATGGCTTCTCTCTGACTCCAACTCCTTTCACCCAGCATTCAGCTTAGTTTTCCCCACCTAAGTTCTGTCTTCTCTGCTATAGGCCCAAAGAAGTCCTTTATTAACCAATGGTATTCATAGCATACAGAGGGAATCCCATATCACCTCCCCATTTCTGTTTAAATAAAAAGGAAGGTTTAACTTTAACATAATAAAATTACATACAACAAAACAGGTATCAAGCAAGAATTACAGTTTCAATATTTATATCTACTTTCTATCTATTCTTTAACTCCATCAAAGAATCCAGAAGAATTTAATATTACCTAAGTAAACAGGAGATACATTGTAAACAACTTCCAAAACTCTAGAATTGACAGAGACATCTCGCTGCCTGGACAGTCACCCAAAGTTCTTTTGTACCATTGGGGCATCTGTCTTTAGCTTATAGGCCCATAGTATCCAGGAGACTTTACCACGAAGCAGGAAATTTCAAAGACAGTTCCACCTATATTGATAGTTTCCACTTTCTCCTGTGTCCTTTAGAATGTCTTGCAGACTCTTTCATGAAGCAGGAACTATGAAGGACATTTTCAAAAGCCTTTAGGCAAGTTCAACAGTCATTTCTCTGTGGGTCCTGTGTTTCCAGTTCATCAAGCAGTCCAGGCAAGAGCAATTTCTTGCCCAAATGGCTAACCAACTCCATAAGGCATCTTCAATGCCCATCTTCCTCTTGCAGAAATTGGTGCTGCCAGGAGCAGATGTGTCTGATTGTCATGAAAAGTCCTAAATTGTTAAAATACTTTAAATGTCATATTCTTTAGTCTTTGAAAGATTTGAAGAATCTCTATCCATCTGAAATAATCTCTGTACATATAACAAAACCCACATCAGTGGTTTTTACTTATTTTGTTTTGTTTGGTGGTTTGTTTGCAACCACAAACCACAATTTCCTGCTTAGAGAATATCAGCATTTTGCTGTTGAGAAGAAAAGGACAAGTTTGCAGTCTGATCCCTGCGTTGCCTTTAATGATAACCTGCTAGACTAGCTACTACTTTTCTTCCCAGGGACAGTTTCCTTTTATTAATGGGAAGGACTTTGAACATGACTCTTTGTGTTTTGAGGAACATCCAGATTGTGTGTTCTACAAATTCGCTCAGGCTAGTTTGCAGTTTTGGGGACAGAATCCATTAAGTTAAATGGGACAGATTTTCTGTCATGAGACGATATATCCACTGGATTGAAATTAACTTCATGTCTCTGTTTCTTTTTATAGACATTTAACAGATATTGTGTGTCTTCATCTTTTAGTTTTCATGATAGGCCCAAGTCCCTTGCTGAAAATATCATTCTCTAGATTATTTTCAGTTACTTTGAATAATTATATGAAATATGATATTTAATGTACTTACTGACCCCAGCACCTTTGCTCGCCTCTAGTGTATGATTCTTATAATATGTGCATGAACACAGCACTGCTTGCTCGTTATATACATGGGATCATCACAAGAACATTTGACAATTATTTCCCTGGGACCACCTATGACTTGAAATATTTTGTGCCTTTTTTCTACCTCAGGTTTTTTTTTTTTTTTTTTTTTTTTTTTGATTTTCGAGACAGGGTTTCTCCGTAGCTTTTTGGTTCCTGTCCTGGAACTAGCTCTTGTAGACCAGGCTGGCCTGGAACTCACAGAGATCCGCCTGCCTCTGCCTCCCAAGTGTTGGGATTAAAGGCATGTGCCACCACCGCCCGGCTTTCTACCTCAGTCTTAACTCTATTTTTTTTTTTTGCTGACTTTCTTTTGTTGTATTTTCTTCTTTTACTGTTGCTTTCCAAATTTTCTATTTTGTTCAACTTATCAACCATATTGTATCTTTAAGCAAGCTTCAAAATAATCCAGGCTGGGATTTGGATGCTCAATGAATATAATTTGACATATCTTGTTACCATTTATAAAGCATGTGCATTGCCTTTGTCTTCTCTTGTTTTTAAAGAAAGCAGAAAGAAACTGAAGTAATTGTGCATGGCTTGTAAGGCGTCGTGTTCTTTCTGAGTCCCTACTTCTTCTTTTCCCTTAACATTGTCCTTCCTCCGATGTCTCATTTAGATCTGATTTGGCATCTTCTCTCTGTGTAAGCATATCGGGGAAAAGATTTAGCGTCTTCATCAGTGTAATTGCAGACAAATTCAGGATAAAAATATATAATGATTCCTATCTCAGAATATAAAATAAAAAAAGATCAATACTTTCCATTTTGCAGTTTTGCTTGTGGAAACAATTTCTACTTAGAATCTCTTGAAATTCTAAATATTTAAAAAGCTCTTATTTTCAAGTTTCTTCTAAAAATAAATGCTAATTCAAAAAAAAGTGTCATTGTGGGATGGTATCGCTAGGCTTGTTACTTTCTAAATACTTATACCCCAGTATTTCACTTTATTTCTTTTTGATTGCTTATCAATAAGAGAATTATTATTGGACACAAAATAGTATGTCAAAGACTGTTTATATTTACAAAAAAAGTAATCTTTAGTCAATGAAGCGCTAAATGCAGGAAAATAGGAAGTTCATAAAATATGCATGTAAAATGCATGTTTATATTTTCAAAGCTTTCTGCTGTCTTTTCTGGCATAAAAGATACTGTGATGAAGTAATAAATGGTTAATATGCAACGTGCCAACACATTTTCCTGGCAAGTGAAGTTGATTAAAACATTACGCTAGCTATTTAAAACACGTTTGGCAAATGCATTGAAGGGATATATTATCATTATTTTGTGTGTGTACATGTGTGTGCATGTGCATGCGTGTGTGTGCATGTACTCAATGTAATAGATTTTACATTTGCTAAATTGAGAATGGATACCTCTCTTATACCTACTATGCATTAGCAATTAAAATTGCAAGTGAAATTGAAGCAAAATTCAAGCATAAAGATCTTATCTCCAACCTCCTTCATATTTTTAATGTTCTGGAAAAGGGCTTGTGTGTAATTTATTGTGCAGGGAGAGGAAAACTTACAGTTAGAAAAATATAGACTTATGCACACATGTGAATGATTGAAAACAATTTCTAGGTTGCCATACTGAAAATATTTCCCCAGGTTTTGAGAATTTCTGGAAGTTGATTTAGAGGTACTAAGTTTGTTGTTCTTACAAATGAATAACACTGCCGTGACATTCACAACTGGAACTTTAAAATGATCTTGCTGGGCCCGTAAAGAACTGTGGCAAATTTTATGGAGTAACACAGTGTAACTATATTGGCTTTCTTTTCCATTGTTACTGCAGGTTTATTAAGGCAATACACCTCCAACTTGATGCCTTAGGGAGGTTTAAGCGAGGTTCTTATTTACATGAATATCCATGAGACCCACTGGGCTTCCAAACAGTTTCCTCGCTGGCTGTTCTAGTTTCACATATTTTGTATCTTGCCTATTCCCATGCTAAAGAACTTGGACTCTGAAGTTAGATTGTCCTAGAATCTGAGCCATGAACCTTTCAGTTGTTTTATGTTAGGCAGTCACTTACTCTCTTCTGTAGGTAGAAGTTTCTGTCTCACCAGTCCCACAGCTGTTCAGTCCCAAAGAAACACACAGAAGCTTATATTAATTATAAACTGTTAGGCCTATTAGCTCAGGCTTATTATTAACCAACCTTTACAGCTTAAGTTAACCGATAATTCTTTTTTTGTTTAGCCACATGGCTTGGCACTTTTTCTCAGTAAGGCATTCTCACCTTGTTTCTTCTGTGTCTGACTGATGACTGACTTTGCCTTTCCTCTTCCCAGAATTCTCTTAGTCTAGTTGCCCTGCCTTTACTTCCTGCCTGGCTATGGGCAAATTAGCATTTTGTTAAACTGATACAGGTGACAAATCTTTACAGAGTACAAGAACATTATCCTATAGCACTCTGCCTTAATTTATGTGGAGTGACGAGCAGTATTCTCTTCCTTTTTTCTGAGGTGAGTGTAAGGGCTCATAGAATGAATATGTGTCACCAAAATAGGGAGGTTCATGGCCCTAAAAATCCTAGGACTGCATGTTTTCCATGAACCTCTTTTATCAAAAATTATGATAAAGAATATATATATATATATATATATGTAAAGCATATTCACGTATGCATTTACATATACATGATGAAGAAGACATTATATCTGTGACTCCTATGTGTACCTGCATATATCACACATATCTCTCATGGCAACCATGAATAAATTACCATAGCACACACTGAATGGGACCAGCACTTGTTCACAATATTTCTTAAGTTTCTGTGTTGTTGAGTGATGTGAAGGAGATTAGTAGAGGGAAAATAATTATTTTATGCACCAAGTCACTGTGCAAAATATTTTTAGTTCTTTGAAGTGTTTTTCCCCCTCTTGACTAATTATCAAGTAGCTGCCTGATTGCTGATGATTGATGACTGATGGAGACATATTTCGGCAGGTGCTAATAGTTTGGTTAGCATAAGTGCTTCTGCAGAATGAGCAGGGCTCTAAGGCAGACAGAGATGCAGAAGATTCTCTGAAGGGTGGTGATTTGGAAGGTATGCATAGAATTTTGTGTTACAAATAGAGAGGAGTGGGACGTGGAGATTGTCTTAAATGCAATAGCTAATGATAATAATAGGTCTGTTTGTGAAGATGACTCATTAAACAGCCTTTGTATTTTAAACTTGAACAGACAAAAGAAAAATCAAGAACAATTTCAGTAGAGACAATTCTAGCTCTCCGATCATATTTATTTTGCATAACATTTCTCTTTTAAATACTTTTGAAAAAAACTGACACATTTTGTATAAAAAATGAATCATAATACTAAAACAAAAATAATGATATGGTATGTTTTTGCTTATTAGGTAAAATGAAATTGCTTCATAATGCTATTAAGGAATTGCCTTAAAAATGTTCAAATTTCTAATTTTTAATTTTACCCTGTGTTAAAAACCAATGTTACTTTCCTCTATATTGCTATATAATACAAATTAAAATCTACTTGTCATTTTAAAATACATAAAAAATGAATTTGTTTTAAGCTCTTTTATTTTAGTAGAAATTTATAATTTTAAATTATTAAAATACACAAACACTTATATTTCTGGATAACTTTTTTTCCTTTAAATAGTAATCTCTTTATATACATTAGGAACTCAGAAAGGAGAAAAAGTTCACATGCAGTACCAGAATGGGTTCAAAAAGATTACAGGGTCAGCCAACAGAAGCACATTTAGCAAATTCAGTGAGAGTCTGAGGATGTTAAATGAGACCCTTCCTGTTTTATATCACTTCCCTAAAGCTTCTGCATATAATCAACACACAGAGAAGAGCCTCAGCTTCAACTCCAGTGTTTCTTCACAATCAGCTGCTGAACCAAGGCTCAACTGCAGCAAAGTTCTTGGCTCGGTGCTAGACAAAGCTTCCATGTTTCTCTGAGCCTAGACTTCCTGATCTCAGCACACTATCATTGAAGAAAACAATATCAATTAGAGTGTGAGTAGTGAATAAAATGGTATCGGTTAAAGAGGCTTAATCATGTGAGCCCAGAGGAGATAAGAGATAGAGAGAATACTATGGGTCATTCCACACTATGGATGGGATCTACATAGGGAAAGGGGAGAATTCAACAAGGCCATCTTCAATCAGAAGTATACTTAATAATTAAAAATGTTACCTAATAGTAGCTGTGGTACAAACAGACTCTGATACGCTATACAATGGATTGCTCTGCCTGTACATATTTCACTATGGCTTATAGGTGTAGTCTTCTTCAATATCCTCTGTATAGTTATTGGGAATGACTTTTACCTATAGCACAAATCCTTTGTTCATGCTCCAGAAAGCCATAAGTAGGGTCAAAAACACAGTGAGTAGAAAGATCATAAATTAAATTAAACAAAACTTTATGCTTCTCAGCAAATAGTCAATTTCATTCCCACTGTACCTTTTATTATGATTATTGTTGTCATCCCTAACATCTATACTACAGAGTGGTTTTACAAGTGAAAAACTGGAATTTAGTTTGGATAAAGTCACCTCTGAAAATTATAAGGAAGTATAGAGATAAATGTTGTAAAATATGTGTGCCCTCTTAATTTTATCTTCCCAGGATTGAGAAAAGAAAAAAATGTAAATTGCTATAATGGTCAGTTTTCATTATTGTTCGTTAACATGAAAATTATACTTTCAAGGTGATCAGTGCAAAGCAGCAGTTTAGACTTCAATTACATAGAAAGTTTAGTCAAACCCTGGACCTACATCATCCACGTACAGTTGTTTAGAAAAGAGTATCATTTTGCTGACAGTGCTGTGATATTGAGCCACCATCTTGTCCAACACTCTTCACCATGGTTTTACAACGATAGAACACCAGATCCTGGCTGACCACAGTAGAACTTTGCTCCTTTACAAAAAAAAATGCTCATTCTTAAACAGATATCTTAATTATGCTTCCCTGCTTCCCTCTTTACAAAGGTATTCATCAAATCTCCTACCTCTAAAAGAAATCTGATTTCCCTTCAGCATATAATAGTTTAATTTCTTCTTTTTTTCTTTTCTCCTTACCATGAGGTTCCAAAACAAATGTATATGTAATTTTAAACATGTTGTCTTAGTTTATTTTTTGTTATTGTGATAAAATAGTCCAACAAAAGGAACTTAGGAAAGAAAGAATTTACCTTAGCTCACAATTCCAGACTACAGTCTGTCTCTGCAAGGAAGCCAAAACAGCAGGAGGCTGAAGTGGCTGGAAACATCACATCCACATCAGTGGGCAAAGAAGAATGAATTAGTGCATGTTTGCTTTGGCTCATCTTACTTCCTCTAATTATACAATCCAAGATCACCTGCTTGGGAAACACGAATGCCCCCTACAATAAATAGACAAGTCTTCTCATCTCAATTGATGTCATCAAGAATATCCCCCAAAGACACGTAAGCCTACCCTAATTGAGACTTTCTTCAAAATAGGTTACAGATTTCATCAAGCTGACAGATAAAACTAACCATTGAAGAATGACATTTTGCATTATTTAACTATATAAATTTAAATTTTATTCTGTCATCCATCAATGCCCATAAACTCTGTTACTGCATATCCGTGTGTTGCATTTACCATAGTTATCCCCATAGCCTAAAATAGCTTAGCATTTGGGTGTCCTCAAAATACGAAGTTAAATAAATAAATCAGCATATGAAATTGAACTTTAAAGCAGTATTTTTTTTCACATGTCAATCTGAGAAGATAAAATGAGGAGAACATGAACACTTCACAGCATTTATCTCTAGAAATATGTGGAAATTTCCAAAGCATATAAAAGCTCAATTTGTTTCATCTAGCAAAGCAAAGTACACTGGAATCTTTGATGTTCCCATGCTTCAGATCTTTAATTTTATGAAAAGCACACCTAGGTCTAATTGCATACAATTAAGATAAAATCAGAATACATTGTTGATGTTATTGACTTCATAAATCTAATGCTCAATTATGGAATGACTCCCAACCACTGCCAGGATTCAGACAACTGTTTCCTCTCCCACAATTTATTTTGCAAAAGCAGCCTCCATTATAAATCATTCTGTACACAGTGAAGGTCAGCTGTCTACAGTTAATGGAATGTTTTCTTGCCAAGTAATTTATGTGTATTGTCTTTCTTTCATCAGAATGTATTTCTGTAGCACACAGCTGTATACAGAGGTGTGCCTAGATTTCTCAAGATAAATGTCTTACTGGATAAAGTCTTGGAAGAAAGAAATTATAGTAGATTTTGACCCATAAATCAGGGTCCTGAATTTTTAAAATTCTGATGAATAATTTTGTTAGAAAATGGCATATTTGTATTTTAAAATCAAAATATTTAAAGACAATTTCAGAAGCCTTTGTAGAGGATAAAGGGATGATTTCATTATGAAGTAGATGAACTTTATATTTTAAAACAGCAAAAAAGGATAAATATTTCCAGAAACTAAGTGGCTATTATAGCTTACATTTTAATCATGAACCTATTACAAAAAAAATCCACCTCTTATAGCCTTATGTTTAAAATAAATGTACTTCTCATCATAAGAGACAGAGTTAAGACCAGTGGTTTCTCTGGGATCCATTTCTAAAGGTGGTAATGGAATATGATTTCTGTTTAAATATCAAATAACTCCTTGCCTTTTTGCAGGGCTTAGTCAAAATTTCATTACTATGTTTTTAAATTCAGTTATCTATGTTCATTCAGATAAATGAGTTAATATCTATGGTGATTTAAAATGTAATTGACTCATTTATCACTCAGAAACTTGTTCTAGAAAAGGATTGGAAAAACACTCGTGAATGTCAAAGTCTTTCTGAGCATTGTCACATAACATCTAAATTTGCGTAAAAACAAAAAGTGTCTACATGAAGTAGCCATACCACCCCTGGGCAACTACCCAAGGGAATCCATGTACAACTCAAAGAATTTGACAATGTGTGCTTATTGCTGCTGTATTCATAAATTCAGGGTAATACAATCAGTCCATGTTTCCATTAGTAGTTGAAAAGATATAGATATATTGGTATATAAATTTTTATTCAACCATAAAATCTGAATCATACAATTGGCTGGAAAATTAATTGAACTGGCAAACAGTATATGTGAAGTAACCAAGGCTCAGCTATGCATATCATAGATTTTAGATTTTATCTGTATATACTATAGGGGAGTGACTGTGGAGGGTACCTGAGAACTACTAAGGAAGGGCCCATGAGAGGTAGAAAATTATTCCCAGCAGAAAATCATCCTATAGTTACTTCTTGGAGAATAATAGTATGCTATATCTAAAATCAAAGCATCTTGATTGACTGGATTAAAAAAAAACAGCAGATTAATTTTTAATATACAATAGAAATACAGAAAAATATATCTTTACATGTCTGATTATATGTTAATCATGTAACTTTAAGCACTATAGTGGCCATACTCAAGGCTCAGTTTCTTTAACTATAGCTACTTACTTTGCAATAACATTTGATATTAAAATTTTATGGTTTGCCCTCATCCTTTTACCAATTTCCAGATATCATTATAATAGTAGAAATCAAATTAATAGACTAAACTGCTGTTACATGGACTGTATATTAGTTCAATAAATAAGAACTTACAGTCTTCATATTCTTCCGTATATGTAACTTTTAAAAGGCCCTAATGTGTATCATTGTGCCTCCCCTATGAATGAGTTTCAAGCCAAAATAATAATATCAATGTACACGGTCCTTGCAAAACATATTTTTAGCCATTATGAACTAAATTTAACACATCTCTCTATTTTTGCATGTGGATATTTTATTGCATTTTGTTCCATAAAAAGAAACCAATTTTCATTATATATACATATAGAGAGATGTAGATGGATGATCTATAGATAAATGATAAATAGATGATAGATAGATAGATGATAGATAGATAGATAGATAGATAGATAGATAGATAGATAGATAGATAGAGATACACACATGTGTGTTGTATGTGCATGTGTTATTCTATTGTGACATTTATAGAAAAACTCCCAATTTTATGAAGAGTCCGCATACACCAGAGGACAGTTACAGAAATTACTGGTTTGTTCATATAACATGAAAGTTTTTTGCGGGGTTTGGTGGAATAGGTACACAGCACTTTGTAGAACATGAAGACTAAAAATCTGTGTTGTAATACACACACAAGCCACTTCCCTGTACACAGAAGACATGAAAACAGGCAGAGACGTAATAGAACAAAAGGTCAGTAGGAATGGGAAAAATGAGGATCTTGGGATGACCGTGATCATATTAAAGTATATACATCTAAGAAACTGACAAAAGTATAAAAGTAACAAAAATCACAGTTTTATCGTTTTGTGAAATAAATTGACATATAGAATTTATTATTAATCAAAGTCGATGCAGTTTTCTGTCATTTCCTGTGTTGTGACTATAAATGTTTATTAACAAGCATCACATTTTTTTCACCTGTTGGTGTTAGTTTTGAATTTTTATAAATATATTTTTTATGTGAAGACCCGTAAAGGTCACGAAATTACTAAGGGTCCATAGGGAGAAGTTTGTCAAGAGAACAGAAACAGAATAGAAACAGAATGCACATATATATATATATACATATACATATAGTGTTAAGATGCAATAAAATTGTTCCACATTTTAAAAAGTAAAGAAAACTTATAGAAGATTAACAAAGTAAGCAAGAATAGAACTAGACATCAAAGTAAACACTAAGAATATAGATGAACTAGCGGATAAGAAATGGGGAATGAAATGTAGTTTTCATCATCTTTCCTCAGAAGCTGATGTATACGTAAGTCACAAGAATCCCCTGGTATATGTGAGTTGGTCTGGTTAATAGGTAATCCAAAAACCTCTGGTCGCTCAGTCACATTTCAAGAAATGAGGTACTGAATTATTTTGGTCAACTTCAATCCTTAAAGAAAAAGAAACAAAAACAAACATAATCAAAGAAAAAGAATGCTGGGTAAGTAAATATCTTCAGTTTTTATTCATTCTATTTGGTTTGCACAGTAAATATCTCTTGTTTTTAAGTGACAACATAGCCATTCTCATGATGGTGCATGACAGAGAAGTATCTGAGTATTTACCAGTTTAATTGATGGCATAATTTGGATGTGAATCCATACAGTTTGAAAAGCTGTATTAATTTTGTGGACTCTTGAAGTTTTGAAACTTACTACAAGGGATGTTAGGAAGAGGAATTATGGGGCACATATGAGACGAATCTCCACAGCAGATCACTGGAAAGTTAGAAGCCAGCTTGCTATGCCGTAAGGTAAAATTGAGAACTAACAGATTCTTTCTATCCTCACATGGAATAAAATCTATCCCAAAGCCATTGCGTCCTCAGTTGACTAGTGACACTTTTAGCAAAGGCACCTAGCACTATCCCTGTCCACAAAATATTAGGGATCCAGTTTCTAAAAAGTCACTGATGTTTGATAGCAGACATTTTCAAATGTAGGTCATCCTGAGTATTTTTAGAACCTTAGGTTTCAAGTCTGTGTTCAGACCATCATTCCCAACAAATACCCCAAATGAACCTCTCTTTCACATTGAGGTGGCTCGTGTGTTCAATATTAATGCATCCACATTTGGCTTTCTTTTCTTCACTATGCAAATATACGCATAACTGAGGAACATTTCACCATTTAGAGTAAAGTAACCAGCAGTGTTGTTGCAGCCTATCACAGAAGAGAAAAAAAAAATTCAAATTGAACTGTTCCTTATTTAAAGATTCCAACACTTGGTTTAGCATCCAATTTACTGATAAAAATAAATATTAGTAATCTTAATCCTTCAGAGTTTTTGTCCCTTAAATTTTGTAAATTTTGTAACTGAGAGTGTTGGTTACTCAAGTCTTACTACAGGCAAGACTGTAAGTTTTTAAAACATGCTTCTTTGCAAAGATGTAATTAGTAGGAAGACACAGAAAGGATGTGAACTGGAATCCTATACCAGAGTCAGGATGGAGGAATTTTGACTGAAGAGCAGAAGGAAAGTAAGTCGGTCTACAACAGCCAAATCCTAACAGGAGATTGCTGGTTAGTGGGTCATAATTAGGTAAGTCCTGACTTCAACGGCACAGAGGAGTCACTACAATTAATCACAATTAGTGTATATTGCAAAATATCTCAAAAAAGAGTTTGAATGTTCTCACAATATAAATATACATTACATATTCATATTATTGATACAACACATGGAATCCCATAAATAGGCATTTCTTGCCACTTAAATATGCTTCTGTAAATTAAATCCTTTTTGAAAATAAGTGTGTTTTTATGTTCCTGTAGAGATGAACGTTTAGTTTCTTAAGTTGACTGGCTTGGAAATGATTACTGTGCCCTAGGAAAAGCATGGAAACAGCAATATCTTTATCTAGGGAACATTTAAAGAAGGGTAGTACGATGTTAATATAAATTTACTACTATAGTAGATGAGTGAAAATAAATAAATTTATATTTTTGAATTCAGCAGCTGTGTGCACCTATGTCTTTGCTAAGAAAATGACCACAAAACAGCAAAATTATTCATTTCTTATACAATCTAAGTCATAATTTGTACCACAGATAGGTAGAAACATAGACCTGGTCACCTGGTCACCTAGCCTTTCCCAGAGCATCTGCCCATTGATGTACCAGAGGGAAGCTCCCAGCACTTCCTAGAATGTTCCTGCCTTGAGGAAGATTTTTTTTCTTCTTAGCCTTACTGGCTACTCTCATCCTTTCTTCTTGATCTAATATGATCCAATATGTTACAAAAATTACTTGCCCAGTATCACTAAGAGGAAAAAAAATATGATCACTATGATCCAATAACAAGACTTTAACATCCAGTCCTTGGCTGACTGGACCTGAATGGACATTGTAGCTTCATTGAATTAATTCATGGGCTAAAGATACTACATTGGCTTATCTTCAAAATCTGTGATTGCCATACACCAGCTGTTAAAATGTTAAGAGCACTTTAGTCTAACAGTTGTGAAGGATTACAGATAAAGTCAGTGACATGGCTGTGTAGAATAATCAATATATTAGTTTAAAAATGCCTTCTCACAGCTAAAACTATTAGGAAACTTTTATCAGCTCTACTTCTTTATTAATTGAAATGAAATCTGAATGCCATTCTAGAAATCAGCAGATAATTAAAACTAAGAGGGCTTGAGAAAATAATTTGAACTCATGTCCTTAAAGTCCCTGTCCTGAGCAAAACTTCAGATTTTCACTACAATTTCAACATTGTGAGATGAATGAGCTAAAGGTAAAAACATCAAAAAAATAGTACAAATAATTTTCCTTGAAAATTTGTAGCAAGGCCAAATATATAAGAGCGGTTGCTTTAAAGGGAAAAATACAGGTTCAAGGAGTAGTATAGATAAATTCAGGTAGAAGAAGAATACCATAAAAAGTTGAGTAAGCTATCATTAAAGCTACTGATTCTGCAATTATTATGCGAACAATCATAAACATTTGAATATAAATACATTTGGGTTTTTTTTTGGTCATTTTCGAAAGGAATAGCCCTTGAAATGTTACAATTAGCACACCAGATTGTAATTGTTTTAGCCAAAAGGTTGGTAGAATACCATAGCCCAAATGGGAGGCTGGGTCCAGTGGTGATTGGGGACCCTATTGCTGGCAATCAGCGCCTGTTGCCATGGGCATTCATTTCTGAATTCTATGAAAGATCAGACAATCCATGAGAATGCAGCATATGGTCACTTAGCAAGTCCTTCTGACCCTGTTGGCCAGTAAAGTTTGGTTGCAAATACTGCACCAACAACGAAGACTCCTCCATAGACGGGCAACTTCTGCAGAAGAGGGCCCGCCTAAGACAGGGAAGGGGCCTCCCAAAGACGGGTAAGGGTTTACTCTTCTGAGATGACATAAGATAGGAGGGTCTTCTGTTTTATAAAAATTTTAGGGGGTGGGGAGATGTTGGGATTAATGAGTCTTGGCCTTCAGTTGCTTTTCCCTCCGAGAACCTTCTAATATAAGTTACTAGAAGCTGTGCCTAGTTAGAGGATCAGAGGATCACCTGTTGACCATTAACTGCAGTGTATTTAAGTCTACCGGTGTTAATAAAGAGGGGCTTTCTGAACCAGAGTTTTGGAGTTGCGTGTGTCTATATCTGTGTCTGAGTTCACAACCTCCAGCCCCTTGCCTGAAGCTCGGGAACTGGGTGCACAGAGCGCATACATGGGGGCGCGGTGCCGTGGCACACAAGGTGACTAAAACCATATTACAAGATAGGAGTAAAGAGGAGAACAAAGCGTCTTCTACAGCGATGTTGTGAGCCATGTCCTGGGAATACAGTAATATTGACATTTTCAGCATGTGCAGAACCTTTGGCTTATATATTTTGGGGTTATTTATTTGTCCAAAAGGTTTTCTCTTTTAGTATCATTCTTCCAAGGATAAAGAATGCTTCATGGAGGTCTGTCAAAAACTGTCATCTTTTAACTGTGTTGGAAATAAAGTTTACCATGATAGTTTTCTGGGATTGTCATTGGAGACAATTTAGAGCATTAGAATGGTAGAATTGTTAATCAAATGTCCATTAAATTCCAGTCCAAAAGTCTTTCCAACATAAATGAAAAAATTGACTCTTCTAAGATAAGTTACTTTCCAGGACTAGAAAGATGGCTCAGCAATTAAAAACATATACATTTCCTGCAAGGACCCAGGTTCAGTTCCCAGCACCCATGGTAGACAGCTCTCTACTGTCTGTGAGTCCACCTCTACTCCAGGAAGAAATGATGGCTTTGGCCTACACAAGAACTTTCACACATGTGCACCATTTCCTACATACAGTCACCTACTCTCTCTCTCTCTAAAATAAACCATTAAGAGTATCAATCAATGCCCCCCGTTTAATACCAAAGTAAATCAACACCTGATTTTATTCGAAGTTAAATTGAGTTGCTTGTTTCTGACTTGCTATTTTCATTGTGTACTTGAGAATGTTGTTGGACAATTCTAGAAAATTGTTGGAATAAAAGGCAGCAAAAGTAAGAGGGAAGGTACATTTGGTAATCCACTCCTGTGGTGTCCATAGATGCAGAACAGCTAAAAGGCAGGCAAAATGCCACCAACAGTGGTCAGCCCCATGTAAAGAAATAGTCTGGCACCTGTGGATTGAAACCCCTTTGCAGATTGAACTATTTTTTCACAGAGGTAGCATATTAGATATTTTGCACATCAGGTATTTACATTATAATCCATACAGCAGCAAAACTGCCGTTATGAAGTAGCAATGAAAATAACTTTATTCTTTTGGATCAACACAACATGAGGAACTGTATTAAAGGTTTGCAGTATTAAAGAACAAGTTTTATAAAGACTGCTCTCCAAAATCAATATCTGTGTCTTAAATTTACCTCCTGATATTCTTTGAAGTTTTATTTTTCCATATGGAAAAGATAACAATGATTATTATTTTAAATAAAATGTGAGCAATACATGATGGGAAACTAATAAAATTATTTGTTGTAGTGTTCTTCACTATATTAGTCTATTTTTATATATTATCAAATGTTATATATTTATATATTATCAAATGCTAATACTATAAATTTACTATTACCATGACATCTTTCAAGAACATATGTAGCCAAGGGACTGTGGAGACAATTCAGGAAGGCGGGGGGAAGTGCACCACAATTATGAGGACCTGGTTGAAATCCCCAGAACAGATCAAACTAGACACTGTAACACCAGTGATCCAACAAGTGAAGGCAGAGAGAGCACCTAGATGCTTGTGGGCAATCTAGTCTGGCATTCTTAGCACCAAAACAGAGGAAGAACATACTTTAAGCATGGTAAAAGGTGAGGCCTCACACCTGAATCTGTCCTCCAATCTGCCTGATTCACCCTGTCATACACACTCATACATTCACACAAAAATGTGTAAGTACACACACACACACACACACACACAGAGAGAGAGAGAGAGAGAACACTAACCTAAAATTTTATTTTTTTTAGAACTGAATAAATATCAACATCCATTTAAGGAATAAATGTGAAATTGATTACTGTTAAAAACAGATATTAAAAGTTCTACCCAATTTTCTGTACCAAGAGGTGATAAAAAATGCTTTGCTATTGTTTTTAAAGTAACTAACTATAGCTATATAGGCTACCAACCTGAAATTCTTAAAATACATAAGCTGCGATTCATTCATCTACTTGATAATATGACCAATATGTAAATAAGTAATATATTTAGTTTTTATCTCTAGTCTTGACAGCCAAATGTTTACTTCCTATACATATCACATATACATTGCAATTGTATGCAAATGATAGCCTGGAGAACATTTTTGTAGAAATTGGAAATTCTGTGGCTGTTTCAAACATGTTTACTACTGGAACAAATGGGACACATTATAATTTCTAATGTGATTCTTTTCATTTCCAGAAAGATTGTATCTTGCCCAAGGAAGATATGTTCCTTCTCATGGATATTTCTTTTTCATGAATTTATTTATTTAGTTTCATTAAAGTTTAGGTAAGGAAATTGAAATACATCAGAAACAAACATACTTTGTGATTGCATGGAGCCTTCCAGTTAATTCAAAATATAATTATTTTCAGAATTTTTCATTGATGTTGTCTTTCACTATTAATTAGGTACCAAAACATAGTCTGTGTGTAATTTTCATAGAGTTACAACTTTGGTTATCTCTTTACAGTATGAATATTAAGTTATTCCATCCCCTTCCATGTTCTTCTTATGAGGAGAGCATTGTGGTGATTGTGTGTGAAATGAATTTTGACAGTCATTTCACCAAGCACAGAAGTCTCTGAGCAGGGGAAGTTGTGAGAAGAAAATTAAAGAGAAATTATAACATGCCAGCCTCTGTCACAAATGCACATCTCTTGATGGGTTCCCAAAACTAACAACCACATAAAGTCATTGATACTGTTTGCTGGAAATGAAAGTGAAGTGAACATACATGATTTTCCCATATTTACCCCGTTTACTGATGAACTAAAATGCCAGCCCAGGTCTGTACAGCAGACATATTTCAGCTTCACCTACTGCATGTTCCTGACAGTAGACAGGTGACTAGAAGGACGCATGCAGGAGATGCTTGGCTGGGCTTGTTTCCATGGTTTTCTTGAGATGCCGAAGACATTGCATCATCGGTCAGATGTGGTTTTCTCTCTTTTTTCTTCTCTAATTTTGTCCTATGGCTCACCTCCTTTTGCCTGCTGCTGATACCTTTATTCTTGCATATATGAACCAGCAGAACTACCGATCCCAACTCCCAACTTCCAACTTGAAACTGTGGGTCTTTGCGACCTGCTAAGAAAGTCACTGTATTTCTTTTTTTTTTTCCTTTTTTTTATTGAAAAAAAAAAATCCCTGCTTCCTCTCAGCCTCCCATTTCCCTCCCCCTCGTCCTGCCCCTCTCCCCCTCCCCCCACTCCTCTCCCCCTCCCCCTCCACTCCGAAGATCAGTCAGGGTTCCCTGCCCTGTGGAAAGTCCAGGGTCTTCTCCCCTCCATCCAGGTCTAGGAAGGTGAACATCCAAACTGGCTAGGCTCCCACAAAGCCAGAACATGAAGTAGGAACAAAACCCCATGCCATTGTCCTTGGCTTCTCATCAGCCCTCATTGTCCGCCATGTTCAGAGAGTCCGGTTTTATCCCATGCTTTTTCAGTCACAGTCCAGCTGGCCTTGGTTAGCTCCCAATAGATCAGCCCCACTGTCTCGGTGGATGGGCACAACCCTCGTGGTCCTGACTTCCATGCTCATGTTCTCCCTCCTTCTGCTCCTCATTGGGACTTTGGGAGCTTAGTCAAATGCTCCAGTGTGGGTCTCTGTCTCTATCTCCATCCCTCGCTAGATGAAGGTTCTATGGTGATATGCAAGATATTCATCAGTATGGCTATAGGATAGGGTCATTTCAGGTTCCCTATCCTCAGCTGCCCAAGGAACTACCTGGGGACATTGCCCTGGGCACCTGGGCGCCACTCTAGGTTCATGTCTCTTACCAACCCTAAGGTGGTTCCCTTAATTAAGTTATGTGATTCCCTGCTCCTCTATCCAACCTTGTTTTATCCCCAATCATCCCGTTTCCCCAAGTTCCCCCCATCCTCCCCTTCTCACTTTTCTCTCCCCATCTCCCCTTACCCCCATCCCACCCCACCCCCAAGGTCCCAATTTTTTGCCCAGCTATCTTGTCTATTTCCCATAGCAGAGATAATAACTATATGTTTTTCTTTGGGTTCACCTTCTTATTTAGCTCCTTTAGGATCACAAATTATAGACTCTGTGACCTATATTTATGGCTAGAAATCAATTATGAGTGAGTATATCCCACGATCCTCTTTTTGGGTCTGGGTTACCTCACTCAGGATAGTGCTTTCTATTTCCATCCATTTACATGCAAAATTCGAGAAGTCATTGTTTTTTATGGCAGAGTAGTACTCTAATGTGTATATATTCCACACTTTCTTCATCCATTCTTCCATTGAAGGACATCTAGGTTGTTTCCAGGTTCTGGCTATTACAAATAATGCTGCTATGAACATAGTTGAACAAATGCTTTTGTCATGTGATAGGGCATCTCTTGGGTATATTCCCAAGAGTGGTATTGCTGGGTCCAGGGGTAGGTTGATCCCAAATTTCCTGAGAAACCGCTACACTGATTTCCAAAGTGGTTGCACAAGTTTGCATTCCCACCAGCAATGGATGAGGGTACCCCTTTCTCCACAACCTCTCCAGCAAAGGCTATCATTGGTGTTTTTGATTTTAGCCATTCTGACAGGTGTAAGATGATATCTCAAAGTTGTTTTGATTTGCATTTCCCTGATAGCTAAGGAGGTTGTGTATGACCTTAAGTATCTTTTGGCCATTTGAACTTCTTCTGTTAAGAATTCTCTGTTCAGTTCAGTGTCCCATTTTTTAATTGGGTTAATTAGCATTTTAAAGTCTAGTTTCTTGAGTTCTTTATATATTTTGGAGATCAGACCTTTGTCTGTTACCATGCACAAAACTTAAGTCCAAATGGATCAAAGACCTCAATATCAATCTGAACACACTGAACCTGGTAGAACAGAAAGTGGGAAGTACCCTACAACAGATGGGCAAAGGAGATCGCTTCCTAAGTATAACCCCAGCAGCACAGACATTAAGGGCAACATTGAATAAATGGGACCTACTGAAACTGAGAAGCTTCTGTAAAGCAAAGGACACTGTCACTAAGACAAAAAGGCAACCTACTGACTGGGAGAAGATCTTCACCAACCCTGCAACAGACAAAAGTCACTGTATTTCTATTTAAACTTAAATTATTAAAAGTGATCCTTGGGATCAAAATATAACCTTCCTGAAGGGAGTTCAAACTGGGACCTATATCATTTTATTTTTATTTTAGATCATTTGTGATTCTTATTTTAATATTAAAGAGGGGGTGGCAAAGATGTGAACAAGGAAAAATAGACACCATTAGATCAAAATAAAATAATAAAAAAATAGATGATAGATAGATAGATGATAGATGATAAGTAGATGGATGATAGATAGACAGATGATAGATAGATGATAGATAGATAGATAGATAGATAGATAGATAGATAGATAGATAAATGATAGAATCCCTCCCAACCTCTTAATCTGTTGAAATTGTACTAACCCTGTGCTTATGAAATGGGTATTAGTGGTTCATGCCTCTAACCGTAGCACCCTGAAGGCTAAAACAGGAGTATCACCAGCTCAAGGATGCCTTGGAATGTACTGCAAATTTTAAGGCAGAATAGGCCACACAATGAAATTTCTTTTCAAAAGCAAAGGAACAGCGTAAAAGAAAATCTACTTCGAAGTGTGATTAGCAGGTATGCTTTTCTTAGCACCATTTCTGATAATATCTTTTATTAGAGATGCTTACATAAATGAGTCTAACCCTGGGGGATCTTTTAGATGTAATTAATGCTTGAATAACAAGAGTTCTTTGGATAAAGAGGGCTTTTCAAGTAAATTGCTTACTGGTATTATTATATGGGTAATGATAAAAAAAAAATCTGAGAATATTATTCACATGAAAACAGGCGATATAGTTCTAAGCATGACCATATTATAAAAGAAAACCATTGGTAAGCATTGTTTATGTATATGCATTTATATCATGCTTTGTTATGAAATCTATTTGAAATCTCTTATATGTGCCAAAAAAAAAATAACATGTTTGTCTTAGTGAGTGTTCTATTGCTATGAAAAAACACCATGACCATGACCTTTCCTTTAGAAGGAAAACATTTAACAGGGACTGATTTACAGGTCAGATGTTTAGTACATTGTCATCATGTCAGGGAGCGTGGCAACATTCAGGCAGACATGGTGCTGGAGAGTTCCTGAGAGTTCTACACCCAAACCCACAAGCAGCAGGCAGAGAAAGATGCTGGGCCTGGCTTGAGCATTTAAAAGGTCAAAGCCTACCTCTAGTCTCACACTCACTCCAATAAGGCCACACTTGCTGTGGATTAATGATCTTGTACACTGTAAAGATTTGTCACTTCTATTGGTTTAATAAAATAGCCAGGCAGGAAGTGTGTGTGTTACCAAGATTCAGAAATGTTCATATTAAACCCACCCAGAAAAAAATATTTAATGGGACATTCAATGGGAAAATATAAAACATTTTGCATTTTATTTATTATCATACGGTCAAGGGACCAGGTATTTTAATGACAGGTGATCATACAGATATTGTATAAAGAATAACATCTGTACTTGATAAATTCACAGAATAGCAATTCCCTTTGCTTTTTTTTTTCCCTTTCCCAACTTTGGACATTATTTGTAGGAAATTTAGTCAATTATTCATTTGCTCAACGAATATTTAGTAAGCCCTTCCTGTGTATTAGGTATTATATTGAATATTGTAAATGTGATAGTGGAGAAATTAAAATAAAATCTGTGTTTCTTGGATATCATGGCCTTAATGCTAAAGGTTTTTTTGTTTGTTTGTTTTGTTTTGTTTTGTTTTTGATTTTCGAGACAGGGTTTCTCTGTAGCTTTTTGGTTCCTGTCCTGGAACTCCCTTTGTAGACCAGGCTGGCCTCGAACTCACAGAGATCCACCTGCCTCTGCCTCCCGAGTTCTGGGATTAAAGGCGTGCGTCACCACCGCCTGGCCTAATGCTTAAGTTTTTAACAGTGTATTATTTCTATTAATTCTTTGAAAATTTCATATGAGTTAATCATATTCATGCTTGCCTTTTCCCTCAATTTTACCCTGATCCAATATCATCTCATCTCTTTCCAACTTTTTGCCTTTTTTTTTCATTTTTTTAATAGCTCATGGAGTCTAATTTATGATTTTTTGTGTATTAATTGGTGTGGAGCCATCTGTGGAGCATGGTCAACCTTCCAGAAACCATAATGTTAAGATAAACTGATTCCACATCCACCAGAGACAATTAACTATCTATAACATCCCACTTTACTTAGATATGGAGACCCACAAGTCATTCTCACCGCATGATAGAAGGGTTACTGACCTAGTTTTGTGCAGGTCTTGTGGAAGAAATCTTTTGAGTTCATTTAGAAACAGTGCAATCGTACTGCTTCCAGAAAACACTGCTTTGCTCTTGTGTTCCACAACCACTGGCATTTACAATATTCTTGTCACCTCTACCATGAAGGTCCCTGAACATTGTGACAGGGGTGGTGGTGGCAAAAATGCCTATTTGTAACTAAGCACATTATAGAGTCAAATCAACCAAAATATGTTCTCATTAGAATGAGACGGCTAAGAGCATGAGTCTGTGAGACAACAATGCTTGGAATTTGGCTGTTATGCCCTTAACTCAGATTCAAGAAATAGACTCAAGGGATAGATCATCAACTTTGGATGATTCTGAGTTGGTAATATGATTGGTATAACTACTAAGTGGAAACAATGAAATCAAAGCTAATGTAACAGATTTTTGGAATGCTCTCCATAATTTAACAATTCAATAATGTAATAAAATTAATTCCTATCATGTACCAATCTAGAAAGAAAAGACGACTGAGAATCAAGCATTTAAAAATCTGCCACATGTTCAAAATTATTGACTAATATTAATCAGTGAAATGTGTGGGAAGAGAACTAGGGAATAAAGTTGATTGTGTATACAAGTGAAAAGCTTTAGCAGGAAGTATTAAGAACGAGCAATCAATAACCTCAAAAAGATTTTCTATATAAGTAACACTGACACATGATCTATGTGACAATACTGATTGAATTAGAGTTCTCAAGATAAAGGCAACTGGCAGTAGATACATAATGCTATAGTTTCATTTCTGTTACTGTTACCTTGACAAAAATAAGTCTGGGGGTGGAAGAAAGAGTTTATTTTAACTTATAATTTAAGGTTATAGTCTATCATTGCAGGGAAGTCATGACAGCACGAATATGATGCTATTCACATGAAACCTACAATCAAGACTAGAGAGAAACAAATGACACATGTTTAGTTCTCAGTTGGCTTTGACACAGTCAAGAGCCTAAAATTTGTAAATAATGCCACCTACTTTCAGGTAGGGTCTAACCACATTGAGAAGACAGTAAATGAATAGCACCCCTACTTGACACACAAAAGCATCACTCTAAAACCTAACGCTTCACCTCTTCTACCCAAAGTCCCACTTTCACTTAGTCTTTAAAATCTTCAAATGTTCCAAGACTTTCAAAGGCCAAAGATTCCTAACTGTGAATTCCTAGAAAATAAAAATCAAGTGAAGTACTTTCATCAAATAATGAAAGAAAAAGCATTCTTATTCTTAAATGAAAGCATAGGCACACAGCAAATTAACAGCCACACCAAAGCAAAACAAAATTCAACAGACATGAAACTAAAGCTTGCAATTCCAATGTCTGGCATCTGGGGTCTGCAATGCAGTCTGCTGTGCTGTAAAGAAACTGAAAAACCATGTCTGCTCTACTACATCCACTTTTCCTTGGTCTTAAACCAGCTCGTTCTGCTCCATACCTGTAGCTTCCCTTGGTGGTTGCCTCATGGTCCAGGCTCCTCCAATATTCTGGCATCTCCACTGAAGCTGAAGTTTCACTTTTACAGAAAGATCTATGCAATGGCCTCCTGGGCCTCCCCACACAAACCGTGGTCCTACCACATGGTGCCCAGACTCAGCTACACCTCAATACCGTGTAGATGATATTTATTTTGTCATTTTTCTGCTGCCAATGACAGATATAGCCTGGTGCTATTTTGCCACAGTAGTATCAGCTTTTGTGTGCTGGCACAGAGGAAATACTTTCTTGCTGCCATGTTGCATGGCAGTAACTTCTCTGCGGTAGTGGTGAAGTCAGTGCTAATTATTGCTGCTTCCTCAGTAACAACTTGAATAATCTTCCGTAATGAGATTTACCCTACAAACAAACTAAATAACTTTAAACACACAAATTTTCAGAACAAATTGAAGCCATATTCTTAACAAAGGTATCTCAGAAATTATGCCCATCTTTGTTCGTGATGGAGTCTTTGTTCCCCTCTGAAACCTGATGACATGAGTTTTTACTGGTCTCATATTTCCCAACATTCTCATTTTTTATGTCCCCATAAGAATAAGCCATGGGTTCTGCCCAAAGCACCCAACAGCTTTTCCAATCCAAACTTTCAAACTCTTCTGCATTTTGTCTCAGAAAACTGGTTTTAAATGCTCAAAATCTATACGGTTATATACACCGATGGCTACACTTCCTTGTTACCCTGTCCTTAATGAATTCCATAAAGAATCATTAACCTATAATAAAAATCTTTGGAGATAAAGAAATGCTGAGCTTTTAAACAGAATGGCTCTTCAAAAGAGGTGTTTGTTGCTGGCAATTAAATAAATAGAGGGACTAACAAAAAGAAAATCAGTGCAGTTAAGAATAATTGTGGAACATGATAAAAGACTGGTAATAAACAAAGAATAGTTTTTCTAGAAAATGCTGGAAAGAGTGAAATAAAGATGGAACAGTGACTATAGAAGTGATTCATCTTCAATATAATATATCTCGTGTTCTTCCTGAAGACACTGCTTCTTGTAGTTGAGGTGATGTTTGAAAGATCTGTTGCAGAATTATGTTAGTAGACAACTCTGTCCTGACCATTCATGGACAAAATTAAAAGGCTATCTTGACTACCCTTCATTTCAGATCAGATAAAAAAAAATCCTGAGTGAATAAATTAGTGAGTTAATATAATTTTAATGGCAACCTAAGCAACATAAGTATTAAGGATTTTTTTTTCTTATAAAGTGAGTTTTGATTTTACCGATTCAGCAGCCTGGATTTTCCCAGCTAGGATGAGGTCCTTGGTTCCTTTTATTTTTCAAACATTCTCATTCTCAAGACAACCAGCAACAAAGTGACTTGATTTCTCTCAAACTAATCAAATGTAAAGATAGATGCAAAGAAAGCTTAACAACTGGATACACCAGATCAAGTGTAGCTTTGGAAAAAATTTCCTGATTGTTTCAAACAAATGGCCTGATTTTTTTATCCAAATAGATGAATACACTCCCTCCCTGTGATGAAAGTTTGGTCTAGCCACAATATACTTGCTCTTTCCATAGAATTGTTGAGTTATAAAATGAATTCAAGCATTGATGAATAGCTTTGCCTATTTTCAGTTATTAAGTATATGATAATTTGTGGTTATTTTGGTTTTATCAACACGGAAATTAGTGACCAATGATTAATTCTATTTTACCACTCCATTCTTCCCCTTATTTTTATCAAGAAGTTTGTCCTTGATGGAAATTAAAATATTCCTGAGTTTTTTTTCTTTTAAATACAGAATGCCATTCTTCTAAAAAAAAAAAAAGTATTCAGTTCACAACTATCATTCAGCCATTGAGAACAAAAATACTCCTGCTGGATAGATTCTCTAGGGTCTGCTTCTACTTTCCGAGACATCAATATATGCAAGTCTTTAAAATGGGTTAAAAACAAACTTGATTGTAGTGGCTCCATTGAACAACAATGGGCCATCTGTTTCATTAAATCTTTAACAGTGCTCAGTCCTTTACTTCCTCTTGGCTAAATATGGTTTTCCCCCAAAATTGTTGAGTTTCAGCCAGACTAATTCACAACCCTCTTCAAGAGTTATTCTCTTGCTAAATAGCTGAGCATCAGCTGGCTCTGTAACTGAATCACAACTATGAGAATATTATTACCTCCCTCTTCTTCACATAACCCTTATTTAAGAGTCTATTTTCTCTAGTAAATGGAAGCAGCTGAAATAAATTTGAACATAAACAAGAGTTTTATACAAAATAATTCATTGTAAAGTATTGTTACAAGATGTGTACACAGTCTTGTACATGTGCACAAGAATATACTGTATATGTATATGTGTATGTTTATGATTCTGTGTGTGTGTGTGCTGTGGTGGTTTACCTTTTTAATAATTTTAATGTCATAAACTTGGAACATGTCACCAAAATATTGTGGCATCTACTGCTATTTAATTTCTCATCACATCCTCCACTAAATTTTTTCTCTTTCAATAGAATTCTTGTGTTTTTTTTAGCTAACTTCTTCCACTTGATATCACATGACTGAATAGAGATTAATTGCTTCTGGTTGATCACTTCAGTAATAAAATAGAGCTTCAGTAGGACTATTTTTTCACATGTGAATGAAAACAGTAAATGGGGTCTTGTTGTAAGGCAGAAACTGAGGCTGATAAATAAGTTATGGAGAGCAAATAATGGGAATCTATTATGTTCAATACTCCAGGACTTAACTCTGTGTACCAGTATTCAATTAGCATAAAAGATAGGCAACTGAAGGGGATTTCTGAATGGAATGTTAAGGTTGATGGGCCCAAGGACAGATTTGTCTGTCATCAGGAGAGTCTGACCATTAAGCAAGATGAAATTCACTGGATGAGTCAAAAAGAAATTCCCAGTAACACAAAAAATTGCAATGGAATGCACTGGCTCACAGCAATTCACCCTTGCCTTGCATGGACAGTGAAGTCCATAGAAATATGGAAAAGACATAGGTCATAAATAATAACCCAACTCCCAATTCTGGAGCTCTTTATGCCAAACAATTGGAATTAATAATAATATTCATTGTGATGTTTTTAGGCTAGAAGTGAGCATGGCTGAGGCACTAGATTTATAATATGTGAAGGGCAGGTCCTTTGGGTACCCACCTTTAAGGAAGACTAAGGCTGATCATAGTTTTAAGTCTAAGGCATAGAACTTACTGTCACTATGAAGAAAGTGGAGAATTAAAATACAACAGTATTGTCCCTAGGCAAGAGGAATGTAGAGCTTATAGAAATGATGATTCAGGAAAACTTCCAATTAAAATTATGAGAAAGTGACCAAGATGTTATCCAATAAATTCTGTGTCCTAAATCGTATTATTGATAATATTACATAATTTGAACATGGAACTAAAATTTACGGCAGTAGGTTTGTAGAAAGTAAAAATTCAGTTTCTTTTAGAGACATCAAATTTGACAAGACTGTTGTATCTAAATAAGCAATAAGATGTCATCAATATTTAAAAGTATGAAGCAGATAAGAAATTGTGAAATAGTATAATGGAGTAGTGATATGAATATTATCCACATCTGGATAGAACTATTTTGTGTCAACTTTAAAATGACAAATATGTAATCCTGAATTTGTGTCTAGTATTTCCTCAAAGTTAGATTGAAAAACATAAAATTGACTTTTCACTTCAAATATACTGCATATTCTAGCTCACAGATTGTTTCCTTTCCATTTGAATTTCCGTATCAACCCTTATTCATGCCCCTGTCTATGTGGAATTATAGTGCTCTCTATTTTTCACTTCAAAAGTACACACACATGTACAAAATCACCTTGGATGAGACTCACTGTTTTTTGTCTGCGTAGTCTAAAACACCTTACCCAGTATTTTGCAGAAAAGATATGCACTTCAAATATGAATTTTATATATTAAAGTTTTAAGAAAACATACTGAATCCACATATATGAGTACTGAGTAGAAGGTAACAGTCTCTGATATTTAAATATGCCAGTGATGGTAGTCTGCCTGGTGACAGAAATAGAATTGTACAATGGGGCGACTGACTGTGGATCACGAGGAGCTTGTACTGAAGACCACAGGTCACTGGTTTGTCTGCTCAGGCTTACATAATAAGACATTTGGCTGATCCACATCTGATTGACCGATGATGTTATCAATAAAAAGCAAAGCCAATGTTCTTTAAAGTCACTGAAATTCATTGTAAGCATGAATGAGCTCTTGCATTGGTAAGGAATCAATTTCTCTTAGTCATGGTGATTACGCCATTATTGAACAAACATGTAGACCAAAAGATCTCAGCTTAGTCAGAAAACGTCATTAAGAGAGAAGAATCAAAGCCCACATTTATCTTCTATCCAGTTTGTCATGACTCACTTCATTTTGAGCTCCAACAATAACACTAATCTGCATACATATTTTCTAGGCTTGATTTTTATTATAGTGTACTAGGCAGGGTTCTCCAGAGAAACAGAATTAATAGGATGAATATATACTATAAAGGGAGATTACCTAATAGGAGTTTGACACGTCAACAATAATTATCTGCACTCCAGAGAACTTGGGGAGGAAAGGTTTATTTGGATTACACTTTCATGTCATTGTTCATCATCAAAGCAAGTCAGGGCAGGAATTCAAATAGAATAGGAAAGTGGAGGCAGGAGGTGATGTAGAGGCCATGGAGGAGTGGTGCTTACTGGCTTATTCCCCATGACTTGCTCATCTGGACCAGCAGCTGAGGAATGCTACCACTCACTATAGGCTGGACCCTCCTTTATTGATCAGTCACAATGGGCTGGGTGCTCCCCTATAAATCACTAATTAAGAAAATGCCCTAAAGACTTGCTTAGATCCCAAACATTTTTATTTTTTTATTTAAAATATATTTTTCCATTTTACATACTAATCCCAATCCCCCACTTTCCCCGTCTCTCCCTACCACCTGGGTTCATTTTCTCAACTGCGGCTCCTTTCTCTCCAGTGACTCAAGCTTGTATCAAGTTGGCATAAAATTAGCCAACACATAGACATAGGCAGGCATGGAAGAACTTGTGCTTTCTCTCGGTACTAAAAGCATATGTTCTACTGCAAGAAGCTGGTGGCCATCTCCTCAGCCAATTACAAAGGACTGCCCTCTCAGACATGCCCAGAGTTGGTTCCAGATCCAACAAAGTTATTTTTCACTTAGAGAAGCTACATTTTGTCCTATCTCATTGATCTCTATATTTTCTGACTAAACCGTGAGTTTAGTTCCTCCAATAATACACATTTATTGACAAAACGTGTGATGGCTTTTCTTCATTGTCCACTTGGCAAGCTCTAGAATCACCTTAGAGGCAAATCTGTAGATGTCTGTGAGGGATTCTCTATGTCAGGGGCCCAAGCCTTAGTATTTCATGATATTTACCTATATGTGGATGAAACTGAAATGATGAATAACAATTTCAGAAATTAAAAAGAATAATTTCAAACCTGAAGTGACTTTAGAACTGTCTCTACACCCACTAAAATCTAGCAGAAAAAGACAGAATAACTCATTGTGAAAGTTACTCTTACATAGTCAAGGGAAGCAAATTGTTGGCTCTTGGGGGACCTGATATGTAACAAGAAGTGATTCAAATGGTGTTAAGTATAATAAAAAAAAAATCAAGAAAAAATATATTGTGTAAATTATGGGATAAAAGGAAATGAAAATCAACACATTGTAGAATGTGTTATTTGTACAAAAATTTATAAGAAAAATATATAAAATCACATATATAAATTAAAAGTACACATTTAGTATATGATGTTACATGTTTTGTGCATTAGATCATAGCTTTATGTCTATATACCTAGATCATAGTGTCAAAGAAAATGAAAAATGTCAACACCTTTTTGGATGATGAAAAGTGGGTGAAACTCTACTGCAAAGGCCACATCACAGCAATCGAAGACAGTCACAGACAGACACATAGCATTTATAACAGACATATCTGAGAAAGTGATGGCATCCAAAGCATAAACGCTCAAAACTCAACATCAGGAAAATTAATAGTTCAAATAAGGAGTAGGAAGGCTTGTTCCCAAAGTCATGCAGAGGGAACTATGCGCTCGAAAAGAGATTGCTGTTCCTTGGATATAGTGAGGGAAATGCAATTTAAAACAATGACTAAAATTAAGAGCACTGGTTGTATCCTATTCTGGTGATGGTGTGGGACCGTGGGAATTCTCACTTAGTCTAGTAGGAGTGAGAAATGGGGGGATGGTGATGGCTTAGTTCTCAGTTTGATTTCCAAAAAAGACAGAAAAATATTTTAAAAATGTAATGAAATAACGTACTAGTTACCTAGATAAAGAAACAAAAAAGCATTAAGTACATGCAGGGTACATTTTAATGTGATTTTAGAAACCAATGATCAAAAGCAGTCTTAGAGTTGTTCAAATTTAAAAAAAAATTTTTCAAGCAAGTTTCATCCACAGATATCAGCATATAAATTCCCTAACCCTAGAAGTAATAAGACATTGAGACCAATCCATCACAATTATGTGGGGAAATTACACCTAAAAACATTTGCAACTGTGACAAAGTAAGTGGGTAAACACAGAACAAAGCTATTTTCAAAACAGTAGTGAGGCTTAAAATATTTACTTGCATAAATTTTTATCTCAAGAGGCAAGTAAACATGCTTGATATGTTTGAAAATTGAGTTAAATGAAAAAGAAAGACACACAATCTAGCTACCTACACAACTAAAATAAGAAGACAGTAGGATCTAGGAGAGAAGACATGAATAAATGTTACTAATTTATTTTGTCAAATACCTGACCATGTGGTAGATAATCTCATGGAAAATAGTCACACTCACAAATTACCTGATAGATGCATCCAGAATTACTCTTCCTTGGGCATACTAGGCCATCATTCTATTTCTAATACTTATCAATAGGAAAAAAAGAGATACAGAGAATCTGGATAAAACTCATTTTCATACTAAAACAAAATGCTTTATAGCGTAAATAATATTAATGTTAAAATTATTTTAGAAAAATGAAACAAGACTCAAAAATGAGTGAGAATTCATTGTCTTCCATAAAATTGAAGCCCAAAATAAGTTCATAGCTCAAGAAATAGGTGTTAAAGAAAACAAGTTTTAAATATGAAAATCCACAGAATGAAGCCTCTTTGGAAAGGTGACACATTGTCCATAGGAAGTCAGGTGACAAGGGCTGAGACAATAGTGTCTGAGTGCTTTATTATAGCCTTGTAGTGCTAGTTGACTTTTTAAACTATGTGCATTTATTACTCTTTTAAGAATAAAAATAGCTAAAACAAAAGATTAAACAGAATAAAAGGATGAGTAGGAGTAGAGAATTTCAAGGTTTGATGATTTTGACAGTTCCTTACCTATGGGTACACAGAAAGCCGTTACCAGTACTGTATAGCTATTGTTGCAGCTGAGACAGGTTCCCAGCTCCTATCTAGGCAGAATATTTAAAGAACAAAGAGATTTTTAAGATGGCACAATTATATTTAATAATATATATTGTTTTTACTACAAAGTGACTTCCCTCAATTACTCAAACTTTTCCAAGTTACTTGAAATAGTCACCTGAACACACAGGAAACATGCAGATCTGTTTCTGCGGCTCATGTCTTTTCTGTTCTCTATGAAAGTACACACCTAAACACAAAAGCAAAAATAGTATTCATGCTATATATATCATCAAATTTCAGAACATGAATTTTTGTTTTGATTTAAATTTTTTAACTTTTATTTTGAGTCTACTTGTTATACCTATCAACCACTGGCATACCTTTGACATATACTTTCAATTCAAACTACTTTTTCTTTTTTTCCTCTTTCCCTCTTGTTCTATCTGTCTTTCTGTATAAATATGTACAAGTGTGTTTGCTTATCTAGTGTCCATTTCAACATCATTGTTTACTGTTCTCGTAGCATGGTCAAATCACACTTGTAAAGGATTAAAAACAATGTATATTAATGTGTGAGAAGACAAAGTGTGATGATTCTACTTCAAATAAGTTGGATTCAAAAGTATTATGTGAAATTCTCCAAGAACTAATAATTTCATGATTTTTTAAATTTTTGCTATACAATTCAGTCATTTGTCATTTCCCTTTCCTCTCACAAACCCTTCCCATGACCTTCAGTTTTCTCTTTCAAATTAGTGGCCTGCTTTTTCTTTACTTTTTACACATATATATGAAAGGATATATGTATATTAGTTTGTGTGTGTGTGTGGTTGTGTGTGTGTGTGTGTGTGTGTATCATGCACAATAATTGAATGTAGTTAACAATTTTCTTGGTCCATTCCCATCACATTTAATCAAAACAACTAAAATGTTGCATTTAGGGAAAGTTCAGAAAATGGACACATTTGAAATTATAGTTACCTCACTTCATCATTGGATTCTGAAAATACTTTCTACTAAGTACAAGTTAAATGAAAATAAAGTAATTGAGTGTAGCTAGGCATAAAAGAGAAAATCTGATAACATAAAAAAAATACAAAAGAGCTGCAGATATACAGTAAACAAATTCCAAAACCATAGAGATGGCACTGAAGTAGCTAAAAAAAAAATACTAGTGTAACTATATAACTCTTTATAAGGCTTTTTTTATTTTTATTTAGTAATGAAATGAATGTATTTATTCATAAGGCTAATAACTGACATCGAGATGAGTAGTAAGAATTAAAGCACATATAGGAGCAATGTGAGAGAAAAACGGGAGCTCCCTTGACAAGACAGTCAAAATTTATTTTTCAATATGATACACATTTTGCGTTTGCTCTTTAAGTTGAGTTCGATACTATTTTTATTTTTCAGATTTCTCTAGTATTTCTGATAGAACTCAGGTTCAATGGTTCTTGTGTGATACTGATAGATGCTGACATCACGTCGTTTGCTTGTTTTTATAGTTCACCATTTTCTGGAACTACATACTAGTCTAGATTCATCCTGCACATTTCTATCCATACTCCTAGAACACATGTTCCTGTGAAGGTTCTGTATTGTTTGTATCAGAGAACATTAGAAACTGACAGACACTGTCTTCTCTCAAGAGGATGCTTTATATTTTATTTAAGTTATTTTTAAAAATTCTTTCCCACTTATTTTAACTTCTTTTCTCCCAATATTGTTTTACTTTCTTTAACCATTCTGGACTCAAGATTATCTTTTCTGTCTGTGAACAGAGTGAATATGAGTGTTTTTGAATGTTATGGTATTCTTCTGTATATATACATTTTTTTTGCGTTTACTTACTCATATGGTCCTGTTATTCACTTGATGGCTCCTCATGATCAAGGATATTGCAATTCGAAGAACTATGGAGAAAGATAAATGTATAGGGTTATGTGATCTTTCTATAAAATCAAGTACTCCTTGTTTAGAGTATGTAAATAATCCATTATCAGCAGATCAACTCCTTGTTAGAACACCTCAGATCCAAAGAGTAAATTCCCCATAGGGAAAATTGCATGCTGGGTGGTAATTTAAACTATTTTCATTTCTACTGTCACAAATCAAATGGTTCACTGAAAATAAAGATGAATGACACATTTCCAAGAACTAGGAACAGGCTCTCATGACACAGATGTTAGAAAATATAGGTACAACTCTGAAATAGCTGTGGTTAAAATGATAAAGTACAAGTGGAAACCATCAATAACAAGTGTTTCCAAAGATCTCTGCAGATATCAACAACTAATATGATGATGACGATGTCTAACTAAAAATACAGATGTCACCCACTGCCAAAATATCCCTTGAACAGCAAAGATTCTTCTTTCAGTCTCTCAACAGCTTGTTTAAACTTTGCTCCCGACTCTATCTGATATACGAGCTCAGCAATTTTAGACTGCATTTAGCAGTAAAGAACACCAAAAGTCAAACTTCTGCTTGAGAGTGAGAGAAAGATCAATGGAAGATAGCAGTCCCCATTTTGACTTGAAACATTCCAACAGAAAAACCTTGAGAATAAACTGTCACCTAAACCCACCACCATTATGGTAAGTACTACTGTAGGACCAGAGGTTGATTGTCTTTGGAATAAGATAATTCTGTCACTTAAAATATCTACAGACACTTCTATTGAGCTGCCTAATAGTAACCACGGAAAACCCTGGGTTATACTCTAACTTTATCAAATGACTACCATCATAGACAGACAGAAACAGAGACAGATAGACTACTTGCCTGGAGTAAATACAAAAGAACAGAAAGAAACTGGAGGTGAAGCCATGAGCAACAAGTAGGTTTTTATTATTATTCTCATCTTGTGCTTATGAGTATATGGTTAGAAAAATTAGAATTCTGGACAGTTATGAGCAACTTGAGTAAAGCTATATTCCATAAAATAAGCCCATCCCTAAAATTCAAAATGGTCCCTTAAATCAAGATATCTCTTTCCTTGCTCTCATATCTGTCCTTCCTCCATCTCAACTATCCCATTCCCTCAAGCTTTCCCCAACCCCCCTTCTCCTCTCCTCTTCCCCTTTTCCCTTTCTTCTACCTCCTGAAACCCATGCTCCCATTTTTTTTTTCAGGAGATCTTATCTGTTTCCAATTTCCAGGTGGATCTATACATGTTTTTCTTTGGGTTCACCTTATTACTTAGCTTCTCTAGGATCATGAATTATAGGCTCAATGTCCTTTGTTTATGGCTAGTATACACTAATGAGTGAGTACATACCATATTCAAATTTTGGGGTCTGGATTGTCTCACTCAGGATAGTGTTTTCTAATTCCATCCATTTGCATGCAAAATTCAACATGTCATTGTTTTTTTATAGCTGAGTAGTACTCTAATGTGTAGATGTGCCACACTTTTTTTATCCATTCTTCAGTTGAGGGGCATCTAGGTTGCTTCCAGGTTCTGGCTATTACAAATAATGCTGCTATGAACATAGTTGAACAAATGTATGATTGAGCATTTAGGGGTATATTCCCAAGAGTAGTATTGCTGTATCCTGAGGTAGGTTGACTCCCAATTTTCTGAGAAACCACCACACTGATTTCCAAGTGCTTGTACAAGTTTGCATTCACACCAGCAATGGATGAGTGTTCCCCTTACTCCATATCCTTTCCAGAATAAGCTATCATTAGTGTTTTTGATTTTAGCCATTTTGACAGATGTAAGATGGTATCTCAAAGATGATTGAGAGAGCCATTCTGGGATTAGCAAGAAATATGGCTCTAGAAAAATTCCCAGGAATCCAAAAAGACGGCCCCAGCTAAGACCCTAAGCAATAGAGGAGAGGGTGCCTGAACTGGCCTCGCCCTGTAGTCAGACTGATAATTATTTTAAATATCACCATAGAACCTTTGTCCAACAACAGCTGGAAACAGAGGCAGAGACCCACATCCAAGCACTGGACTGAGATCCCAAGGTCCAGCTGAAGAGCAGAAGGAGGGAGACTATGAGCAAGGAAGTCAAGACCATGAGTGGTTGGTTCACCACTGAGACAGTGTGCCTGAGCTAGTGGGAGTTCACCAAATCCAGCTGGACTGAGAATGAATGAGCATGGGATCAAACTAGTTCCTCTGAATGTGGTTGACAGTTGGGGCCGACTGAGGGCCCAATAACAATGGCACTGGGATTTGTCTCTACTGCATGTACTGGCTTTTGGGGATCCTATTCTCTTTGGATGTATACCTTGCTCAACCTGGATGTAGTAGGGAGGGCCTTGGGCTTTCCACACAGCAGAGTGCCTTGCCCTCTCTTGAGATTGGAGGAGGGTGAGAGGAAGGATGTCTGGAAGGATTGGGAGGGAAGTTGGAGGAAAGGAGGAAGTGGGAATTCGGATTGGTATTTTTAAGTAATAAAATAATAATAATAATAATAAATAATAATAATAAAATTTCAAAATGGTCAAGCTTATCTTCACAGTAGAAAAACATTACATATTTTAGAGAAGTTGTTTTGCCTAACAAATAGCTGATTGAGATTTAAATATTATGTTTTCCTTAAATTATAATAATGCTTTATCTGCTTATATTTAAACACTGATAACATTTCAAATATAAGCTTTTCTAATATGATTAATAACATGTAAATGAAGAGTTTGTAAACAAAGTGGGTCTTTGAAGGAGCTTGGCAACCACCTTGAATAAACAAAACATAGGTAAGCAGTCATCAAAGCACACATCATGTGCCTTCTGCTGCGAACCATAAGAAAGACATATCACTTTGATGGTGTTTACCACTAAAACAGAATAGCACTAGTCAAATAGAGGAAAACAACAAAAACACCCTGCCGCTCACCAGGGCCCCAGTCTGTGCTCTATGCACTAGACCCCAGTTTGTGAGCTTCGGGAAAGGGGCTGGAGGTTGAGAACACACACGCAGAGACAGACCAATACACAGACCTTTAATCACTGGTACCAAAAGCTCCTCTTTATTAGCACCATGGAGGCTTAAATACACTGCAGTCAATGGCCAACAGGTGAAAATCCCATCCTCTGATCCTCTAAGCTAGGCACAGCTTCTAGTAACTTTATTTAGAAGGTTCTAGGAGGGAGGAGTAGCTGAAGGCCAGGACTCATTAGTCCCAACAACATCCAAATTATTCAATATTCTATAAATTGAGTTGCCTGTTTCAAATCGAAAATTCTTAAGGACGACAGGGAAATGAACTTCATAGTTCTACCCTGAAATATAATAATTTGTCTATTAAATGCTTTACTAAACTATCTGTGCTCTACTTTGCTTTCTGTTGATGTTATAAAATGTTGATCAAAGCCATCTAAGAGAAGGAAAAAATTTATTTTGTGTTGCAGTCCGCCTTTGAGGGAAGTCAGAGCAGGGTGTAGCAAGTTATGATCTTGAAGCAAAAACCAGGAAGAATGCTGTGTATTGGCTTGCTTCCTCTGGCTTGTTCTGCCTTTCTTATCTAGTCCAGGTCCACCTCTCTTGACATGGAGCAGACCACAGTGAACTAGTCCCTCTTACAGAAATTAGCATGTAAGATAATGCCTCACAGATATGGCCAGAGGCTACTTTTATCTGGGCACTTATTCAGTTGAGGTTCCCTCTTTTAGATGTTGAGAGCTGAAACTCAGAGATTGAAAAAAAATTTTAACATATGATTTTGACAACCCCACTGTAATTTTACAAAGGCATTTCTTACTAAATACGTGTACTAGAATACATAAAGTTGAATTTTACTCTCTTTCACGTTCTAACTCCTAAATATCCATTTCTCTCTCCAAGGTTCACCCAATTCCTCCAGTCTTTCTTCTTGATAGTGCAAAAATAATAACATATATAATAGGAGAATTTAGTAATAAAGAGGAGTAGGGTGTGTGCTACTGACAAGGCAAATTCATTAAACATTTAAAAATTGGTAAATGGAGAAAAGGTATTCTATGTAGCTAAAATTGTTGTGTACTTTCAATTCTTGAAATTTTCAGCAGCCTAAAAGCAAAAATAGAAATCATTTCTGTGTGGTAATTTAACTAGAATTCATGAGGTCTGAAATATACACACGTACACACACACACACACATACACACACACACACACAAAACCAAAACAACAGCAACCAAAGGAGATGATTTTTCCTACTGGTACGGTAATTTAGATATTTTCCAAACCAAATTGCCACTTAATTTGTTACAATCTTACGTTAAATTAATGTTATAGAAGACAAAAATACTTATAGGCAGTATGTTAAAACTTAACAGGAGTCAAAAACACCAAAGCAACTTTATTTATCAGTAATCTTATTTTATAGTATGACCCAAACACATCAATCCATCATATTAATTTGTAGTTTTAACCTAACCTTTGCACATAAGGAATTATTGTCTTCTAATGACTCTCTGTCAAATAAACTGAGCTTTGGACTTTGTCAAGCAATATTTGCATTTTTATATGTAATATTTAGTGAGTCTCTGCATTATCATTTAATGAGAAAAGATAACTATTTAAAGTACAGGATAAATCATCCTATGTAAAGATAACTGTCTATTTTACAACCCTGTTTGGATATATTCTGATAGTTACAATGTGATACTTAGAACTGAATTCTGGTTGGACAGATATTCTGAAAAAAATACATCTCAAGGTCAAAACTTGAATGAAAACAACATTCCTTGTCCTTGCCTCAAGAAATAATGTTAAACAGCATTTGTATTTTAGGGATCTCACTGCAACATCAAGCATTTTTAGGTTTTCCACAAGCTGGATGTTGTCACAAAAAAAAACAAAACAAAAAATAAATCAGTAATTTTTGGTGGAACTTAAAAGAAAAAAAAATGATTTAGCTGCTGGGAATTACGTCCCCTGGAAGCTGGGAGTGAAAAAGATGAGCTTTGTCTTTATGACCTGGGAAAGTCTAGATCTACTCTTCAGTGTGCTATTGATCTGATGTTGACCTCAAAGAAGTCTTTTACAAGGAGATTAAAAGTACAATAACTAAATACAGATACCTTTCTGGCTGGCAGGTTGAATGGATTTGTATGAATTCCAAAACAAAACAAATGATCATGATCCACGGAGAGGACTGAACCCAACGTCTCTGCCCTGAGATCACTGTCAATGAGATGATTGGTAGCCAATAAGGGTTCAAAAACTATCAGAGTTTCACATGACCTTGTATTGGTGGAGCTGACGAGTTTGGGGCTTGAACAAAATATTCCCCAGTGTGTTTTGACAGACCACTGACAAAGAACTATGCTGACAAGTCATAGGAATTATTGTTCTAAAATATAATTTAGCCATTAACTTGAATAAACCGATGTCTAAGTAGTATTAAAGTGTTAGTTAAGCAATTACTGATGTCTGTGTGTGAATAAGTAAGGTATATTACATTTGTTGGGAAATAATTTACAGCACAAGTTTTGAAGTATTCTGGTAATGGTAATAAAGACTCCTAGATAGAAGGTGTCAATATAAGTTGTCTCTTCATAATTCAACAGGTCATTTATGACTGGGCAAGGCAACCTTGCACATAGTTGCTGCCTGGAGTCTGTCAGTGGTTAATTAAATATTTTGAGTCAAACTGTACCTCTTAAAGGAGCAGGTGTCAAATTTTTCAAAGGCATAAAAGCTGACTGGATGAAAGTCTTGGTAATTACCTCACAGTCTTCAGAGGTCACGCAATTTACAGTTGAGCAGAGGAGTATGTCTTCACACTTGCCTTGCAATGTCATAAATTCTGGCCGGTGAGCGTACTGATGCCGAGTTGAGCAGAACAGAATGGTGAGTTGGAGGAAAGAGATAGCTTGATTTTGAACGAAGCATGGTGGCACATGGCCTACCTCTTACGCTCGGGAGGTGGAAGTTGCCAGGTAAGGAGTTCAAAGTCCTCCTAGGCTACGTAGAGACTTGATATCCTGCCACAACAGCAAAAACAACAAGAGCAACAGCCAAAGGGGAATAAGGCAGGTTTTTATTCTATGCCAAGTCTGATGCTGTTTTGTTCATGGTTTTGTGGCATGCATATGTTTTACTTGGTTAAAGTCTTTATCAATATTTTTCTGAAGGCAAGTTCTTTAAGTTAACAAAGAACTTACAATATTAGACACAAAGTGATAAAAATCCAAATGAAAATGCTAAACATATAGGCCTTCTATATATTTCTAAAATGATTACTGTTTTCTGTTCTTTCCTCAGATGCATTAAGTAATATTTAAAAACCATAATGAAGATGCTTGATAACCAATACTAATTTCTCAATCTCATATTCCTTTGAGGACTAATTTAAGTGTATTGGGGGGGTGGGTTACAAACTGTCAAACTAAAGGACACATTCTTACAGTAATTCAAGGAAGTTTAAATGAAAAAAAAAATAAGACAAAGAGAAACATCATATCCAGGCCAGAGGGAAAAGGAATGCCAACAGCAATTAGGCTACAGCTGCTTTCTAGGCCTTGGCTCTCACTTAGACCCTTGGAACAGTATTTAATCAGAAGGGATTGGGAAAGAGTATAAAAGAATTGTGTTTACCTTACCCTGAACATTGAGTGCTCAGCAATGTGGAACCAGCTACTGAACTCTAAGATGTAACGTGGACAGGATTTAATAAGAGAAGAAATGCAGGGAAGTCAAACAGAGCATTAAAGCAGGAAGGCCCATCTATTTTCTCTGAACTTTAGAGTTTTGGTTAGCTCAGCTGAACACAGGGGACCCTTTCTATTGTTAGCTGCTCCATAGACAGGAGGAAATTGTAACTGATACTTGTAAAGGTTAGTCCGTGTTCAGAAAAGACATGGAAAGGCAGCCTGGCATCTGGCATTATTTATCACCTATAGATGGAGTCGCTACATAATGTCACTGACTTCTAAGTCAGGGGAGAACTCCATGGAGACCTGTTCTGCAGGTGCCCACCTGATAGAGCCCACCCTGAGACCCAGCAAAGGATGAATCAACCTGACTATCGTTGTAAATTATCCACTCTAGGAGATCCTCCTCTGTAACAGAGTGCATGGACCCCGGCGAGGGTTTTAAAGAAAAATACGCAAACAAAAAGTATTGAAACAGATATATCTAACCGGCTTTTCCAGGAACTGCTACAAACAATAAAACACAATTTTATTATTTCCATTTCCTTCAAAAACAATGTTCCTAAAGTATATATTAAATTTTCATGAGATTCATCCTATTTAATGGAATTTTTGAAACATCCAAATTAAGCATTAGTAAAAGGAATCAAATGTACACCACATACAAGTCAACTTGCTTCCGAGGAGATGAGCTGAAAACCACGTACTTTAGAGATCTCAAAATCTAGTAGAATTTATATTAATGTAGAAAAAAACTTAAAACAATTAGAATATTAAAGATTTTAAGAGCACTACTAAAAATGCTATTCTAATGAAAAGAAAGCAGAATAAAAACTTAATCCTTTCATAATAGGTAAAATTCAGAAGGGTTTGTGGACAACTGGAAGGTTCAGCTAAGCTTGAAAATTCTTATTTAACACAGTAGAGACAGCCATGAAAGTTATCTACTATTATTTGCATCTGAACTGTCTAAAGCCCCATGCACTTTGTCACACGTGGTGCTGTTGGGAGTAGAAGGAATGCTCAGAGTAATATGAACCCTCCTGATGAATCACCTGACCGGTGAGGGAAGGGCCCCAAAGGGGACAGGAGTAGCCCAAACAATTTCTCTTTTTCTTTCTTCTGTTCTCAGCATGACATGAATGTGTTTGCACCAGCACAATGTGCTTTTTCTCCACAGCAGCAGAAACAACGGGACAAGCACGAGCTGAAGTCTCTAAAATTGAGAGCCAAATGGGTCTTTCTTCCTCGTAAGGTGATTATCACAGATAATTGTTAGAGTGCCAGAAATTCTAAGTAAAGAGCACCTAATTAGGACGGAAACAGTCTGGAGTGAAATGGACTAGGATGTGAAAGTGTTTATCGTTCCGGTTTCTCTCTCTCTCTCTCTCTCTCTCTCTCTCTCTCTCTCTCTCTCTCTGTGTGTGTGTGTGTGTGTGTGTGTGTGTGTGTGTGTGCGCGCAGACTTCAAACCTGAAATGGAAGAGACTGGTAAATGATCTTGGTCCAGGTGGCACTTTTTACTGAGTCAGAACAAAGAGGAGGGAAATACAAACAGACAAGAAGACCTGACAGAGGAAAGAGTCCTCCGTCCCCTAGGATACAGAAACACAAGAGGACCAGAGAGAGGTAAGAGTCCTCCGTCCCCTAGGATACAGAAACACAAGAGGACCAGAGAGAGGTAAGAGTCCTCCGTCCCCTAGGATACAGAAACACAAGAGGACCAGAGAGAGGAAATCGTCCTCCATCCACTAGGGTATGGTTTGTGTTTCTTGCAGACTGAGAATCAAGGATTTTGACAGAACTACTCCAACTGCTATGAAGATTGTGTGTACAGTGACGCTACTGTTCTGTGAGAGTAATCTCTGGAGAAATAACACAGCTAGTAAATCAGGCTTAAGGCCAACACACACATCTTAACACTTGCAGTCTTATAACACTCTATAAGTAAATTGTACCATATGCCTCATGAACCACTTCACAAGCTCATCTTAAAGAAACACTTTAAGGAAAAAATATGAACAAATCATTTTAAATTAATTTTAAACTTGTCTTTATATTTGAATCTGGCCATGAATTATTTCTATTAACAGATAGAAATAATTGTGCAAAAGTCAAAATAACAATTATGTAGCTACTGTAAAACAACTACATGTGTGTTTCTGTGAATGTTCATACTAGAAGCTCTGAGTGGTTACTTTTCTTTACCTAATAAACTCTAATTTTGCTTTCTTCACACTTGTCCTGAAATTCTTTTTTGGAGATTCAGGCAAAATCCAGGGTTCACCAGAGTGAAGATCTCTAGGGCAACATCTCAGACTGCAAGGCACAGCATCATGTAGCCTCTTCCTTCTTCGGTGACACCAATGACAGCATCACAAGACTCATCTCCCTCTCTGTCTCTTCTACCTTCAGCACACACACACATACACACACACACACACACTTCAATGTTTGAGACTAAGTTGCAGGTGGTGATATTAAGTAGCCTTGAAGTACATAGCAACCAAACCCAACCTTCCAAAACTCCCTGGAACTGTATTTATAGATAGTATCACTGTTTCATTTTTTTTTCTTACCATGATGGTCTAATGAGGAATGGCTACCCTAGCCTCATAGATTAGAATGATTGGTTACCATAAAGTGGAACTCTTTGAAAGGATTTGAGGTATGGCCTTGTTGGAGGAAGTATGTCACTTGGGGTCATGATGTCTCTTCACAGCAATAGAACAGTTGACTAAGACACTTGACAACTTCAGAGACGTCAAGAATACCCTAGGGGAACAAGAGGGAACAACAAAATAATAATTTTTGAGAATCAGTTTCAGATTTTACAAAAAAAAAGTATAAAATAAGAGCAAGAAAAAAAAAGAGGCTGTTTTCTACTCATTGTATTGAGATTGGATTCATGGGTCCCCTCAACAGCACATTAACTGGAAAATATTACTGTTGCAAGTGGGAGTAAGAGAAAAGGCAGCCTGTTTTATGACCCTAGTTTGACCATGAGAAAATATCATACCTGTTAGAGAAATCTTCTGAATAAAATAAAAATGTCTCTTCTTTAACCACCTGAGATGAAGGTGATAACATTTGCTCCTGGCAAATGGAGGCAGAAGAGTCCAGTTCAGTTGGGATCAAATCACATGCAGCTACACTGGGAGTTTTCTTTAATTCTAAGAGCAATGCTTAATAATTTATAGTCTTCATAGAAAGGAGGCGTTGGATTACACATGACTCCTGGGCTTTGACCTCATCACAACCAGATGGGCATCAGAAGCAGAGGCTTCACATTTTAAATAAAGATTTCTGCCTCAGTTCTCGAACTGTAACAATCTGTAACAAAACTAACTCAAGTGGGGAAGTATCTAAATAACTCCAGTGTATAGAAGCATGAATCTACTTTGTTATGACAATTCAATTGTAAGTTAACCTATAGTATCTCGATCATGTGAAGACTGGAGAGGACTGGATTGTGTGTAGGCATGTACACATCAGGCTGTGTGCATGAGTCTGTCTCCTACATGAATGCATGTGTTTTTACACATGAGTGTGAATCCACATGAAAGTGTATGCACATAAGTGTGCATGTACATGTGCAAGTATATGCATGTGTGTGTGAACATAAGACTCTGTAAAATATCAAGGACCTACCTATAAACACTTGAAAATAATTAAAATAAGTTTATAATATGCATAAACATATTACAGTATGCTGAAAACATTATTCAGAAACAGTTAATAAATTAATATAGATGGGTTCTGTTGTTTCATTTGCTATAAAACTTATGAATAATACAGGTTTACTTTCCAAGTCATAGTAAAACAAGGAAAGATATTAATACAAAGTAGTGAACTGTTGTAGGTGGAATTTTTCTTTGTTATTGCCGGCTCGCCAGTAAATTTCATAGAAATTTGCTATTAACTATAATGCTCGGCCAATACCATAGATTGTTATTAACTAACTTTACAACTTAAACGGACCCATAATTTTATTTATGCACTATAACAGCTTGGTTCCTTTTTTAAAGCACAGTAAGTTCAACTCCTGCTTCCTCTGTGTCGTCTGCTGACTCTGCCTTTCCTCTTGACAGCATTCTCTCAGTCTGGCTCTCCCACCTAACACCTTCCTGCCTAGCTATTGGCCAGCTGGCTGTTTATTAAACCAATGAGAAAAACACATCTTCACAGTGTACAAAAGATTTTCCCATAGCATAAAATTATAAATATTCTCTTACGAAATGGGCGGTGGTGGCACATGCCTTTAATCCCAGCACTTGGGAGACAGAGTCAGGCAGATCTCTGTGAGTTCAAGGCCAACCTGGTCTACAAGAGCTAGCTCCAGGACAGGCTCCAAAGCTACAGAGAAACCCTATCTTAAAAAAATTCTCTTTCTCAATGCATAATTAAACATGCATGAATGTATACACACACACACACACACACACATATATATATATATATATATATATATATATATATATATAATTAGGAAATTGTTTAACATGGTGAGTTACTTCTTAACAGATTATATCTAAGTATTTTCTATATCCTTGTCTTATATCTATTTCTGATATTGTCCTTATGTGCACAAATTTTTTAGCTTAAAAAAGTGGTAGTTTGCTTGCCTAGCACTTTGGAAAGGTCTGTATTCAATTCCCAAATCTCCCAACACTTGTGGACATGTGTGCATACACACACACACACACACACTCACATATACATAATAATATTTAATGGAAAAGGGAACCATGAATTTGAAAGAGAGTAAGGAGGGATATATAGGAGGGTTGACAGGGAGAGAAGAGGAGAGAAAAAGAAATGCAATTATAATCTCAAAAAATAAAAGAAAAACATAGAATTTGATTTTAAGCATGTTTTCAATGTAATTTATCTAATGTAAAACCAATATTATGTTTTTAACATCTGTCAAGAATCAGAGCCGGGCGGTGGTGGCGCACGCCTTTAATCCCAGCACTCGGGAGGCAGAGGCAGGCGGATCTCTGTGAGTTCGAGACCAGCCTGGTCTACAAGAGCTAGTTCCAGGACAGGCTCCAAAACCACAGAGAAACCCTGTCTCAAAAAACCAAAAAAAAAAAAAAAAGAATAAGAATAAAATATATGTGCTATATATAATATACAGTACTAGTGATAACTTATCCCATTGAAAGATGCAACAAAACTACTCAGGGAGATTCCTAAAATATGGATCACTGACTTTTGCCATCAGAGCATCAGAGTATCTGATTTCTATGGCCTAAGGAGGAGCATGACAATCTAATCTAACTCTCACATGTGTTTCTGATGTAACTGGTCCATTTTAATAACTGATACATTGGGATGATGCATATCTCTAGAAATGAGTTTTATTTGACTTTGTAGTTTTAAATAATCACTTAGTTTTGACCATTCTTTTAGTCAAATACAGAATGAAGAAAAATGTAATTATTTATATTTATTTTTTGCATATTGAAGCCTGGTGAGTTACATATAGTTAAATAACTCTGTTCTCAAAAGTATATGTACCATTAAAACATACTCAAGGAGTTAGAAATAAACAGAAAGAGAGAAACAGAGACAGAGATAAAAATGAAGACAGGCAGCAGTCTCTAAAAGTAACATTTTCCTGTGAAGGTTTAAGGAAGTCTCTCTAATGCTGTAATTGTTATTTTCTTGTACTTTTGACTCACATTTTTTGTCTCCAAGCACTTAAACTTCTTTAACCTTGCTTAGAATCAGTTCACAAGTGTCCAGCAGAACAACTTCCTAGCAAGATTCTCTTATAAAATGGAAAGGGATCACTCCCATGGTAGAAAAGTGGTGACCTCTTCCTGCAGCTTGCAGGAAGTAAAATATTTGTAATAGCATTCTTCTAAGAAGAATAAAAGAAACAAGGAAAACATGGCAGATTTAATTTTTCCAGTGCATCTTCATTAAAAAGCAAGACAACATGGAAGCTTTATCTCACAAGAACACTTTGGGAAACAAGAACCAGTACCCCATCAAGAGAGCTCACCAGAGGAAGCAGTGTTACAGGGTACAGACAGTGCTGGCAGATTTGCCTTCGGTGGAACAGGACTCTCTCAAACATCTGACACACAACTGTCTTTTATTAAATTGAAGTGGATGTCTGAGCGGCACCCCTGTGGGGCAAGAACACAGCCTCAGAGTCAAAGCCATACATTTCTTGTTATCTCTGAACACTAGCCCTTCCAGCCATCTAACAAGAAGAGCACTAATAGCCTCTGAACGGTATCCAATACAATTTGCCTTGAAGACAATTATTCTGGCAAGTCTACAGGCCTTCTAGGGAACAGCACAATTAAAAGGGGGATACTGAGAGGGTATTGGGATTCATGGCATTTTAAAGTTAGTAAACCCCAATGTCATCTCCAATACCAAATCTAGGCAATATACTTTTATGCAATGAGATTAGAGACGAAATTTTTAATCACAATGTCCTCAAGAAATTACATAGCTTGATTGATTATAAAGGAGGTTTTCTGTGTTTCTTCAAAAAAATATATTTAGTACATTTTACCCAAGCTCACCAAATTACTAGGGAATAGCTTCCCACGTGTGTATTTGAGGTTAGAATTTCAAAATCCTCATATTAATATTTCTGCCTTGCATGAAGATGATTCATGCTACACTGCCTCTGCTAATTAAATTAATAGCTACAAATGCTTACCAAGGAGATTAACTTACACACTGCCCAGCCCAGAAGAATGGTTGCTAGGCAACCCTGGATGAAGGCTTGGCATCCAGCTCCTTCTCTCTCAAGACCCAGGCTGCTATGCATCCTTGACTCTGGGAAGGCATGCTTGCTACACTGCTCTGAGGAAGAGCATTCACCTTTGTCCTTACATCTCAATTGCTCCAGTTTAATTGTTTTCATCACTTGTTGTGTCCTAGCGCTCCAAGTCGATTAATTTTTTAGGATATTTTGTCTCATGCTTTGTGGACATGCTTTGAAGTGTGATCTTTCTCCTGTCCCCTTACAAGCATGAGCTCTCGATTACACGTGGCTCTCTCACCTTAACCAGGCACCCTTCTTGACTACTGATGCTTCAGCCTTAATCAGTCAACTTAGATTTTTAAAATATGATTTCAACTCATAAGCTATCTATTGTCAAATATTTGTCTGCAGTAACTCCTTGGTTCCCACACTACCAAACTTCTTTTATTTTATTTTTTGGAACATATCCTCATTTTTTTCTTAGTTTCCATATCTTTAGCCAATACAGCTTCTGAGTATTCAAACTAAAGATAGATGTGGCACTTGCGTCTCCTCCAGTTTGTGCTTTCTGCTGCTAAACATGCCGCTCACAGATTCGTCACTTGTGAAATTGGGCCACAGCCCAAACTCGAGTTGACACACTTTCTTCCTTACAAACAGGTGGCCCCTTTAAATATTAAATCAAATCCAGATGAACAATGTGCATGTGTTAACGAACATTTGGAACCCAGAAGATAAATCCATATTTATTAAAAAATGAAATATTTATATTAAAAATAGGCTACCCCACAATCCTAGTCTAACTTTATTGCAGTTGATGAGACCCTATCCAAGCTGGGCTGGAAGCTCACATCTTGACCCACAAGTTGGAGGCAGAGAGAAAGACAGACAATGGGAATGGCATGAGTCTTTTAACCCAGGGACATACCATCTCCAACAGGTCATACCTCATAATCTTTCCCAAATAGTTTCACCAACTGGGGATCAAGCAGTCGAAGATATGAGCCTATGAGGACCACTCTAATTCAAACCACTACCATACATATGTGTGCTCGTGTTTGCAAAGTTCAGAAAATTAACTCAGCTGTCACTATTCAGAGCAGTCTCCTTTGCCTTTGAAAGCAAGGCCGCTAATTAGATAGAGCTCAACAATTATATGAGATTGGTTGGCAAGTGAACTCCAGGAATACACTTCTGCCTCCCAGTGCTGAGATACAAAAATTCACCCCACATTCAGCATCTTTACCTAGATTCAGTGGATTTAACTGGGTTCCTCATATTGGTGTAACACACCCATTACCAACTGAGCCCAACAGACTAAAATCTTTATTTTTTAACTTTTAAAAATTTATTCTTGTATTTCACGTCATGCATCCCCATCCCATTCATCTCCCTGTGCCTTCAAATCTGCCCTTTGCCCTTGCAACCTCCTCCTAAAATTAAAATTTAAGAGGAAAAAAAGAACAAAAAAAAGAAAAGAGAGAAGGAAACATGAATCTGGTGATGAAGCTGTAGAGTGACTCACAGAGTCGTGCAGTAAAGCCTTTATCCATCTATCTTTCCTTGCAAGTGTTCATTGCAAAGAGTCATTGCTCTTGTTTTGAGGCCTCTGCTATCACTACACCCTTGATACTGTGACCTCACTGGGACTCCTCTTGGGTATCCTGTTGGAGATCCTGCAGCTTTGCAGCTTTGCAGCTTTGGGTCTGCAGGACCATTCCCTTCACATACTTCAGCAGATCACAGGTGGGGTGGATGTTGGGTGGGTTAGCTCATAACCCTGATTCTGAGCCTGGATAGTTGCAGGGTTGGTCAGGTCACCAGCTCTCCCTTGTCCTCACCACCAGAGTGACCTCTCCTGCATTGCCCTGGCTAGTTCACACCTTGCTGAGATGAGCAAATGGCTGTGCCAGTTCTCCTGTTTCATGTCCTCAGGGTCAGTTCTCCCACACCTACACCTTCAGGGCCTGCTCTACTGCCTTGTTGAGGCATGGCATAGGGCCCCCCTCCTGAGTGCTGCAGCAGATGAAGGGCAGGAACAGCTTTCTCACTTGCCCAATGATGGAAAAGGGCAGGCTAGTGCATCTCTCACGTTCCCAAGCTACCACATGAAAGATGAGTAACACAGACAGCTCTCTCATGCTCAATTTCAGAGCTGGTTCACCCACACCCCTGCCAATAGCATGGGCTCCGAAATGCTGTCCAGCCGAGGTGCAGGGCCTGCTCTCCTGAGTGTTGCAGCTGGTGGGGAACAAGGGCAGCTATTTTGCCCTTATGACCTCAAAGCCTGCTTCTTCACCTGCCTCAGGCATTGATGGGCAGGGGTAGGCATCTCTCCCTGCCCGTGATACCATGGCATCTCCCATGCTCACATTCTCAGGCCCACTCGCCTGTGCCCTAGTCAGAGTCAGCTACTCTGTTTTGCCCAGACAAGGCACAAGGCAGCTCACTTTCCAGAATATTGCTGCTGGTAAGGGGATCAGCTTCCCGGTCATCTGGAGGCAGTAGGAGAAGCAGAGAGGACATCTTTGTCTCGTTCCCACCACCACAGAGTAGCCGATGTAGATCAGTAGGAGCTATGCCTCTCTCACACCCTCAGGGCTGCACCCACACCCATTCTTACAAGGTCAACTTTACTACACTGTTCAAGAGAGGCAGAGGACCTGTTCTTAGGCATGCTGAAGCTGGTCCCTGACCTGCTGCAGGTGGCAAGAGGCAAGGCTTGGTGAGGGGAGTCATCTTCCCTCGCCACATGGCAGCAAGAGCTGGTCTCTTTTTTCTCCTCTCTTATGGACAGTTTGCCGTTGCCTTGTGAACAGCTCTACTGTGCTGCACAGGAGAGGCATAGGACCCTCTCTTTTGAGTGTTTCGACTGGTGAGGGGCAGGACCAGTCCTCCCTAGTGTTGTAGCTAGTAAGGGGTTTGGGCCAACTCTGTTCTGCCCTTTCTCCTCAGCCTTCAGAAGTATCACGAGCCAAGGAAACCAAAACAAACCATGGTTGCAGCAGGACCATGAACCCAGACATAGACCCTGATGCATCCCAGGCCCAGATATCACCATGGCCCGGGTGGCAATCATGTCACCCACTCCTCACCACTTTTACCTCCTCAGATATGCCTCTGTGGACAGGACATGAACCATTCTGGATGTCTCTCTCTCCCCCAGAGTACATCATAATTTGTTCACCAGCTGAAGTGTGCCTTGCTGTCCTCTCAGTCCATCATGGGGTTGGGCAGGACACAGTTACCAAGAATTATAATATGTCTGACTGCCCTGCGCCAGAGGCTGCTGGGTGAACTTCATCCTGCCACAAGTCTAGTGACCTGGGGCAGAGTTCTCTTCATGTTAAGTTTCATTGCAGCAAATGATTCCCACATAATTGCTCATAAGATGCACATATTCCTCTTGTTTATCAACCTATTCGCTCAGAATATTTTAAAGGAAAGCTCACAAACAATGCAGAGTAATGAAGAAGAATGAAGGCAGAAGGAATATTCTATGGATGCTCTTTATAAAGAGCTCGCAGTTACTCTAAATGTTCTGTATTTGCACGAATCATTGAGGGTGATCACACTGAGATGCTACAATGTGTTCTAAAATATTAATGAAAGGTAGAATTCACAGAAGCCAGAAGCTTTAAAGACCATTTCAGTCCTTCATAATCCTTCATTGTGCACGTGAGAGATTGTGGGACATTAACATTGTGACAGGTAGGTGTCAGAGACTCATCTCTCCTTAGGACACCGATGAATGCTAGGCATTGTTAAATTTTGTTTCAAATCACTGTAAGTTCTAATGAAAAGTTCTTTTATTAATTTATAAGCATTCTTTCTTATATTCATTTTCCCATAAATGAGAAAGTATGTTGGCGGATGGGGCAATTTAACTCCCTATGTGGTGATTATCAACTCTTCCTTACAACCCCACTGCTGTTAACCAAAGATTGTCAGCCAGACGCCAGACCTTCCTTCCTACCAGCACTGGCCATTTTGTCCATTCCATTATCACCTGAGAAAGCTTCCCAATCACTACAACTGCGACTCCTGAAGACTCAGCTCCAGCCAGGGCTGTTTGAAACAAATTTGTCCAAGGCATTTTGGAATCACAAGCTTCACTACACTACAGAGAACCCTAAAACCATTGTTACCTATGCCCCAGTGGGAACAAGGCATTTCCACTGGTGGTTTAGCAGAGGGATTGTTCAGAGGGATCCTAAAATGACAGGGCTGTGCTGGCACAAACACACGATTTCATTTGCATGGTAGGTTTGTTGTGATTGGTCCAAACACCATTTCACTGGTTAGGTAAGCATGTTGTTCAGATCATCAGTTGAGACATCTAAAAGTTCTGTCTTTCCTGGTGTTTCAATATTAGACTTTAATCATAATAATTAACAATAATAATAACAATAATAATAATAATAATATCTTTTGTAGGGAGGTCTTTTCTTGCCTGCTTTTAGCAGTGTGAGATGAGCTGCTAACGCAGGAATCTGCAGAAGCAGTAGAGATAGTAAGCATAGCAGTGACAGCTGAGCACTCAGTGAGCTGAGCTGCCAAAGTGGCAAGGTAGGTGGATGATTGACAGGTGAATTTGGGCAACTGAACTTCAAGATAGCAGCCAAAACAGGAGCAAGGAGACAGAGGAAGTAAAGGACAGAGAGCTGAGAATAAAGAGGAGGAACGGCTGTAAGAGTCACAGAAGAGAAACCACCCTGGTTTTTGGAAGACTTCCAGAGAGCTGCCAAGCTTTTAGGGCCAGGAGTCTCAAATAACTCAGATTCAGGAGTGTAAATTGGCCCCTGTCAGGGTCTGAGGAATCCTGATTTCTAAGCCTACCCAGAAGCTCCAAAGCCAGCTGCTGACTTCTTAGCCCTAAGATCTAAAACTCTTGGAAAGCAAAGACCCCAGTACCTCAGATCTGCATGGGAACTGTGACAGCAGTGGTGCCACGTACTGCTGCTTCTGTCTGCCTACTGCCATCCCTCACCAATATCTATCGCCAAGGAATGCAAATGCTGCCATAAACCAACACCTGAAGATGGACTCAGTGCCAACCATGATTTTTCCCAGAATAGAACAAAATAACCCAAACCCTGAGGTTTTCAAATCATGTCTAAAGTTTACCAGTTCTCTTCTGTCTTGAAACCTTTAATTTATTCCTTATTTTCCCATTAAGATAGAATTTGAGACCTAACGATTCATTTAGAGGTTGAAGAGCATGGGAAGAGATTTAAAGAGAGATGACCCAAATATTCTGCTAAATATTCATTTAATATCTTGATTTGATTTATGCTTTATTTATTTATTGAGGGAAAAGATTCCTGAGAAGAATGCATAAAAGTTTTTACCTCAATATATAAATATCAACTGAGTAGATTCTATAAGTAGAAACATTATTATTAGACATACAACACCCTCATGCCACTGTAATGAACACACCTAAATATGACTGCGACACAAGGCTACTCTAGATGAGGTGTCAGAAGCAGATGGCAAAGAGAGAAAAATGCTAATGAGGAGAACTTTAATTTACAAAGGGAAATTGATCCTTCAAAGGAGTAGATGGATGGTGCTTGAGAAGTTCTGTGTTCTCATGTAAGTACTAAAACTAGTAACCTGGTGAACCCAGTGCATTCTTCTAAAAAGAATTATCCTTAAGGCTCATCAGATAGGGATGGAACTGCCAAAAAAAAAAGTCCCTACTGTTACATAAAAAACAAAATAGAGAAAAAACTGTAGAGAGAATAAAAAAATTAGATTAGAGTTCTTACAACTTCTAACCAACTACCTGACACATTTTTTTTAAATGAAAATATGCACAAGCTTGCAGATTTGTAGGGTAGAAATGCAAATTAGTTCTCTATTCTTAAGCGTTTTTGTGCACTGGTAACAATGAACTTCTTCCCTCTTGGAAGTACTTTCCTGAATGCAGCAGGCACATTGTGGTAAGTTTATTACCACATCTAGAAACCGCTGCTTTGTTGTCATGGATGTGATCATTACTATTCTACTATAGCATGTGAACTTAGGGTGTTATTCATAGGAAATTTAAGGTTTTAGCTTATTGTGCTATTTCTCAACCAAATATGGGAAAATAAAGTAAAAACGTTGCTGATTGAAAGTCTATTCCTATGCAAAAATCCACGCTTATTGAAAATTATAATGCAAATTTAAGCTCTGCAACCTTAAACTGTGATTCTTTAGTAACTGAGCACTTTTTGGTTTTAGCTATAAATGTCTATATGAATTAGAATAATTTCTCTGTATTTTATCCACAAATGCGTCTATAAAATGTGACTAATGTTTTTAATGTAATAGTATGTTGATCCTTCCAAAACAGAAAAAGACCTGAGCAAGCCCTTATGAAATAGAAATAATAGCTTCCAGCCCAGTATAGGCAGAGTCTCTTTCTGTGTCCTCTGTGCACCTCTGAGCACCCTGTGAGGCATTCCCTTCCTGTCTGGAGTTACTCCCAGCTGTTCCAAGTACTTAACATCTAATTTTGTTGAATCAGATTTAGTCTTCTGTGCCTTCATTAAGTCATCTGTGCCTTTCTTCTTTCTCTCCTTCCTTGAGTTTTCACACAGTATTCAAACTCTAGCAGGATAATTCTACAGTTGTTTATAGGTTTGTACCTATAGTGAAGACACAAAGTGGTTCACAGCAAGAGATAAAAGTAATGGAGTCTGCTATAGGACCTGTCCTTAGGACTGAAACTTCTAAAATTGTTGACCAACTACTCTTTCTTTTTTTTTATTTTAAGAACTTTAACTTTTTTTTTCACCAAGTCTACATATATATTTTAACACACTGTAAAGCATTTAGAGGTTTTCTCTGTTTTTGAATCTCTCTTTACTGTATCTCTCTCCCATTTTTTTGACCACATGAGTCTTTAATTTGCTAAACGATGTGGGTAGGATTAAAGCCATGGCTTTGACTGCTAAATCCAGCCCAATTTTTAGCTTTTTGAGGTTCCAGCCTCATGGCAGAGGTACCGACTGTAGTCATGTTTATTGCCACAACTCTATAGCATTTCAAGGTCCCTGCCAACAAGCAAGCTGCAGCATTCAGCTCACAAACCACACTCAAATGCTCTGTAGAGGAATCTCCTGCCTAAAAGAGTAAAAGTTTGTGCTGGCAGGACAGCTCATAAAGCAGGCATTTTAAAATGGCGTGGCTGTTCTCCTATACTTCCTGCCTGGCTACTAGCCAATCAGCATTTATTTAAAATATAATTGACAGAATACAGACCATTTTCCCACACCATAAAGTAATTTCCTTGAAGGCAAAACTGTGTGTACAAATCAGAAGTTAGTGCAAATAATCACCTACTATTGAATTATTTCTTCCACATCTCTCTGAAGAGTTGACTATTTTTTTACTTTACATAATTTTACAGTCCACATTTCTTGACCCCTTGAAGTGCCTATATATCTTCAGAGCATCTAACTTAAATTTTAAAGGTAGACATACAAGCCAGTAGGCACAGAACTACTAAGTCACAAACTATAATTGGGTTCATGCAGATATATACCCATTGTATAAAGGTAGATTGGAATAGACTCCTCTAGCACAGAAACATTCTAATATATGTCTTTATCTTTCTTTAAGATTATATTTGGATTCATTGTAATTAAATTGACACTATTTCCTTGGTCTTCCAAGAATTTTAATCTTTTCTTTCTGCATATATTCTTTTCTGTATCCTAAATGCCCTCATTCTCTTTTTCTGTGCCTATTGTCATTCTGTCTTCACACTGCCTTATTAAACCATGAAACTTTCTCCAGACCTGCTCTTGCATGACACAGATTTCCATTAGTCAATCTCTATTACACTCAGTTTTTATTGTATGTGAAAAAAAAGTGTCTTCATCACATCTACCATTGCTGTTAAATGGTGAGGTCTAGCTTTATTTGGGGTGGACATTATCTACCATATTTGAGTGGTCTGCCCTTACCAAAACTATTATACAAAGTATAAAACTATTGAGAAATATTGCTTCATTGAACTTTTGTTCCAACTTTTAATTCCATCTCATTTAATTATTTTAATTTTATCATATACTAATGAAGCACTATCAATATTCTCAGAAATATGTAATTGTTCATGACAGTAAAAAGTGGTGATAATTTAGATAGATATTTCTTACTAAAACTTTCTATTGTGACCATAGAGAGAAAAAAATGAAAGCATTAAAGATTTCCTAAAAGTATTAGAAATTCTTATGCTATTCACTAAATGGAAAAGTTATTTTTGTCTTAACTTCAAATTGCTTTAAATATTATTTTTCAATCTGTCATCATGGTGAGAAATTATAAAAAAAAACTTTAATTAATTATAGATGTGTATCTATAATACCTTCATAAAAATCAAAGGAGTTAGTCTAAATTATTGTTAGGCCTTATTATTTAAAACCTATCCATGCATAAAGCCATAGAAATATTTTTACTTTTCTCAAAATATCCCTTTAGTTTCAAAAGTTGATAACTGTCCAGTTTTGGTCCTTCAGGCTTCACAAGCCTGCAGGGCAGGTGCCAACCACTCATGCATTTTCCCCTGATCCCCAGCAGAGCTGCATGACTGCCTCACATTGCACTGCAATGCTCATTTGTTGGTGTTGATTTTTGACTCTAGTATAAAGAACCAAATGTCACACTAACGATGCCAATTAAATTGCTTGTCCCCCAGAGACAGGAGCTTTACCTTCTCTGGAATTCCTAGAGGAATGGAGACCTCACTTTCACTGCTGTTCCTGCTTTCACGGCGTCCTCTGCCAGTCCTCCAAGGACACCCTATGTCACCTTGCATTGTCATTGAACTACTTACATTTATTTTCTTCAAGGATTGCATGGCTTCCCTCCAGGGCCCACTTGCATATGCCTGAGGAAAGATGATTGCTACTTGTAGACAATATTATTGCTAACTAGAGAATTAAAGATCTCCATTTTCCCAATCTCCAGATTTGTTCTACATTTTTGTGACAGCCAAATTAGATTTCAGTCCCAGTGACAAAGCCCCCACTGGGGATCGTGTAGGGTCTAGCAGATTTTAAATGTCAATGAAAAGGAAAGTTCATCAGAATATGCTTAGACATGTTTCTTTAAGCATTGGACTTGGACAGAGGGGAAAGCCAATGTCAAGTGTCTACATTTTCACTTACTTTATTCAAAATGGGGGCAGTAATGTAGACTGTGGAAAGACAGGAGAGTGAAGGACTGATGGAGGTGGGTCTTGTATCTTATCTGTTGCTTTCATTGGTTAACTAATAAAGAAACTGCCTAGGCCCATTTGATAGGCCAACCCTTAGATGGGTGGAGTAAACAGAACAGGATTGGGGGAGAAAGAAGCTGAGTCAGGAGTCGCCATGATGCTCCCACTCCAGCCAGACGCAGGTTAAGATCCTCCCTGGTAAGCGCACCTCGTGGTGTTACAGGGATACTAGAAATGGGTTAGATCGATATGTAAGAGCTAGCCAATAAGAGGCTACAGATAACGGGCCAGGCAGTGTTTAAATGAATACCGTTTCTGTGTAATTATTTTGGGTACAAAGCTAGCCATGTGGGCGGCCGGGTGCTGGGGACGCAGCCCAGCCGCCCCCAATTGCAACAAAGGACAAGGACTACTTGAAGAACTTGTACTCAGGCAATTTGAGGTATGAGTTCGTAGCTCTGTGCACTCTAAGGACCTCTCAGTAGTGCATTAGTGACAGGTTAAGCAAGACTGAGTTTCTGGTAAGATCTTTGTTCAGCTCTCTATAAAAAGAGGCAAAACAGAATCATGCCTGCAAAAGCCAGGAATTCTCTAAATATCTAAGCATGCACAGAGTCTAGCATAGGGAGACACCATGAACTAATTTTTGTCTGGCCAGTAAACAATAGAAGCAAGAAGACTCATGAAGAAATCCTATTAAAGTAGCTTCTACTGGCAAAGTGAGACTGTAGCAGGGTGCTGGGAATTAAGCTTCGGTTCCTCTTTCAAATAATCTTATGGATGTTGAAGTGGAAAGGGAGACACAGCAGGAATCATGGCTAAATCACCTGCTGCATCTACACTAGTAAGATCAGTTTCAAAAAACGAAGTAAGTGGTGTAACAAAAACCACAGAGACATTGATCTCACTCAGGACGGGATCTAGTCAGGTCATTATAACAACAGTAATTGTGAATAGAAAATGTCCTAAAAGAATCCTGGTTTATTTCAGTCACCCTTGACCCACAAGGCCTTAACTCTTTCAGAAGAATCACAATTTTGACCAGAAATTATATCATGCATAATTATGGCAGATATCCAGATTTATATACTACTATCAAACACAGAGATTTAATCAACATCCCTTGACACTCACTACCATGGCAATACAGGACTTTAATTGATATATGAAAGACTGTACCAAGATTAGAAAAAAAGGGGGTGGGGCACCAGTTTCCTCCTCTATAATAATTAATATCAAGAGGTATCTGTGCTACTTTTGAATGGAGAAGATAACCCCCATTCATTAATTGTTCACCAAGTGTTATTAATCACCATTGTCATAAGTGGAAACTCAGAGGGCACACAAGGGCAGAGAGCTTGAGGTCCCAGGAGAAAATGCTCTGAAATGAAGAGACTGAGAAGGAAATAAGCAATTACTTATATTGTGAGTGCTATGGTTCAAGTATTCACGAGTTGCTCCAACTGGAATACGCAGAAGTGGGTACCTGTGTTAATGAGTCTAAGGTAAGGCATATGGAGAAAATTCTCCTTATAAATCAAATCAGAGAAAAAGATAAGAAGCAAGTGGGTGCATGTAGAGGGTGCCAGGAAAAACATCTCAGAAAGAATGACTAGCTTAAGGAAGTAAAAATGCTTAAGGATGATTAATAAGTACATGGAAACTTATTTTACATGCACAGGAATATAAAAAAAGAGGGAGTGTTCATTACAACCCTGGGTCACCCATAAACAATTCCTTGAAAAACCAGTAACAGTAATGTGATTTGAAATAACATTGTCTCTCAGATTGGAAGTAAAAGCTGAGATTTAATTTCAAGAAAGAATTAATCAGCAGGTAAGAGAGGTTTGTATAGGTGAGGAGTCAGAAATAACATTCTAGGAGCTTGAATTAAGGACCACCAGTTCTTTTTCTATGTTGCTGCTATTCTGCTCAAAATGCAAATCCCCAGACTTCAAAGAATACTGACATTAGCATGAGTCATGTGTAACACTCCACTCTCAATCTACCACACCCAGAATATTCATCCCATTAAAAGGGGCTGCCAAAGGGAAAACAAGAGCACCATGACCAGGCAAGTCTGTTCCTACATACTTCCTAGTCATCCTTACAGGGTAGGTCACAGGAGGCCGTGTGGGTACAGCCACTAGACCAATGATGATAGAGATGAGTCCCATGAGAACAGCAGAGGCTTCCTTGGTTAAGCACTGGTGGTTTGGCAACTCTCTTCCATAAAGAGATAATGAGAATATAAAATGAATGGTTGATACTGCAGTGTTCTAGATGATGCGTGATGGTCAGAGTGAACATAGTTTATAGCTGAAAGAGACTCATTGAAGCACACATCTATAAGTGAAGCCTGAGGACTTTATAAAATGCAAGAAAGAACTTATGATGTGGCTATTTCTTCCAAATGGGAATGTTTCCTCCTGAAGAGACACTTGTCAGACTAAAGAAGTTAAAGAAAACTCCACCAGTCTGGAAGCATCAGGAATTAAGAAGATTCCATTTTCCTTCTTCCCAAAGGTTGGCATTAATGGTTTCCTAGGTAGAAGAGACTGTCTTCGTGGAAAATTGGGTGGCTTCCAGTGTTGTAGATTTAATGAGTTCGTCATCTGATCTGGACAGGGTTTTGTGGTGATGTTGTTACCTTTGAAATATCATGTTCCTATAAGCAGGCCCTCAATCTTGTTCCTAACTGGTTCATCAACCTAGAATAGAGTTGAATCATTTCTTTTTCCTGTCATTGGTACCTTATCAGAGGTGAGCAGACTTTTGTTGATGTCCTCTCAGGAAAAGTCACACAAGAGATGGTTGGGAATATAATCCATAAGATGTGAGATCAATTCTCAGACACAAAAATTATTTTCATGTTCATGAATGGCTTAGTGTAAAAATCTGTGACTATATAGTCTGTGTGCACAACCATTGTACATGGTTTCTCTCTCTCTCTCTCCGTCTCTCTCTCTCTCTCCCTCTCTCTCTCCCCCCTCTCTCTTTCTCTCTCTCTTTCTCTCCTTCTTTCTCAAAGATGGACCCTTGTTACCAAAGGAACAAATCTTAACCAACAAAAATGGAAAATAAACATTATTTCATTGACAACATGAAAATTACTGTGTAAAGATACCTGACAGGGTCATATGTTTAGACTTGAGCTGCATTTAAGAGAAATGTAGCCTAGTGTGGTAGTACACTGAATGAATGGTGTCAGCGCTGGGGAGATAGAGGCAGAGTAACCACAAGTTCCAACCTGGACTATACAGCAATACATTGCCTCCAAAACTAAATAAAATAAAATAAACAACTGGCAAGAATATACATGGAAAAGAAAAAGTGTGTGAAATATAAACAGACACCAAATTGCATTTCTACACTGGTTAGATATGTTTGTCTAGGATGCATTGTCATGTAGAGCAAAGCTAGTCTGCACACAGTTCACATGTAAAAAGACAGCCATCACATGATAATATGTAGAAAAATAACAGTCATTCACTTCTTTCTAAAAAGACACAGAGATTAAGACTTTTGAGCAACACAAGCCAAAGGTGCCATGGATTTCATGGAAGTGCTTTCTCTTGGTTGCCTACTGTTCACGCACTAAAAATGAATTTTGGTACTACTTACTGCGAGAAAGGCGGGGTCACTATCCCCAGCATGTTATTTTATTTCTAGCAATCTTTTGAAATTATGTTTCATGTTTTGGACATGTTGAATGATTTTGAAGTTATAGGTAATTAGTTGATGATATAGCAATAGAGTAAAACTTGAAATTTGCTGAAGTTAATATTAAATCTGTTTCAGCTATTAAATGAAGGATCCTAGTCTTTCTGAAATTGCTTTCCTACAACTGTTTATTTCTTTATGTCAACAAATACAAACATACATATAGATACGTGTCAGACAAATGATAGATGATAGATGATAGATGATAGATAGATAGATAGATAGATAGATAGATAGATAGATAGATAGAT
>JABTXL010012463.1:11805627-11822459 GCA_025134845.1 Neodon shergylaensis
AGATAGATAGATAGATAGATAGATAGATAGATAGATAGATAGATAGAATATAAGACACAAATCCTCACTTACTTCTAGGTTCTTCGTTTCTTCAGTTTTCACTTGTAACACTGATAAACTCATAGAAAGCAGATAATGACTCAAGCCTGAATCATGTATAAAATTATTTCCAGTGTGCTAATAAAATGGATGGCGGCAGGAACCGGGGAGAAATAACCTGGAATGCAAAGAGAATTGGCATTGTTGCGTGTGCAACAGGTATTGCATCCTTATAAAACCAGACTCGGAAATCACTCCAGATTGAAAGCACCTGCCCTACTTTTTCAAATTAGAGTCCAAACCTTGACTCTGCCATGTATAAATCCACTTAAAAGTTTTCTGTTTATATAAAAATACAAGAGCTAATACAAAATCCTTCCTTTCAAAATGAGATCTGAGTGCATGCTACAGCTCATTTCCTACAGATGCAGTTATAGTACATGAGGCATTGTAAAAATGTGTGTCCCAGGTGTTCAGGAGAGGACTTTTTGTTATGCATTGCTTCTGCTCCAGCTTCCTACCTTACCTGTCTTGTAGCTTTGTGTAGTCACTGTTAGAGGCCTCTCCTGGTCTTCACTGAATAGACAAGTGGGGTTCCTTCATTCAGTCTGCCATTTCTGGAAGGATGATTTTAAAATCTTCATTTCATTGCTAAAGAATAATTTTCCTATGACAGAGATTTTTTTTGTAGCTGTCTCTGTCATATTTAACAGATCATATTATGTACCTGTTAGCAGTTGGATAATCCATTCCATGCCACACTGTAGAAATAAATCTACTTGGATTACATAAAGGTTTTAATAACATTCTATGAATAGCTGGTAAATGACTAACCAGCAGTTAATGATTTAGTAAGCTACCTTAGCAGCTGGGAGACAGGGTATCCACAAAGTGGTGTTTAAAAAAGCATTGTGAGCTTGAGATCTCTGCAAATTTTCTCCATATAAAAAAGAGGTTTTTAGAAGATGGATATTTGAAGAAAAATATAAAGAGACAACTATATCATTTGAAGTCTTTGGTAGAATTCTGTGAAGAGGGCTCATTTTTCTACTTGTGTTTCTGTAGACATGGGCAAGTGTATACATGTGTGTAGGAGTAAAGGTTTATGAGCAGGCTTTTAGTGTTCCCTGTGGCAGACTTCGTTATAACTCATTCTGTCTGGTAACAAGCTTCTGTAGAGTTTGTGTTTTTGAATAATCCAAAACTTCCTGGTTTTTCTCAAGATAGGAATAGGATAAAAATGAAGGCTGCCTTGGAAGGACAGTAATGTCCAACTATTACTCAATATAGCAGCTAAAGTCTATAGGCCACAGCACTGGATTGAGAGGTATTTTGTTTTTACATTTTTTATATTATATTATATTTATATTTTGTATTTACCTTACAAGGAGCCAGGATATGCCTGGCAGTGACAGCCAAACTGTCAGGCGGTAGTCTGCATTGAGCAATGGCCCTTTGAATAAGAAATGAATGTCCTAAGTAAGAAAAGAAAGGAAAGGAAAGGACTCTGAATTAGTACATCACTGCTGTAAGGCCAGGAAGTGCATTCTGTAAGATACGATGTTTTCAGAGCATTGGGGGATCTAACTTCGAAGCATCCAAAAAGCTTCCAGGCAATCAGAGACTTAAAGCCTGTCTTCAATCACACTTTGAAAGACTCAGACCTTCTTGAGATTTTTGAACTGATTCCTCAAAGAGCAACTGTGCTTTGGTTGATTCTATGATTTCCTCATCTGTTAAGATACAATTGCCTGGTTAGTGCCTGAGAACTTTGGAACTAGGGACAAGAATCATGTGTCATACTGAAGAAAATGTGACAGAAGACAAAGAAAAAAGCCAAGTCATAGGAGAAGTGCTGTTTAACAAAGGGCTCTATTGCTCTAATTATAATTTCAATGCTGAAACTGGAGAGATGGCCCAGCAGTGAGGAGTACTAATTGCTCTTCTAGAACACCAAGGTTTGTTTCCCAACACCCACATGGGGGCTCAAAACCACCTGTAACTCCAGTTTCAAGGAGATTCGGTACCGCATTCTGGACTCCCCACGCACTACTCACACATAGTACAGAGACACACATGTAGGAAAGCACCTATACACAGAAAATAATAAGAAACAAATCTAAGAAAAAAGAAGCAAACCTATATGGTGATACATATGTGAGGGATGTTGGAGACCTTGCTTTCTGTTTTAATAGGAAAACACCAACTCCATTTGGTTATGAATTGACAATTACATAACTCACCTACTCTTTCTCACTCTGTCCTCTTTCTGAGTTAACAATTGAGAAGAATGACAAAACTTCATAGCTTGCTTGTTTTGAAACAGTCAAGAATGGAAACCAGAGAACACGCTTTGTTTTATTGACAGTAGAAATTCTCCCTGCACTGCCATCTCTGGGTATTAGCCAATAGAGATATTGTCTTTATAATTGCATGTGTGTGCGCTAGTCCTGACGTCTGACTTGTGCCAGATTCTCCAGTGGCAATACCTCTTGTGGGAGTGGAAACTGGAAGCACATAGGAAAGCAGAAGTCAGCTGTGCTCTGCTTGCCCACATTTCCCTTCATGAGAGCCCTTGCCAGCACCCCAGACCCATAAGCAATTCTCTAATTAAATATCTTTGTGCCAGCACACCTATAATAATTTCCATGTTTGCACTTGATATTGAATCATAGAGTGCTGCATATTTAGGAAAAGCAGAAGAATGATTACTTATGAAGTCAACTATTCTCCAAGACATTTCAATTGATTAGTAGATTTTGATGTTTTATGGGTTTTCAACTCTTTCAATTTAATAACAGAAAGAAGTCACTTAACTTTTCTGAGTGCTTATTTCTTCAAAAAGCTTTAATATGCTTGATAATCAAATTTTATGAATCAAAAGAATATGGAGCTATCAGAATCTCACTAAGCCTTAATTTGTGCCCTATCTAAATATGAACATCAAAAAATCAATGATGGGAAGATGATACAGTGATGTATTTAGACATAAAAAAGATGTTTTGTTCTTTGATATATTTGTTGCTAAATAATGAATAATGAATCATGCTACAAGTAGTGAGAAATTTTTACAGGGAATGAGTTTTAGTGGTAACATAAACTCTGATACAAATTCAGTCATAAATAGGATCATGAGCCGCTTGTTACAGAAAATAAAACAGAGGGTGTACATGTTTCTAAAGCTGAAATTATAAAGCTAACAGAATATGGGATTTACACTCCTGATACACCGCAAATAATCAACCAATCTTGTGAGATACATAATAATCATATATCATAGTTATATGAGTAACATAATCAGGACAGACCACGTGTGGTTTTGTAACTGGCTCTGTACATGTTATGAATGTATTGGTTTATATCCCGAGGATATGGTTGCTATCATTTCCATGTCTAGTGAAGCTGAAGCTTATGTCTGTAATCATTGGGCGCAGGTGGGATTAGAGTGATAGCAGCTCATCTGATCAAGCTCTGTCAGTGTCTAGAGAATACCCCTGTAGCTTTCTGGATACAAGATTGTTCCTTCATCATCTGTCGCTTGTCCAGAACATCATCATGCAAAATGACTGGAAGCGAGAGCTATTGTTGCTGGCACTCAGAGTAATTTATGATGTTGGAAGGGGCTCTGTCATTCTCCTAATTGACACTCTAAGTCAGGGTTGCATTTGGATCTTTTCTTGTTACTTGGTTGTCACAGAGTCAAATATAAGCTGTGCATTTTAAGTGCATCTTTCAATTGGCTATGTCTTCTGTTTTCATGAGGCTGTAAGCACATGTTTTGCATCATTATATATCATGACTGTGGGCTCAGACTTGCAAGTTTGTGTTCTGAATCTGAGTGCATTATTTTGGAACTAAGAAAAGCAAGTCGGAAAAGAAAAAGCATCATTTCCTTATAATATATTTGTATTCACGTTTATTTGAAAGTTGGCCATAAATGCATGTTAACTCAAGCTTAAGTTCATTTTATGTTGTGAGATTTATTATGTTTTTTCTTGAAATGCCCTTTAGTAAGTATAGATAGGAGTAACTGTCCTAAATCTATATGCAAAATTAATTTGATTTATGTAATACAGTCTAAAATAGTTTGAATTATATTAGATTCAGAGCACAGGCATGAAATAATGTGCTAAGCATAAGTTATGACCTTTGTTTATCTTCTAATTAGATATAAATTCTAAAAAATAATTTAATATGGACTATAAAGAAGAGTTCATGTCCAATATACACACTACAGACAAGAAGTCCTAATTTGTTTCTAATTTGAATTAGTTATCTATTATCAACCAATAAATTATCCCAATATGTGTTATTTAATTTCTAATATTGCATTATTTTCATGTTTCCAGGAGGTTTGTGACCTTGTTCCAGTTCTAAGAATACAACCATTTCAGAAACAGGGAGAAACAGAAGAGCTGAAAGACAAAGGAAGCAAGAGAATCAGAGAACAGGGCCCAATGCTCACTCCCACACTTCATCTTGAAACCATAATGCTTTTTTGTTTGTTTTGTCGTTTTTGTTTTTGGTTCTTTTTTTTGCACTTGGATAAAGTCTTTCTAGAAATGTACACTTTGGAAGCCCCATTTACAAAGTAATTTCTTCCTTCAAGGTGAGCTAAACCCATGTTGTTGGTTAACAGTATACCATCTGCTAATGTAACATTATCCATAGCCTAGGGAAGATAGTATTTACAGTCTAAGTGATTTGGGTTTCTACCTAAAATCCAAGTAAAGGATTATTCTGCTCAACTTCCACTCTCTGCTCAATACTATTAAGATTTTTTTTTCCTTTTGAAGATTAAACTTCAACCCCTTCTGTCCAATCCCCTGCCCCATTCCATTGTAAAACTTCATCTCTCTCACGTGATGCTGTTTTGTTTTCTATATGTATGTTAATATCAATCCTGGTAAAACAGATCTTATTCATCAGTTTTTCTTTTTGCAGTAATGAAAATTATTTTTTTTTCATTTTGTCAATTGGGTTTACGGTCCATGGCAGTACGGTTACTGTTCATTATCTAGGTTCTGGGATGTAAATGGGGGCTCAAGAATACAGCTTCTTTAGGGTGCCACAGTCATCTTTCTGTCTTTGGCATTTCTTTCCTTTCTTCAGCCATTTTTTTGTTTTGAATGCTGAAACATACATATAGACAGGTGGACCCCCAACTCTGCTTAGGAAACATCTAGGCAAATATGCTCAGGTAAGAGCATGAGGTGGGAGAGAGATGAAAGGGATCCCTCCCACTTGTTTTTAAACTCTCCTTGTTGATTTTTATTGCCTCTTCTGATAGTGATGCAAAACTTAATTTTATTTCAGTTGAGATCACAGAGGCCAACACGAATTGCATCAGTGGAGTCTGCTTTAATTCTAGGATCAGACTTGTTTCTAACTCCGGGAAAAGTTCTCTGGGTGTTCTGCTCCATCTCATCGCAGGAAATCATTGTGTGTGCTGGCCAAGAACGCTGTTCTTTGTGATGGCAGCATACGCCAGAAAAGGGTAGTTTTTAAAGTGTACAAAGTAACTGCCTTTTCTTATAAACTTGTGACGTAGTTATATAAAAACATGATCATTTGAACTATACAGGTCATTCCATATATAAGTATGGATAGATGGAGCTCATTGAGATGGCTGTAAATTAGCTTGAGAAGTATTAAGACTTCTTAAAAAAAAAGGAGCTAATAAGAGATTTTCCTATTAGAAGGCATAATAATGTTTAAACATACAAGAGTGTACACACAAACTATGATTTTTGTTTTAATATATGTAAGTGTGAGCCGAGAGACACTTTAGAACTGAAATGACTACCGTACACAAACTGATCACACAAAGAAGATTGTAAAGAGACACTGGAGAACTCTGAGGACCATGAGTCCCCACAGAGTAACCAATTGTGCTCAGAAATCTACTGAAATCAGCTGCATCATGGCTCTCTTCTCCAAGATGTACTTGGATGCCTCCACCATGAACCTTTGGCTAATATGCCTCTGAGGACATTTGGAAACATCCTTGACTGTGCAGTTTTCTTTTGGAAACACTTTATAATTTGTTTTTCATCTACTATTAAATCAAAAGTCAACACTCTGAGAGTCACAACATCTTTTAACTCTTATTTCTTCATGAAAATATAGTAGATCTACATATAGATTCATTTTTAACCACGTTTTCACATGGAGATAAACTTACTCACATTTTGAGCATCGTTCACCAACTGCTCTTCATATACCAGACACAAATCTAGGCACTCGAGCTGTGCTATTGAGTTAGAGTCACATTGGTTTCCACCATTGGGTTAAAATTCAGTGAACAAGAGATAATAGAATGATTACAAGAAGTAACCAAAATTAGGCTAAACTGGGTAAGTGAAATGAAAAGGGAGAAGATAAAACATAATGGTCCCAGGGAAGTAAGGAGAAGATGGTCAGGGGATTAATTGGGTAGCGTGAATGCAATAACAAACAAGGGAAAATACAGGCCATTTTACCTCGTACACATAGCTATCAAATGTCTTTATGTGTAAAAATTCACCAACTTTCCTTTGAATAAATCACAAATGAACAAGTATCAAACGTCCTGACGTATGTAATTCTAAGTTAGAAAGCCGAAGCATGCTTTCAAAAGATGAAATTTAATTCTGGAGGGCAAGTGTAGCAAGTGCCTGTTCTAATTCCAGGCCCAAGCAGGAACTCATGCACAGAGTGCTGTGCCGTCTCTGGAAAGCTGAATCCCATTCCATCTACCAAACTCACAAACTGGCTGAAAGAAAATATGTTCTGGGGAAAATAAAATAGCCTAGTGAATTTAATGCTTAGCAAGCACCGATGGAAAACTCTCCTTTGTTTTCTTCTGAAGTGTTCCAGTTAAATGATAGGGCATGCGCTGCAATGCAGGGGCAAGCTTAGCATTGAATTTAAGGTTATTACTGGAGATGCCTTCTGAAGATGTCGTTTAGCTAAGGCTTAACCAATTGCTTCTTACAGAAAGCTCTTTGATACAACTGAATGGCTTTTCCTCCCCAATGCAACCATCAACTGCTTAAATCAATACAGAGAAAATCATTCTGTACAATACCACCTGGGCTACAGAGGGCAATTTTCCAATTGCAAAACCGTATGTACAAGACCCCATATGGAAAAAAATCTGCTCGGTGCCAAACATATGTCAAAAAATCTGTCTCTGGTGGGGGACCAAACAAGGCAAAGAAATGAACCTTCTAGTCCATGAGGCATTCTCAAATGAGATTTGATATTGCTTCACAAATGGTACAAATTAAAGAAACGGCACCAATTAAAGAAAACTTGTGGAAATATTTTCAAATCAGTTTTAGGCAACAGAAACCAAAAGGCTCCAAGTGACTGATGGGGGTGTAACTGCTCGGTGACTATGGGCAAACATGCCAAAAGATTGCTCGGGTGCCAAAAACTGGATGTATCATAATGAATGCAAGCGTTAAAAGGTTCACCATGCGGATGGGAATGCGGTTTAGCCACTAAAGCACTTGTTGCATGAGCAGAAGGACTGGTTTCCTGTCTGTAGCACCTACATAACAGCTGGGAGCACTGCTGGCATGCTAGCAGGTAGAGGTAAGGGGAACCCTGTAGCTTGCTGGCTAACCTTCTAACTAAAGAAAACACGTAATGTTCACTTCCATCCTTCCCATGTGTCCACACCATGTGAACACACATATACACAAAACATCTATAACTACTGCTCTGGAGAATGCAGTGCTCTCTCCTGGCCTCAATGTGCACTGCAAACACGTGGAGCACATATATGCACACAGAGCACTCAGACACTTAAAATAAAAATCAATATTTAAATCCAGTACAAGAAACAATATTGTGCACGACATTTAGATGATGAATTATCCTTTTAAAGACATTAACTGAAATGAGGATCATCTCCCCACCACTATCACTCCTGTCCACGGGTTTGAGAATGATGTCATTACTGAACTTTTCAGAATGCTGCAAAGATTTAATTTACGTTCTGCAAAATGCTGTGATTCTTAAAGTTCAGTCCAAGTGTTATTTACTGTATTGGAGCATTTAAAATCAACCAAGTACTGAGGTTTCCTAATAACAGACTGACATTTCATTTAACCTTTTTAACTAAAATAGCATATAGCATTTATTTCCTCGAATCGATCATACCGGATGAAGCTAATCTGTACTTGAATCAACAATGCAGAGATAATAATGTGACATATCATCTTTATTAATGAAAATATTGGTCTATTCTTAGGGGTATTTAATAGGGGGCTATGGCACTCATTCACAAAGAGTGTTCAAATTAAATTAAATGTTACCAAAATATGTAAGATTGATCTATTTTAGGAAAAGTATTCTTAGACAGAATCCTTTAGTTTTAGTAAATGAGAAAGTTTTTAAGATATATAATTTAATTGTCAAGTTCTTATTATGATTGTATGTAAAGAAGAAAATAGATTAATAGAAGTGTATTTGGAAGATATGACTAAAAATAATATTGCACACTAATCATAAGATACAGGATTAATACTTTATACAGATGATTTCTTTTCTTCTCCAAGAAAACTTGTAATCATGAGATCAAATCTTTTACTTAGAATAGCTAAAATTAACTAGAAAAAAGATAAAAGTGAAATTTTTTATTTTGGTTTGGTTTTTTGCTGTTGTTCTTAAATACACCTGTTTAAATTTATTAGTGTGCTAGCAAAGCTGAGACTGAAGGATTCAGATAACAAGGGACCTCAATGAAGTGGCCCTGAAACCACACATCATACATTCTTCTCAGTATCTCCCTTCTTTCACAAGGTACACATGAAGAGGATTAAAAGGCTCCAAAAGGTATTCTCAGCTGAAAGAAATACCTTGTGCAATTTGGAAAACAGTCTCAAAGGATGAGAGAAATCATTTTGGGTTTGTCTTATGCCAGGACACAAGGGGAAGATGATCTTGAAGGGACGGGAACTGAATGAAGCACCCATTCACTCCCTGAGCCACTTGATATCATGACAGTACAAAGCAGAGGGCAGTAAATACGCTAAGTAAACCACGGACCTGGTCATCATTAACTTTAATAGAAATATAAATGCAGAAACATGAATAGCTTCACCAGACCACAGGAACCTATTTTCTAATGAATTTAAGAAGAGTTACAAAACAATACAGTGGCTTAAATTAGATTGGGGTGAATTTTGAAAAGTTGCTAAGTAGAAGGAAGATGTAAAGAGGAATGCGCAGCAAGGCAATGGGAAAATGAATGATAAGGAAGTGAGAGCGGCTAACTCACAACTAATTGTGAACATGTATTGTGGATGGCAGAGAATGAACACACACCTCAAAGGGCATGTGTGCCTTTAGGTCACGTCACCTTTGTAAACTTTGCTCCCTGTGATAAAGTTTCCAAATTCTAATGAAGTCGTGACAGTCATGATACCAGATATGGTTCCATGTCAGTGTTATGAATAGGGTAGTTATCTCTTAGCCTGGTGTAATAAATCTAACCACATATATCAACATGTATAAACTGAACTTTGCAATAGTTTTTTCCTTCTATCTTTAAGTTGGAATTCTGCTTCTATGCTGACAATGAGAAACTTGAAGGCCATTCTCCCATTGGCTTCTCTTTGGCTCTATAATAGCTCTTATTCTTTGCTATTTGGTAAAAGAGTAGAGGCAGAGAATGGAAAAGATCTTATTTGGCCTCTGCTCTAGTTTCGTGTCTGTTGCCATGATAAACTTCGTTATCACTTTGAAATATCCCTATTACACCTCATACTTCAGGCTTCCATCTTTCTCTCAGTATCCTTATCTTCCAAGCTCCCAGAGACAAGCCTATTAAACTTTGAGTTTTTCACTCCAAAATTTAAAAATTTTGACCTTCCATTGTAGGCAAAGTTATATGAATTCATAAAATTATTATAATAATCTCCGTGTTATTTGCCAATTACCTATAGCCTGGACATTAAGTATATGTATTTTTGCTTGATTTTCTTGCTGGTTCTAGTTCTACTTTTACATAAATTGCTACCTTTTGTTTCTCTTGGGCAATACTTTATAGTTATTCTTATTCTATGTGGTTTTTTATTAGGCTTAGAATTTTCTTATTTAAACAAAAGGGGGAAGTGTTGTGGGAATTTGTTCCACCAATAGTTTTGGGGTACTGGCTTTATGGTGTGGCTTCTGTGTACAGATGTGATCTCTTAGAAGAAATAAGAGAGAGTTCTCTCCCTTTCCTGTGTAGTAGTTACAGATCATATCACTGCATCGATTGATTCCCTAGGCAAAACAGATGACCACGGCACTCTCTACCTTGTAGTTATTTGTAAGTCTCCACAGTAAAATCTTTGATATCATTGTATTCTGGCTGTCATGAATTCACATAATGCTGTCTATATTCCATAAAATAATCCAAGTCATAAAAGCCACCAGTCCATCATGGCAATACCCACTCTCTGCTACCAATTTATGCTTTTGCTTGATTTTGGTTGATGTGATAAAACACTGATCAAAAGCAACTTGAAGGAAAAGGAGTATATTAGCTTAACATTTATAGTCAGTTATTGAGGGAATCCAAGGCAGAAACCCATAGCAAAAATTTAGAGGCAGGAGCTAAAGAAGCAGGAACTATGTAACAACAGTAATGGCTCATTTTCTCTACTATTCTTAGGCCCACCAATCCAGGTATAGTACCACTCACTTTGCCCTAGGCCTTCCTACATCATTTAGTAATTAAGACAATGCTCATATGATGATCTGATGGAGGCATTTTGTCAACTGAGATTCACTCTTCTCGGGGATTTCTAGGTTTGTGTCAGGTTGACAAAAATCATGATACCTTCAGAACTTTCTGCTCCATAATTTTGAAACAACCATTCGAGACTCTGAAAATGTGTTTTGCCTGGGCCTTTATCAGATTATTTTTCTATCGTGTTCTTTTTTTTTTAAATCATCTTTATTTCATGTATGTTGGTGTTTTGCTTGCAAGTTGGTCTATATGAGAGCATCAGATCCCCTGGAACTGGAGTTACAGACAGTTGTGAGCTGTCAAGCGGTTGCTGGGAATTGAACCCCAGTCCTCTGGAAGAGCAGTCAGTGCTCTTACCTACTGAGCCATCACCCCAGCCCTCTCTATCATGTTTTTTTCACACCATTGAAACACCTATGTATGACATACTTCAAATAGGCATCTGAAACAGGGCTCTGGCTACTCTCTCATGCTTTACACTATTGTCTCCTTTCAGTCCTGATGCAAAGGACCCAGACTAAGTTTCTGTAATTCCTCACTTCCAACGGCTGCTCTATCTGACCCACAAGAGAGCATTCATCCGCCTAAAATACATTACCTGATGAGGTCTTGCTAAAGGAAATTTCAACTAAATTTTACACTTACCTGGATAAACAACTAGGCATCATGTCATTATTCTTTTTGGTCCACTTTAAGACATCCAGTCTTTGACGTGCTGCATATGCTTTCTGTGTTATTTTGAAATTCACATTTTAGACATAAAATTCATTCTTTGCTGCTCAAGTGCACGGGAAGATATTTGAAATCTCAGGATGGTCCTATTGTGAAGCTTGAGTTACTCAGCTTACAAACATAAGGAAATACTCCACTGAGTCTTCCAACAAATAGGAAATTCCTCAGAACAATGGGTCCCTCTCCAAATAATTTTTTTCACCAATAGCCATCTTCTTTTCCTTTTTGGTTTCTGTGATATAAGAACACATCATTGTGATTTAGAAATGTGAAATAGCTTCTGCTTCTTCATACAGAAATTCTGCGTTATAAGACTCCTGAATGCACACACTTATAATCATTTATTCATAAATATATGAATGCATACACACCTTTATTTGATCATTCACTCATCCAGTTATAATTTTAAATCATTTGTAGTCTCACTATTAGGTCTCTGATTAGAACTTTCTGGTACCGGTGCACCATTGACACAGCTAGAAAGTCTGCCCTTGGTCTTGGTTTTAGAATAGGCAAACCACTAATAGACTTGGCACCCCTAAAATAAAAGGGAGGGCTAACAGGAAGGGCCACATTTTATCTGTTTCTTATATCCTCGGTTATCAGTTTTTAAGGTTTTGATAAACTCAAATATAACCTGCAGCAAAGTCCTAAGGAATAGAAACAAGGAAAGTAAAAAGGAAAAATAATAATAATCTCCAAAAAACAAATAAACAATAATAATGGAGGACAATGTAGAAGATGAGAGAAGACAGAAATACTTGCTACAGACAACCCTGGTCCTAGTGTGAAGGCTGTGATGGTCTAAGAGCAGTAGACACTGATGAAGGAAGGTATGAGGAAGAAGCAGGAATCACCAGATACCTGTTATTGGACAATGGCAGATTCAGAGTGACACTCATCACCAGAGAGAAATAGCAGATCCCCATGGTAACTAAGGTCTAGGATTTGCCAAGTATATAGCCGGATATAGAGCATTATAGGGGACTGGTGTCAAGATGGAATATAGATGGGTGAATTGAAACAAACACAAACTTGGAAAGACAGTTTCATCCATAGCCAATCAAGTTAAACTTAGAAGCAACTGCCTCAGGTGTCTATTTACCTGGAACTGTGGATTATAATGATACCTAGCAAAGATGCTGGCAACCTTCAGTGAGCACAGACATCGGTAAATCATGGTGAATCATAATACTACTCCCTACTCCTACTTCCAGAATTCTGTGATTTGGGCAGCATAAAAATACATAAAAAGCATTTTGCCTCATTGTGAGTAGAGGAGGCCAAGTAGACAAAGTTAATAATCAAAAGTTGGCAATCGTAGACACCGCTATTCATATTTAAATTTCAAGTAAAAAATAAAACTAGACATGTGTGTGCTCTGCGCGGCTGCTTATTTAAGACACACTTTAAAACCAGTTCAGCTAAGCAGGTTTGGGAACATGATAAATGAATTAAACTGTGTCGGTTTCAAACTGTCACTATTAGAATCTAATTCAAATTTAAACAGCAATTTAAACAGTATAAAAGATTGCCCTCACAGGTCCGCTATAATCTTAACCTTTGGAGCTTCCCACAGAATAGATAGTAAATTGAATTAATTATTATCCTTTCACCTTGGGGACCTGGGTGGAATTCAGGCAACTCAGAAGACAGCTAATGAGATTGGTAATTCTTTTCAGTCCCCAGTGTACTCTAATCCCCAACACATATCCACCTGTCGTATTTTCCCACTGCCTTCTTTTAGTGAATAAACCTCTAGGAAGTCAGGGATGGCTGACATTTAAAATCCTCTTTATAAAGTGGTATAATGCTGTAGACCAGTAAGGTCAGAAGAATGTCACCAGTAGAAGATGGGGGAAAAATAAAATGAAAGCAGTATTGAAATCACTGTGTTTTCTGTTAATAGGCTCTCATTATTTCCCATCAAGGAGAGCACCCTATTGCACCTTTATTCTTTCCTTGATATATTCACTATGTATTGTGAAAGCCTGTCATGTGTCAGGCTCTGCAGCTTCTGTGTATTATAATAGACCGCATTGTCTGTATCATAGAACTTACTGTCTGTATCCTAGGAAGTATAGTCTAGAAGTATATAATAACAAGTTGATAAGAGGTTGGAGTAATGAGAGCAAAGAGATGGAGCCACGCAATTTAGAGTGTGTGTACTTATGTCTGTCTGTCTCTCTTTTTCTCTGACTCTTTGTGTGTTGTACATGCACTTGTATGTATGACTAACTGTGTCTCTTTGTCTCTCGCTGTATGCGTGTGCTTCTGTGTGCATGTGTGTCTACTTGCCTGTCTCTATGTGTGTTGGTCTGTCTGTCTGCTATCTCTCTCTTTCTCTTTTCATGCATGTTTGTCTGTCTCTGTTTCTCTGCCTCTCTTTCTCTTCCTGTGTCTGTCTGCCTGTCTGTCTGTCTGTCACTTTCTGTGTGTGCCTATCTATTTCTGTCTCTGTCTCTCTGTCTGTGTGAGTGTGTGTATATGAGTGGGTGCACATGCACATGTGTTTTAAGGTTTGAATGTATGTACAGAGGCCCAGAGGTCAGTCTCAGGTCTCATTCTTTAAGTGCTGTCCACGTTGTCTTTAATATGGAATCTCTCACTGACCCAGAACTGATTGATCAGTGAGTCCCAAGGTTCTACCTGTCTCTTCTTCCCTGGCTCTGAGATTACAGGCAAGAACCACATCCTAAGCCTTTTTTTTTATATAAAGCATGAATTCTGGAGATCAAACTCAGGTCTTCATACATTCATGACATGTGTTTTATCAACTGAACCAAATGAGTCATCTGCCTACTCCTCAACTACATATTTTTAAATTATTCATTTATTTGTTTGTACATGTGTGTCCATGTAACAAGATGCACAAATATTTGTGTGTATGCATAAGTGCAGAATGTGTATATAGGACACAAAGTGTCAGACGATCCTTTCAGGATCCCTCAGAACTAGAGTTGCAGACACTCGAATACCTGGTGTACTTATGTTGTAGGTGCTGTGTTCTGATCTCTGTATCATAATTTGCTGTGGGAAATTCTCTTGTACACTGTAAAAATTTGCACTCATATTAATTTAATGAAATGCTGATTGGACAGTAGCCAGGCAGGAAGTATAGGTGGAACAAGCAGACTAAGAGAATTCTGGGAAGAAGGAAGGCAGAGTCAGTCACCAGCTAGACACAAAGGAATTAAGATGAGAATGCCACACTGATAAAAGGTATCAAGTAATGTGGCTAACTTAGACAAGAATTATGGGTTATGTTGTAAGAGCTAGTTAGTAATAAGCCTAAGCTAATAAGTTAAACAGTTTATAATTGTTATAAGTCTCTTGTATGTTTTATTGGGAGTGAACAGCTGCAGGATCAGATAGGACAGGAACTTCTGTCTATAATCATTTGTGTAGAAAGTGCTATTAGTCACTGAACTATTACTCCAACGCCCTAAATCATGCTTTTGTTCATTTGTTTCTGTTTTAGAAAATGACATCTTGGTTATATCTCTAAAAATGAGGAGGCAATAGCCAAGTTAGGAAGGTATCCAGACACAAGACAGCACTTTCCAAGATGGAAGAGAACACAAACACTAATGAAATTTGAAGTATGCTAGCAGCATGAAAAATGAGGCTCAGTGCATTATTGAACAAGTAAAAAATGTGAATTCTTAACGATTAATACCAATTCATAAAAGAGATGTGATCAAATTTTCATTCCAAAGAAATCATATGAGCTGCCAGAGTATTTGGGCAAGAAGTGCACATGGAAATATGCAGCTTCCCCTACCTGCTCCTTGCTCTGTCATGCGAGGTCATGAATTTCTAATTACACAGGAAATAATAGTGAGCTAACTAGTCATCGGGCAAGAAAATCTTACACAATTCTTAAATACCTTTTATCATTCTTGATTATCTCAACTTAAATATTATTTAAGTCAGGGCTGAGGTAATAACTACATTGAGTTTGGAACCCAGCACTCATATAAAAAGATCTGGGCATGGTATTGTGAATTTGTGACCATAATACTGAGGAATCAGATGCAGGCAGGTAGGTCCTCACGCTAATTAGTCAGCCTTGTCTACTTGCTGAGCTCCAGGCCAGGACTAAGGGAGAATGACACATAAGGTTCATTTTGTACATATACTTGACATGATGGTTTGACCTTTTTATATTATTATATTTTATAGGAAGAAGTTTCTGTTCCACCTAGTCCTGAGGTTTTTCAGCCCCAAAGAAACACTCAGAGGCTTGTATTAATTATAAACTGTTCAGCCTATTAGTTCAGGCTTATTATTAACTAACTCTTACAACTTAAATTAACCCATAATTCTTGCTTATGCTCAGCCATGTGGCTTGGTATGTTTTCTCAGTGCAGCATTCTCATCTTGCTTCCTCTGCATTTAGCTGGTAACTGTGTCTCTCTGCCTTTCCTCTTCACAGAATTATACTACTCTGGATGTTCCTCCTATACTTGCTGCCTGGCAACTGGCCAACCAGCAGCATTTTATTACTAATATAAGTGACAAATCTTTATAGTGTACAAAAGCATTATCCACAGCAATGTTTAGGAAAGAATGTGAACTTTTAAGGGATTATTTCAAGTCTAAATATTTTTCAAAGAATTATTTGCCTATAAATATCAGAGTAATATATTTTTGTATTTGTTTTCATGATCTAATTTTAATAGTTAATAACATAATTGGTCTTATGCATTTTTATACAAAGTTTTTAAAACCTAAAATTAGTTTTTGCTGAGTTTCATTTTTTATTCTGAGAAAATATATTTAAAATGTATTTGGAAATTCTGATTTTTATATGAAAGAATAGGAATTAAAGAAACTTGTATTGGCCAAATAAAGCTTTCTGCTATTACTGATGAACACTAAACACCAATTTACCAAGTGAGGAAACTCAGATATGCCAAATAACTTTAGTTATATGGCTGACCAAATGTTTGCCACAATAAAGTCATAAATCAGAGAGTTTATATTAGCATTCCACTGAATGGCTTGAGTTAGTGCCAGAGCACATTGAGAATATCATAGACACTGAGGAGCACAGACCAAAAAATAAAAAATAAGTAGGCTGATGACTAGGGAAATACACATAAGGCATACTCTCCCTGGAGATTGACCCTACAAGAGGGAATTGGTCGGACAGAAAAAAAGGTGACCAATAGGCCCCAAGTTTCCCTACTCATCCCAGAGATGTGACATTCAATGCTGACAAATACTCTGATACTCACATGTTCTGTGCACATAGAGAAGAGTTGCTGCCTCAGTATGCAAGAGAGAGAGAGAGAGAGAGAGAGAGAGAGAGAGAGAGAGAGAGAGA
>JABTXL010012463.1:11829485-11855626 GCA_025134845.1 Neodon shergylaensis
TGTGTGTGTGTATGATAATTTCCTATATACATGAGTCTAGATACATGGGAAAAATGCAACAAAAAGGGTTAAGTGAGTTGGGGAAGCAAGGTCAATGTAGAGAAGGAGGAAGTATGTGGAGAGACAACCAACACTAAAGACCCTTTAAAGGGAAGCCATAGGGAAGCCTCCTCTAAAGAAACTTCCTAAACTTATACAACTGCATGTACCTATGCATAAACACCTACACCTTAATATTCTGCAAGTTAATCTTCCCTTTGAATTTCCTTCATTCCTTTTTGAACCAATTGAAGATTATAGAAGATTTTCAGCATTCTATTTGGGGACATCATTCCCAAACCAGAGTGATTATGACCACCATGGTTACTTGGTCTCAATTTTTTTTTATTGAGAAAAAGAAAAAAGTTTCCACCTCCCCCCAGCCTCCCATTTCCCTCCCCCTCCTCCCACCCTTCTCCCCCTCCCCCCACTCCTCTCACCCTCCCTCTCCAGACCAAAGAGTAGTCAGGGTTCCCTTCCCTGTGGAAAGTCCAAGGACCTCCCCCCTCCGTCCATGTCTAGGAAGGTGAACATCCAAGCTGGCTAGGCTCCCACAAAGCCAGAACTTGAAGTAGGATCAAAACCCAGGGCCATTGTCCTTGGCTTCTCATCAGCCCCCATTGTTCGCCATGTTCAGAGAGTCCTGTTTTATCCCATGCTTCTTCCGTCACAGTCCAGCTGGCCTTGGTGAGCTCCCAATAGATCAGCCGCACTGTCTCAGTGGTTGGGTGCACCCCTCGTGGTCCTGACTTCCTTGCTCATGTTCTCCCTCCTTCCGCTCCTCATTGGGAACTTGGGAGCTCAGTCCGGTGCTCCTGTGTGGGTCTCTGTGACTATCTCCATCCATCACCTGATGAAGGTTCTATGGTGATATGCAAGATAATCATCAGTATGGCTATAGGATAGAGTCATTTCAGGTTCCCTATCCTCAGCTGCCCAAGGAACTAACTGGGGACCTCGCCTTGGGCTCCTGGGAGCCACTCTAGGTTCAAGTCTCTTGCCAACCCTAAGGTGACTCCCTTAACTAAAAATTGTGCTTCCGTGCTCCCCTATCCAACCTTCCTTTATCCCAATCCTCCTGTTTCCCCAAGTTTCCCTCATCCTCCCCTTCTCACTTTTCTCTCCCCTTCCCCCGATACTCCCATAAGGGATGCCAATAGATAAAAGCAGAAAAAGAAAGGCGGGTCAGCACTCTGGAGCTGGTCCCTCACAGAAAGCACTAGGCTGTGTCCAGAAGTCCTGAGCCAAGAGAAAGCCAAGGAAGAAAGCTACTTGAACAGCAAATTTTGGGTCATGAAAATATCTCCCAGAGTCCAGAAAAGTCTTCGTTTCTGATCAATTTTGATTCTCAGTTTTCTAAAGTGGCTCTTTTATTTTAAGGTCATAACCATAGGTACACTCCACTTTTTCTCTTCACAGGGTAATAACAACCTTTGATTTCTTATGAAGAACTATATAACCAGACATGTTTATTATTGCATATGTATATGTGTATATATATATGTTTATGTATTTCATCTGGTTATTAATTACTGCTAGAATGTTTTATATTTACTTGATAATTTAAAAGGATAATTAGTAATTTAAAAAGGCAATGATCTTTTAAAATACACCTCTCTCTCTTTTTTTTAAGAATTACATGTGTGAGGGCACAAAGGAATGTCTATTTCCAGGAAACTTGCCTCTGGAGCCACCTGCATTTACAAAGCCTGGAAAAACATCTGTGGAAGGTGAGATTCATTTCATTCCTAATAAAAGTTACCCTTGGGAAGGTCAGTCAGTCTGCAAAATTTTACTTTGCCACTGTAGACTTGAGAGAAAGAAAACCAGAACATCAGAGTCTTACTATTTTATATATAGCTTTGTCAGTTACCAATTTAAGACCTTTCTCCATGTGTTTGTGCATAGTCAGCAATATAGCTGTAAAGGGAAGTTGAAGACAATCCCACGCTGTGTGCCGCAGAATCTACCTGCACTGCCTGTTGGTCCTGAGCAGTCTGAAGAAAAATACCAGGAAGAAAGAAGAGAAAAGACACTAAAAAGTACAAACACCTCGGGTAGCTTCCATGTCTTCTTGTCAACTCCAGTTATGAAAGCAAACAGACAGGGCCATGTCTCTTTTACCAGATGACTTGCTTATACTAAGGATTGGAGTCCCTGAAGCCAGGCCCAAACATTGCACTGAGGTCAATAAACTTCAGATTTGGTTTCCTACAAGCCCAAATTTCCCATACTAATTTCTCTTTTCTTTTTGTATAAAGTATATTAATATACATCCTTCCATGAAGGAACACATTTTAATTATGTGTTTCACTCCAACAAAAATATCTTCTTCATTAATACAGCATCTTTCTAAGACTGTACTTATCAGAGAGACTTGTGTATATGGTTGACTGAGGAAGACAACACTTTCTCTAGTCACTCTGATACATCTCATAGTCCCTGCACATAGTATGGGAGACCTCTCATTGAGGACAGACTCACACTCAAACTCACATCTGCAAACTTAGACGTGAATCAGAGATGCTCTGTTAAATGATACTCTAAAAGTCAGTTTGGAGTTATATATTTAATGATTATAACTAAAGGAACAAGATAAGAAATTGAACTCCAAAGTTTAGAATAACAAAATGTTTTTCCTTTCTATTCCAAATATTAATGGGACAAAATTCACTTATATGTTCACATTAAATTATGAACTGCTGATGGAATCTCCCACAAACAAATTCCACTGAAATTCCGAGCAACAGTAAAGCAAATGGGAAATATTCAGATTTGCTTTCCTAACTTCTGAGACCCGAAACTCTGCTACTTCATCATGTTTTAATCTCTGGTCACTTTGGACAAAGAACACAAAGAGGAAATCTGCACGTCCGGAGTAAAAAATAAAAATAAGAGCAAAATCATAAAAAGATGACAGAAGCATGTTATAGGTAAGAGCTCAAGGACTGTTAACCACTAAAATTAGATATGGAAGTTTATGGCCAGTTTGGCTGCTTATATCAGATAACCTGAAGCATAAACTAGCAGTGAGAGAAAGAGGCTTTTTGCCCTTCAAAATCATAGGAAAACTCAAGTACAACTGTAGTTGATTATAGGATGATTACTGGAAGAGATTGTCACCAGCTGTAGTCCTCATGTGAGACAGGGAAGAGTCTCCCCACCCTCCCTGCTCTGCTTCTAAGAGGTTAGAACCTTGAAAAGTATGATCTCTGATCTAGTCAATGCTCCCTATCAGTGATAATAAATGTCTTATCCAAAGATACTAAAATATGCATTCTGATTATGGGTTTGTTCCTTTGGGCATAAGTCCCCTCATTCTCCTAATATAAAGAATTAGGAACTCACTCCTGGTAGGCATTGTAGACTTTACCACCCCTCAAAACAACCTGCTGAAAATATGAGGAAAAACTGACAATTACAATTTTCTAATAAAGAAGCAGGATTCCTCTCTGGCTGTCCTCACAGGGAAATCCAGAGCACATCCAATTCTCTCTTTAAAGATCACTTATTTCCATGACTATGAAATATTAACATAATATAAAAATGCCCAACTAAGGAAAACAAATTGCGTATGTCATAAGAACACATAACAAACTAACATCAACAACAAAAATAAAAACCTTAAAATGTAATTTAAGGACAAGAAAAAAAGTAAGGATACTGTTTTTATTGTCCTTAGTTATTGGGATGGCCAACCAAACCCAGGATGTTATAAAAATGGATGTTCTGAACAGAAAGAAAATACACTTGCATCAAAACTACAACAGTAGACACAGTAGGAAAACATAAGATTAGATGGCCAATCTAAGTTCATTTTATGAATAACTAGAATTCTAGGAAAATTAAACAAGTTTGTGCCAGAGAAATAAGATAATTAAGTTTTTTAAGACTCAGGAACATGAAGTTCCAATTTAAAAAGCCAACTAAATTCTAGCATAATGAAGCAACATTACATCCAAGGATAATAATCTTCAAATAAGAACTAAAGATGCAAAGAAAATTCAAAAATCATCGGAGAGCAAAAAACGGTCATCCATAATTGATCACGAGTCAGGAAAGTATCAGAATTCTTAACACATAATTAAAAGCTGGATTTACTCCTTCTGAGGGGAAAATGCATGTTGATCTGTTCTGTGTGGATGCGAAGTGTGGACTGTGTTACTCCTTCTTATTAACAGTCATTGCACACTTTATTGGTTTTCTTCACATTTTGTCTTGTAAGAATATTGTCAAGTAGTTACTATAGAATAGTGAGGGGGGGATTTAACTTTTGGACTGAAGAAATGGCTCAACAGTTAAAGCACCTGTCAGTCTAGCAAGAGGACCCAAATTTGGAGAGTTTGGATCCCAAGAACCCACATAAAATTGGTGGGTGGGAGGGGGAATAGTGGCTCACTTGTAAGTCTAGCTTCAAAATTCAGAGGCAGGCATCCAAGAGGAAGCCATCTAATAAAACTAGCCACATTGATGATATGCATAATACATATCAAATTATATACAAATGCATGTGCACCTGCTCTCTCTCTCTCTCTCTCTCTCTCTCTCTCTCACACACACACACACACACATAGACACACACACACTACATATCCATATAGACCAAGACCAAGGATATATAATGTCAATCGGGATTACAAAATGGTACCCATTAACAACTGAATGCCAGAGCTCAGTGACCCCCTGTGGCTGCCAATACTGCACATCTACTGCCATATATCACACGAGGAGAGTAACACACACCAGCGCCACAGAGAGAAAAGTTCTATATTTGATATCTTTCCCCTGGGCTCCACTCTAGAAGCTCTGTTCTTTGACAGATATTAATTTGTATCTTTTCCCTGTCATGTCATTATGACAAGTAAAATAGCTTTCAGTGAATGTTATGAGTGCTAGCAAATTATCAAAAGTGAGGGCTGTTTTGAGAACCTTCCAAAGTTATAATTGATGTCAAGAGTAAGAGCTGTTCTGTGAGGCACTGCTCTCCCACCAAACATTGTATTTGGTTCACCAACTAATGCAAACAGGCGATACTAAATAGGAGGTAAACTTGAGAATAGTGGGTTTAGGGATTGTAGAATAAGACATGCAACAAAGTAAGAAGTGAGCAGAATTCCCCTGAGAAGATGGAATATTTTAAAAGGGTCACTCTTCAGCAGTCTTCCTTCATAGCTGGACCGAAGCAGGAGAGGTGAGAGGCAGGCAAGTTCACTAGGAATGAAGAGGAGAATAACTGTGGGTTTTTCAACATACAATTTTGTCACCTTAAATAAAGGGTATATTTAAATTTATATGAAAGAATCATTAAAATTTATTTTCTGTGATTTATTAACATACATGTTGGATTTATACACCTGTGTACGTGGAGTCACATGTAAATCTCTCAGAAAAAAAAATCATGAACAGAAAGGTCGAATAAGTCAGATCTACAGTACTTTTCCAGCTTTAGTAGTGTTTTAACCCTAACAGAAAACATTGAAGACGCTGAGACTCAACCCAACTCCATTCCTCAATATTTTAATTTTACAAGTTTTTGAGATTCTAAACCATACATATGGGAGGTGCACACTATCTCGCCCAATAAAACAGACTTTGAGTCTAAAGATCTTTACATGTTAAATGTAAGAGCTTGTGTTTTGACATATGAAGGAAACCCAAAAAGCTTCTCTGATCTGACTACTCTCTATATTGAAAATATCAGCTCCAGTAAACCAGTACTCTTCCTACAAATGGTGCCACATGATCTAATCACGACCTCAATCTTTAAGATATCAGCATTTCCTTCAATAATAGTTAGAGTGCAATTTGATATACATTGCCTCCTTAGATTATTATACAGAACTTCAAACTAGTCACATGGTTCCTCTGGCCTCTTCCTGGTTTTTCCTCAGAAGGACTAATCTTTAAAAGTGTTGATCACAGGATCACATGGTTAAGAGTACTTACTGCTCCAGCAGGGCACCTGGGTTTGGTTCCCAGTACCTATATCATTTCATCATCATTTATGCCCCAGCATAAAAAAAAAGAAAGAAAGAAAGAAAGAAAGAAAGAAAGAGAAAAGAAAAGAAAAGAAAAGAAAAGAAAAGAAAAGAAAAGAAAAGAAAAGAGAAATGCTTAAGCATGCATGGGAAGCCCATTTATGACGGTTCTCCAATCCTGAATAGTCCTAGATTGTTGTAATATGAGCGACTAGCTATGTTCCGCCACCCGGCCGCCCGCACAGCTAGCTTTATACCCGAAATAATTACACGGAAACTGTATTCTTTTAAATACTGCTTGGCCCATTATATCTAGCCTTTTCTCGGCTAACTCTCGCACCTGGACTAGCCCATTTCTAATAATCTGTGTAGCCTACGAGGTGGCTTACCAGAGAAGATCTTTTTTTTGGGGGGGGGGGAGGAAAGGTTTTATTTGACTTACATTTCTGCATCATAGTTCATCACTGAAGGAAGTCAGGAAAGGAACTCAAAAAGAGCAAGAATCTGGAGGCAGGGGTTGATGCCAAGGCCATGGGGGGGGGGTGCTGTTTACCAGAGAAGATCTTAACCTGTGTCTGTCTGGAGTGGGAGAATCATGGCGACTGCCTGACTCAGCTTCTTTCTCCCAGCATTCCGTTCTGTTTACTCTGCCTATCTAAATTCTACCCTATCAGAGGCCAAGCAGTTTCTTTATTACTTAACCAATGAAACAACAGATAGAAAGATGACCCTCCTCCATCACTAGATGCTTGTGTTGTCATCATAATCAAGGCTCCACAGTCTTCCTTTATGCTGTCTATCCAGCATTCTTTGGGCCTTCCTCTTCGACCTATCCCTTGCACTTTGCCAAGCAGTGTTGTCTTCAGGTATCTGCCATCATTTATTCTCATGACATAGCCAAATCATCTCAAGCACCATTGCCGTATCCTGTAGTTTACTTCTTCCTGTACATGGAGATCTTTTTAATGCCAGCATTGTACGATTTTTCTCTTCTTGTGATGCCTAGAATCTTCCTGAGACATGTCACCTCAAACATATTCATTCGCTGTTTCATTGTTCAGGTTTCAGAGTTGTAAAGAAAGCAGCTGAAGACAAGAGTCTCATGTACTTGGAACTTAGTTTTTGCTGTTATGAATGCAACCCTCCCTATCCCTATCTGCTTCTTACCATCTGAAATAGTTCCCTTCTTTGAATTGCGGTTTCCTTCCAAATAGACAAAATTGACTGTTTGCTTGAGGCTCTGATTCATTATTACACTATTAAAATCCTTGTACACCCTTCCCATGTGCTGTATCTCAGTCTTTTCAATGTTTACTTTCATACCAAGGTTTTCACCTACTTACACCACTCTATTTACTGTGGCCTGCAACTTATTTGGACTTTCAGCAAGTAGTGCTGTATCATCAGCGAAATGCAAGTTACTGATTCACACGCCACAGATCTGCATGCCTATCTCCTCGTACTCTAGGGCTGTTGCTATTATTAATTCTAGGAAGGTATTAAAAAAGCAGTGATGAGAGAACACATCCCTGCAACACATACATAGTTCACATACATGCAGGCAGGCAACACACTCAGACACTAACATAAAAATAAAAATAAATTTAGAAGTTTTGGCCAGATGCTATCGATTAATTGATAGCAGTACATAGGAGAAAAGAATAGTAAAGGTTAATGTAAGTATATCTTTAAAGCTTCTAGCCTTCTTGTATACCCATCTTCTCTTCTCATTCATTGTACTTTATTCATATTGTGTCCTGTAATATGCTTTAAAAAAAAGTCTCCCTCAAATTTCAGAAATCTTTGAGTTTAAGATCATGAGGGAATAGGTTTATCCTGGAGTATAAACCACCCTGTATTCTGTAAGAAAGAAGCAGGGGAAGACAGGAGAACAGGCCATAGAGGAGTATATAAGGCCAGCGGAGACCTAGCAATATGCTGTAACAAGGGAAGTTCTGTGGCTAGCGGATGAAAAAGACAGGGACGTCTGGACTCCAACAACCGCATTTCAGCATTCTTACTCCAAGAACTGTGAGAAAATTCACTTCTATTGTTTCAAGTCACACTTCTTGCTGCAGCAGCTGCAGAAATTTTATGTAGCATCTGCAGCTTCATCACTTGGCCCCTGTGCTCTCTGTGGGGGCGTCTAGCTAGGTTCCTGGCTTAAGGAAATTGCATCCAGAGTTATAGTGGTTGATATATTCTTTCCAATATCCACATGGCTTTTCCAGTACTCTCATGACGTACAACCTACTCCCGTAGATGTTCCCTGAGTTAGGATGGCAATCTCCAAGCGCCTCTGTCTTCTGTTTCATTTCCCTCCCAGGGTGTAGCTCAGATACTTTGTTTTACTTAACAAATGTGCTTATTATCTGACTCTGTCAATGGCAACACAAATGAGAGTAGGGCTCGGGGTCCCTTTTTCACTCCCGAGTCCCCAGTGTGTGTATTATATGCCACAGCAAGCACTGGATACATATTTGAAGAATGCATTCAAAGACAGGGAATCCACATCATTGTGACAGTCTCTCTTCCTGCATCAGACCAGCGCCTCAAGACTTACACCTCATGTTCCTACTTTAGAAAAGTTTTTTTCAATAAGTTTTATTGTTGTAATACAGTCTATTTCTTTTTTTGTGATCTTACTCAAATAAAATTTTAATGCTTTTGTTATGAGTTGCCATATTTTCATTATTTCAATGCTTATTTTGCATTTTCTATTCTACTTCGTACATTTTATTTTCAACGTAGATTTTATTGATCAGCACATCTTCTTTACAGCCTTTACCTACCACTTTCGGCTGTTTATGACTAGTTTGATTTTATCTCATTATTTACATTTTATGCAAATTAACGGTGTTAGAGGAGTTGAGGGTATAAACAACGGAATCACAGAATCTAGGTGTGCAGCTTCTTTTTTTTTTTTTTGCGTTCAGAGGAGAAAAGGCTCTGTGGAAGTTATCTAATTTCTGTGTCCATAAAAATCATAACAAAATTAATGTCTCATGTGTAAAGTTCTTATTTTTAAAAAGATTGAATGCATTTTAAATTTAGGTACCTAAGTACTGTTACTTTGCATAGATAGAGGGATTTTATGCTCCAATGAGATTCCTTACATGATATTTATGGCTAATTTTTCTTGTTTTATAATGAAAAGCATATAATATGGGTACAAGTGAGCAATTAAAATCACCATTTTTTTTAAAAAAAACTGATTTAGTTGGAGAATTTTAAAATATAAAGTTCTTGTCAATACCACATCTACCATCACTGTAGCAATATGGTCAACAGTCTCCAGCTGGTAGACTAGTACCAGCATATGGATTGGGAGAAACCATTAACATTAAGCTTTCAAAGCAGAAACATCTGCATTTAATACTCTGTAATGAAAGAAACAGGAAAAGCATTTTACATCATGAGATGAACTGCCTGCCCTACACTGGTGCCATCTCAACAAGTCTCACTGATTTATTAAATATTTGTGCCCTGTCTGACATGCTACAATAACACCTGTGGTAGGTTTTTAATTAGATAAAAAGAAACACAGAATGTATTGGAATGAGAGCACATTAATCTAGATCAGTAGAGACATTCCACCCTGCACTGGCCTTCACGCTATTTGGAGTACTACAGTTTGTTGGGGAACTTTCTTTTCTTTAAACACATAAAGTGCTTAGAAAAGATCTCTAAGTTTCTTGTTGTAATCTCGTATGCAAGATTTTGTTTCAATGACTTCACGTACTTGCTGTTATTATGCATGTCTCCCTCCAGCACCACAAGCTCATCTTATACTTTACGGAAAGCTAAGATTATCCTAGAAATGTCAGCTTCTTTCCCTTGATGATCATTACTCAAAACAACAGCTTTTTAAAAACCCATTGTCCTGACATCCATGGAGAGGAGCATTCTTCAGATGACTAGAATCCATCAACATAATGGAATATGTAATGTTCAACATCTGTAGAAATGCTTAGGGATGAGGCAAGGTAAAGAGTGTCTGGAAACTAATTTCTTTTCTGAAAAAGATCCAGGCTTGAATTTTTAATCTCTTCCACAACATATAGTGATATAGCTTACAGTACAACATAGTAGGTTTTTGAGAAAGTGTTGCATATATTGTCTTGTTATCCAAAACATCCTCTAGGTCTTTACAATTTCAACACTAATAACATTTTTGAATTATATATTGATTTTATTTCTTCCTTTATTTCAAAGTTGAGGTTTCTCTTAGTCGCTCAATCTAACATTAAATATCCAGGACAAGCAACGTTTCCATATCAACCTTTTAAGTTCATAGAAATATAAGTTTTCATCACGACACTAAACTAATTATAGCTAATATATTTCAGTAGTTAGTATAGTAAATATATGAAATGCTGTTCTTATAAGAAGAATTAAAGAGTGGATCTGTTTTATTTTTTTTTGAGATTATTATACAACACCCTCTTCCTTCTCCTCCCTTTAAACCCTCCTATATACTCCCTCTACCCTCTTTCAAATTCAAGATCTCTTTCCTCTAATTGTTCATATATATGATATATATACACACATATATATGTGTATGTGTGTGAACATATATATATATGTAAATATGTACTTAAATATATAAATTTAAACTGCTTAATCTGTACATGATTATGTCTTCTAGAAATTTTAGAAACCACAGCCATGAAATCTCACCAACATGGGCTGCCTAAACATGACGTGGATAAAGATGGCCTCAATAGACATGCCAACTAGGCAAGGGAAAATCTCAACCCTGGGTAAAGAACAACAGGCAACTAAGGAATGCTGAGCACAGGAGAAATCACTTGAACTTTATCTGATACCAAATGGTCAGCTCTACAAGCATATGCGGTGAATTATAGCTATGTTCCTCTGCAGAGGAAACCCAAACAAAAACTTCTGTCACTTTATGAGCCTAAAGCTCAGGAAAGGAGAGAGGGCAGTCAGAATTCGGTTCTAGAATGTCCCCCCAAATCATACGCATTGAAGGCTTGGTCCCCAACTGGTAGGACAACTAGGAAGTGATAGAATGCTTAGGTGATGGGGCCTATCTGAAAGTGAAGGGTGATGGAGATGTTCCTTGAAGAAGGAGATTGTTCCCTGAGCCCCTTTTCCTGGATCAGTCTCTGTATCACCATGATGTGGGCAGCTTTGCTTCTCCACATGCTCCTGGTGCATGGTGCCCTGCTTGATATCCACACCCAGAGTAAAGCAGTAAAGCATTCAGGGCTAAAACTCTAGATCACGATAAAGATTTCTTCCAGTAGAATTGTTGTTTTCAAGTTGTATCTCAGAGCTAGAGAGCTGACAAGGCTGGTTTAAGACGAAGATCAGGAACGTGCTAAAAAAAGGTGAGATCATAAGTTTGTCAGGATTCACCACACTTCCCGGGAAGGAAGGCTCCCTCGAGGCTGAGCAAACCTTGGCTCAAGGTTCTGTAATAGCTTGCTGTCATCTCTCTGACTAGAAGCTGAGGAAAGACTGCAGCTCTGAGCGAGAAGCTGGGTGACTAAGGGCATCATGTCCTGATGTACCTCTGTCACAGTATGCAGTGTTGAATAAAGCACTGGTTTAAATGCGGGAGACAAGGCACTGCTTACCCAAGCAAGCCAGGCCAACCAAGCTTCTGTAACTGCCTATGTTTAGTGATAAATGTACACACATGTTTTTCGACCAGGGGAACGCTCCATGAACAGAAACTGACAGAAAACACAGACGTTGTGAACCTTGTTCTGCTCAATTTTAGGCAGACATATTGCTGAAATTTTGTGGGCGTATCTTCTAGTATTAGTAAGAGAGCAAGAATGGATGTGTAATATAATCTCAAACAAAGAAATAATTAAAAAACACAAGAACAAAAGTTATAATGATATTGTGGAGGATATAGGAGGATATATGTCTTTGGGATAAACACAAAGTCATGAAAAACAATACTGAAATCAATAGACTGTAAAGATTTTTTTTCAGTATCGCATAACTATATGATTCCTGGATTTGTTATTTGGCTTTTGATTCTTGGTCTACCACTGTTTTCCCCATATCCAAAATGATCTTTACACAAGACTTCCCCCAAGTATAGTTTATTCACTGTGGAGTCTCATACGTATCTAAACATAAATTTCGAGAGGCAGATGCTTTAGAAAGATTGCCAAAACTACCAACACACCACTCTGCTGCAGATTTTCAGAGACCAAAAGCTTGAGCCTTATAGAAGTAAAACCAATAAGACACAAGCCAGATGAGGCTGGTGGTTACAGCCTACATCCATATGTACAATTTGGTTGCTGGCAAAGTGTGGCTAACAAAACCACCATGGAAACCAGTACAGAAATTTTGCAAGACTGAAAATATACCTATGAAATGAACTCACTGTGCCTCATCTGGGTATATCCAAGGCACTCTAAGATCCACCAAGCAGACATTGCATATCCACACTTAATATTGTATTATTTACAGTAGGAAGGCAGTGAAACCCTCCTAGATGCTCATCAATGATCAATGGATAAGGGAAGTGTGGTATGGCTCTGTGAAATTTATGGAACAACTTCCCAAGGTTGCTTCACAGCTGAATTCCCTTTAATTTATATTTTACATTTTAATAAATACCAAGACCCAGATGCCTTGGAAAATACCAACACTCCACTCTGCTGAAAACTTTCAGGTAACTAAATTATACATCGAATAGAGACAAAACTAATAAGATAAGAGCCAGATACGGCTGGTTGCTACACCCCTATGTACCATTGGTCATAACTTCTGAGTTGAGACACATGATATTTGCACTTCCGAATGGTGTGTTTAATTGTACTGTTTCCATGTACCTTTCTCATTTAGAAATAGCATCCTCTTTTAGCTGTTCACAACATTATATTTATCTCTTAAGAGCTGAAAGTAACTGGAGTTTCATTTTGCTTTGGCAAAAGATAAAAGACAAGAGTAATTATCACTTTCAAAATAAGGGTACCAATTCTTGACCTACATATTACAACTGTGACTAGAAGTCTTTCTGCTTGCTGGACTTTAAGAAAATAGAATGCTTAAGTTTTCAAATAATCGCAAGCTCATTATAATGATATTTGGAACTTATAATAGCAATTAAAATAGTTAACAGCAGGAAAAATGCACTTTGGAGACAAAATGAACAAACAATTTGATATTAAATGAATAGATCATGGACTTATAATCCCTAAAAAATTTCAAGTTTTAGCCATTACTTATAAATCAAGCAAATTTATTAATAAATGTACATTTCTGCTTGGCAAGTTTCCTTTTTGTGTATTAGACTGATCTCTTAATTCATTTGTTTGTTTGCAAAATAATTAATGAATTGTTATTAACACAAACCAATCAAGGTCTACTCATGAATCTTCTTTTTTGCCTTCACATATCGTCCAAACATTTCTCAGAGGAATACAGTATTCCACCGCCTGTATTTATTTTGCTCTGTCCAAGTATTACCTAACCGTGGTCACTATGTACTTTCTCTACTAACAAATCTTATCTTCAGCTGAAGTCACAAACCGTTCTAAAAGGTGTCAGCTCATTATTCGAAGGTGAGTGGTGATGGACAAGGTAGGGCAGCACAGTGTCAGGAAATGATGCACCAATTGGCCCACTGATATGGATGGGGTGAATCTCTTAAAGTCTCACTTCTAGATGAAGAGCTACAGGTAATAAATGGCTTCTGAGAGAGGGAGGCTGCCCTTGGGACCAGATCCCTGAGAAGTGATACAATCACAAGCAGTTAATTCTAAACACATATACATATGATAGGCACTAAATGAGTTCAATATATTTTTATTCATAAATTTATGTGATAAACATATATATGCAACAATAGTAATTACAGAATAAGAGGCCATGAATTTGGGAGGGAGTATAAGGTACATACATAGGAATAGTTGGAAAGAGAAAGAGAGTAGGGAGATTATGTAATTATAGTACTTATAAGAACTTATCATAAATTAATATTTTTTAAGATATCTAAGAAAATGAGCAACAAAATAAGAAACTAATAGGTAAATATATTTTTTGTTGTTGTTGTTCCGTGGATAATAGATCCTTCAGACCTTTAATTTTTTAATCCTATGAAAACAGGAAATGCATGTCTGATTTATAAAATTTAAACGTAAGACAGAAAATGACTTGACTATATATATATATATACATTTTAAGCATTATATCAGCCAAGATACTCAGAAAAAATAGCTCTGTATGAAACTAAAATAATTCATTGACACAAATAACATTCTGAGAGCTTAAATTTCAGTTCCCAACTTCTTGTAAACAGATGAAGCATTTCAATTTTTAAAATGTTTATTTGGGAGCATGGAGATGTCAATACAGGTATATACTGCCAAGGCAAATTACCTGAGTTCAGTCACCTAACCGACCTGATGGAAGATGAGTACTGACTCCCTCAAGACATCCTCTGACCTTCTACAAGTGTACCATAGCATGCATATACCGTTATACACACAAAATGATAATAATAAAATTTATTATTATCAAGTTCTGTTTCAAAAATACACAACCTATGAAACAAAATGTTTAATTTGAACAATTTTATTTGGAGAGTTCAGGAAGGTAATTATGTAATGGAAAACAGTCAAAGAGATAACCTGACTTCTAGGTGGCTACTGAGTATTCAAAATGTAGCTCACTCAAGCAGAGTTGTGTATACATTTAAGCCAGATACAAGATTTTGAAGTGATGCTTGTGAACTAGCTCATTAATCATTTTCACACTGATTACACTGTGAGAAGACTAAGCACCTTCAGGACAGTAGAGCCATGTACTATATCATATGATAAAAAGGTAATATCTTGAGTATTTTGAGTGGAATAAAAAGATGTTACTCTAGCTAATTTTACTTATATATTTATTTTTTTCTAACATAGGTGACAGAAAATTTTGCATTCATTGTAAGGGAAAGATGCTATTCCTGTTGGACCATTGTGTTCTCAGCAACAAGGTAAAGCATTAATAGACTAAACCTGCTCTTCCCAATGAAATATCAATTATGGTTCATATAAATCATGGTCTTTGTTTTTAAAGTATGCCCATCTACCTAGAACCAGTGCAGTCTATTATCTTGAAAAACCAAAAAAAAAAAAAAGAGGAAAGAGTGTTCTGTCAAACACTTTCACAGCCCTTTCTCTGATGTCTCTTTGGTTGGTTTTTTGGTTTGTTTGTTTTCACTTTTTGTTTGCCTTTTGCTCTGATTATTCAACGCAGTTAGAAGATCTAGATTATAGCATTAATCTGCACTGGCATATATTTTGTTATCATCTATTTTGACATTTGCAATTAAATTTTGGAAACCTTAACTACAATGTTCTAATCAAACTTTCAAACAACTGCATATAACCAAGGTATTGAACTTTATTTATTTATTTATTTATTTAGGTATTAACTCTAGTTTCTTTGGCATGCCCAGAAGTCAAATTTAGCAAAACCAATTTGTTATTCTATTATTAAATAGTACAGAACTGTTAGAATCCCACTTTCAGAAAAATTTAGCTCTTGTGGTTCTTTGCTATAGGAAATAGAATGTGTAAAACTATTAGTTATTTTTCTTCAGTAAACGTTGTTGTGAAAACTGTTCTTTTTATAATCACCAGTAAAATGAAAAAAAGTAACCTCTTGACATTTCCATCATCAATCATGTTTTATTTTTCTAATATTTAAGCATGGTCAAATCTGTGAGCACAATAGATTTTTTTAAAAACTTCTTGCCATTTTTTTATAGTTTAACTTTTTTCCATGTACTACTTTTATTATAATGAAGAACAACCAAATGTCAAACAATCTGTTTCTATTATAAGAAGACTTCTATCTACACGTTGTTTGCAGCACACAAATACAGAGCACGTTTCTGAATATCAAGTAAGGTAACTAGGAAGCCTAAAAATCTACTGCATAAAATTTCCACCATTTTTAAGACAATAGCCACAATTAAAAATAGAGGTCAAAATGCAAACTAAATAATTTAGTTTGATACCATGTAAAGAACGGTCTGTGAAGATGACTCAGTCAGTAAAGCATTTGCCTTGTAACATGAGGACATGAGTTTGATCCTCAAAACCCTCAATAAAATACCTGACATATGCCTTAATTAGGATTTCTGTGGCCGTGAAGAGTCACCATGACTACAACAACTCATATAAAGGAAAGCATTTAATTGGGACTGGCTTATAGGTCAGGGGATTAGTTCTTTATCATCATCGCAAGAAGCATGCTGTCATACAGGCAGACATGGTGCTGGAGAGGTAGATTGTGAGTTCTATATCTGGGACTGCAGGTAGCAGGAAAAGGTAATGAGCCACTAGGTGTGACTTGAGCTTCTGAAACCTCAAAGTCTACCACTTCATGACACACTTCCTCCAACAAGGCCACGCCTACTCCAATAAGGCTAAACCTCCTAATAGTGCCACTTCCTATGAGTCTATAGAAGCCATTTTCATTCCAACACCACTTATGGCAGTGCACCCTTGTAATCCCAGTGTAGTGAGGCTAAAGAGAGGATCTGTGGGTTTTCTGGCCAGTCCATCTAGTTTAATTAGTGATCTCCTAGCCAATGAGAGCCCCTCTCTCTAAAGAAATGAACAGTATTACTGAATCAAACATGTTAGAACACTCTACCCTACTGACATTATTAGACAGTGTTCCTAAGGATACTAAAAGTTGTTCTCTATACATGGGAACAATTTCATAAAGGATCCTGTACCATACCTGAGAAGAAGGGATGCCATGCAGAGTAGCCAAGGAGAGTCTGAACATACATGCCTTGCCTAGTTGCCCTCTCCAATTTCCCAATTCATTATCATTAGGTCAAGTCATTTTGTTCAATCACTTTTCTATGTTATTTCTTCAAAATAAGGTAAAAATAAGGCACTGAGATTGTTTTGCTAAGAAGGTTTTTGGTTTGGGTCTTTTTTTTTTTAATCTTTATTGAGCCTACAAATGTTCACTGTTTAATTAAAAGGAGAATTAAAAGCTTGGCATTTCCATTTTTCTGATACTTCTACTTCCTTTGCTATTTCAAGCTTTGAACTAACTATATGTTTGCAGAACTCTCCACAGGTAAACTAATAATTTAAAGAAAGCTGTGCTCTGGGACTAGACTATAAGGTTTATTGGCCCTAGGTAACATAGCTAGCTCAATATTCACAGGATCAGAGGACTTTTGTGGTCTGAATATGAGTTCTCCCATAGGCGCTCGTGTTTTAAGATTCTATCCCATGGCCACACCCTTTGAGAAGGTTATGAAACTTTTAAGAGGTGACTAGAGGTTGTACTTCATTGGAGGTGGGCTTTTAGGATTTATTGTCTGGTTCATTGCTTGTTCTTGCTCCCTGTGTGAGGACAAAATATGTTTGAAAAACTTCCTGCTCCCACTGCCATGCCTTCCCTGTCTGTGACCAAATTCCTCCATAATTTTGAACTCCATTTTCTGGAACTGTAAGCCCAAATAAAGACTTTGTCTCATAATTTTCTTTTTGCCAGGATGTTTTATCACAGCAGCAGAATGGAAACAATGCAAGAGCATTAGGGTTGGCTCACTCTCTGGTGATCATCAGCCTGCAACAAAGACAATAACGACCAGTCATGTTAATGAGATTTAAACTGTAACTCCTTCCCTGTGATACACTGGACTTTGCAGAAGATCTAATAACTAAATTTAGTCCAGGAGCCCCAACCCTAATATGATCCCTGTCACCAGAAGACTTTCTGAGAAAGAACAAGAGCCAACTACTTTCCTCTCCTGTTAATGACATCTTAAAGGTCTGTCAATCACCTTAGTCCAAATGGGGACAAAGCTACTGTCTCCTCCTGCCTTATATTCATCTCTCTGCCAGACATATCACTTCCTGTCTGCCTGTACAGACCTCCAGACCCTGACAGTTATCTAGTGGTTAGCCCCACCCTCTGACCTTCAGGCGAGCTTTATTTGTTAGAGTACAAACAGGTTATCACCACACCTTCTGTTGGTATGGTGACTTTCAATTCTTAGATTCCCATTGCCACCCTTTTAACTCTCTGAGGGTCTCCCAGAGTAGCAAGTGACCACATCTGATCTCTTGGGAGAACTAAGTCAGGCCTCCAGCCCAGATTCTTAGCAGCAATATTTATATTAGAATTAAACACAAAAATAGATTGTTTTTTCTAGGTTTTTAACTTCATTTCTGAAGACTCCCACATCTCTTAAAATTTGGGCAAATAAATTTATTATATTTTTCTCTTGTGTTTTCTTTTGTTATAAGAGTGTTGGCCGTGCCTGTTATGTTGTGTGATGAAAGACATCAGACTCCTTTGCCCCCTAAGTCTCACATTAGAAACAGGAGTGCCTTTGTTTTGTATTGCTCTCTGTATATTTTCTTAGAAAATCATATTTACCAAACTAATCCTTTAATAATATATTTTGAGTGTATCAGTAAATACTCAAAGTGTTTTTAATTATAAAATTCAGCACTATACAAAATCAATAAATTACAATTAATAACAAAATACAGTCACAGAATATAATACTATATATACATATGGATAATATATATATACACACATGTGTGACTATTATCATTAAATTTATATTTGTAGTGAAGGTAACAAACAAACAAGTAAAAATTGTGCAAAAATAAGAAGAGGTCGGTATTGTGTTTAAATTTGTTCCTTAGAAATTGCTCATAGCCAATTTGCTTCTGCTAACTCATGTTTGCCTCTCATATTTCCTAAACCAATAAGATCTGAAAAGCTTGAAAGTGGATGATGGGCTCACTAACCTAACTCCACTTTCTTTGAGCAATTCTGCACCCCAACTGCACAAGACAGGCTAGCTCCAGGCACTGAGGAAGTCAGCTTTCAGGAAGTAGTTGCTGCATACTGCTAGAGCGCTCCAGGATAAGTTGAGCACACCCACAGAGCTGAGCAGGAAAGCACCCCAGGGTGGTGGAGAAGTAAACCGAAACCAATTAGCTTAATAAAGCACAGCTTCCAACAGGACATGTAGGACTGAACCCCACTGCTCCAATTTTCCTCTCCTATTTTGGTCTCTAAGAAATCATATTCTATCACAAGAGAAGTCTTCATAATTCTGTCTTTAAGTTTGTTACTTTAATACACCATTCTTTAGTATTTTTGTCACAAGTTTTAAAATGCCCTTATAGCGGAAATATTATTAAGTATACTTACTGATTCAGATAGCCACAACTACTGAACAAAATGATGATGTTTTATTCCTATTCTTTTATATAAATATGTACTTAATGTTTCCATTACATGCATTTCATATACATTATATACATTTTCTTTTTCTTAAAATGAATTTGTCTTCTATTCATTTTAGTAGATATAGTTAAGGACTTGTATATATAAGAGTCTCATGGAGCCTGGGGAAAAAATCCTTTGGTAAAGAGTACATAGTAGATAGAATCAGAAAAGGAGACTATAGGGTATAGAGCTCCATGTGAGGAAGGGAATTGCTGAAGAGGAATTCAGAAATGCTAAACCAACTGCTTGGACTGTCCTTTTGCTTGTGGATATACATACACACAAAAAAATAAATAAAAATATTTTTGCATGCTTCGTAAGCTAATGTGGCAGGAGGTTATGGGGACAATGGGGACGTATTCTCAGGTTTCCTACTCTCATTAGTTAAAAGGTAGAAAGAAAGAAAAAGAAAGGGAGAGAGAGAAAGCAGGGAGGGAGAAAAGGGAGGGAGGAAAAAGGAAAAAAGGAAGGAAAGAAGAAAGACAGACACAGAAAGAAAGAAAGAAAGAAAGAAAGAAAGAAAGAAAGAAAGAAAGAAAGGAAGGAAGGAAGGAAAGCAGGCAGAAAGGAAAGAAGGAAAGAAAAGAAAATAGAACAGACTCACTGGGAAACTCAAAGACAATACTAGTTTAGTAGAATAAAATGCCAGAGCAGGCAATTTGTAAATATGATAATCCTTCAATGAAAAAAAAGAGTAGTTGACAGATTTTATTTATTTATTATTTGTTATTACTTAATCTGATTGAGAGGGAAAGCGAGTAAGAGAGAGACAGGTGGTAGAGATTTGTCCACAGTTTGTGGGGATCAAATTCTCGTTATGAGGCTTGCTGCTTGAGCAGTGATGACCTGTACCTGCTCAGCCCTCGCTCCTCCCTCATTTATCGTTTTAGATTGTGTAAGTAAGCACAGCAAAACCACAAGTAAGACCACTCTCTAGGCAGAAAAAATAGTTTATTGATCAGAAACCACCAGGCTATGCCATGAGAGTAGAGTAGAGATCAGTAGCCTGGCTGGGGAAGAAAAACAGGTCTCACAGGATACATTTGGGCTGGCAAGGTAGATAGATCCCTTTACTTCAGGAGATTTTTTCCTTTTTGGGTAGGACAGAGATAGGAGGCAGGCTAGGAGAGGTGGAAAGTGGTCCATTACTGGAGCCAGCAGGTCAATTTAGAGGGCACCCGCTATTCCATTTCTTGGAGTGGTTAGTCATTGGGGGAACAAGGAAGCTGTGGCCTTTAGTAAGTTAAGTCTCTGAGCTGTGAGATTTCTGGGAAATGCAGAGGGTTGGTTTTCTGACCCCTCTTCCCCACTTACCATAGACCTGGCTGGCCCTTTCCTAATGGAAGCCTTTTTGGGCTAAACTGGGGCAGATTTGGGGGCATGATCAACTGCTTCACCATTTTAGGAGTATATTTTGTCACCTAACAGAATGCAAGGGTAGAAGTAGGGGGCTGCTAACTAAATCAGAGTATTGGTAAACAGAAAAAGTAATTCGATAGACAAAGCACTTTGACAGTTCATCTTTAAAAGAAACTTTTTTTTTTTTTAGAAGAAACACTCAAGGCTTCAGAAGATGGTAAGGGAAGTTTCACCATTATAGTGAGGGTCAGTTTGCAGCAAACTCACCTCCTCTGTCTAAGAGACACTCCTGGAATTCAGGTAAGGGAAGTTCAGGTAGGATTTCCTTCCTTGTCTGTTGTGACACACATGCTTCCTGTTTAAAGTCATCTATGTATCAATGTGGTGGGCCCAGAGTCTCAGTTGGATTTTGTAAATATCAACCTCATTCCTCTATAATGAAGAAAGAAAAACAGAAGAAATGAAGAACTGAAGTCTACGTCTGAAAATCTAGGACATGTGCTCTGGACTAAACATGTATGGAATAAATGCCTGAGGCTCCTTGCCATCCCTCCCTTATTTTGAAACTTAAATACCAATATCACATAAATAGAAGATGTGGTCTTCTATTCTAAGAAGAAAGTATTTAGTCATGAGGGTGAAGACCCAGTCATAGGGATCTCTGCACTTGTAATATGTACCTGAGAGAGTTTTCTCATGCCTTCTGCCATAAGAGGGGCACTGGGGAAGCTGCCTATGTATCTAAGAATGGTATCTTTACTAGACAAGGTCTTATTCTTTTTTAAAGATAAGGTGGGGGGGAAGTCCCATGAGGGGCAGCAGTCCTACAAGATGCAGACTGTCCTATGAAGGGGTGTGGTAGGTCACCCTAGCCCTAGGCATGGCAGCAGTGGGTGACCATAGGCCTCAGCAGGTCCCCTTGGCCGGTGGAAAACAGCAGCAAATGAGAGACAGACAAATGCTCCATTCAGAGAGAGATTATGTATAGAGTTATTTAGTGTGTTATAAAGGGGAAAGGGAAAGGAGGTAGAGAAGAAGGGGGAAAAGAGAGAGAGAGGCAGAGAGAGAGAGGTGGGGGAGGAAGGAAAAGAGGGGGAGGGAGCGAGAAAGGCAGCAGCCACCTCTTCAGAAGAAGGACAAAATAAGACAGAGAGCAGGAGCAGGTGTGTGGGGGGTGTTAGGAGTGGGCAGGACTTATCTCTTGAAGGGACAGAGTAACCAGGTGACAGGCCAGCATATCATAACACAAGGGATATGCTGATATCATGACCTTCACCTTGGATTTATCAGCATGTAAAATATTAATTTCTATTTAGAAGCCATTAAGTTCATATATTTCATATATATATAACCCAGATAAACAGACACATATTTGAAAATATAAAACAAACAAAAATATTAATACGATAATAAATAAGTCTCTACTTGATATATCCGTACAGAAACTTGATTCAGAATCCAACAGTTTTCAGCAACCATATTTAACAGGATAACATGGATCACTGTAGAAAGAAGAAAATCTGTACAGCTTTAGAGTTTTAAATAATAAATGCCCAAAATTGTACTATTCCCAACAGGCACTGAGAAGTATTTCATTCCCAATTAATATCTGTTACAGGTATGAATGTTAAAAATAAAAAAGTAAAAAGACTTGTTCAAAAGCTAGCACATATTTTTATTTCTGAGAGTTACCCGTGCTAATTTTTATATTAATTGATTCATGTTATATTCCATCCTATCTTTATTCCTATTTATTTATTTTGTTGTTTTAATCGTATGAGTCTTTTAGCTCTATTTATGTGAGAATGGATGTTCACCACTTGTAGGCCTGTTGCTCGTAGAAGTCAGATGAACTCGTGGGTCCCCTGAGAGTGCAATGACAGACAGCTGTGAGCCCTGTGAGTGGGCTCTGGGAATCAAAGCTGGATCTGCTGCAAGAGCAACATGTGCTCTTAAACACGATGCCAATTTTTTAGCATGTCTGTTTATTATACTGGACAGACCACAGTTTTCTTAAGATGAGACTTTTTTCTCCCATTGGATATATTGAGTGTACAGTCATGGGTCTTGCACTTAATAGATTAACATTTCATGGCAGAACCACACTGCCATCCCCAAGGACAAGATTCTGAAGTGTTTAATTTGTACGCTGTAATGCATGTCCTAGTCTCCATCAACTTATATATCTAGTTCTGTACCCTGTACCTGGAATGGTCTTGACACAGGATAAATAATTAGCCCTTATTTTCTGCATAAGCCCAACTCGTTTTTTTATTTATTGATCCTGTAATTACTGTAGCTTTTCAACACCCACTAACATATGTAAGGTTAGTGTCCTCTCTACCACTTCTTAAATACATTGCCTGCAAGTATATGTCTAGATATAGAAATCACTTTATGAAAATTATAAAACATCAAATTTTTGTCTGCTCTGTGAGCACAGAGTTCAGGTAATTTAGAAGTCTTGATTTAGAGAACAAATTGCCGAGACTTCTTACTGAAAATAAAGGTGTAGCTTTGTATTCTTTCCATATGCTTTCATGTCACTTTCTGTCAAATGCAGCTATACTTAGTGATCATTATTTAGGGTATGATTTATACAGTGATTTCTAAGCTAATGTTTTTTTTGTCACATCTAATTGTATCTCTTTTTAAAAAAAACTACCTTATTGTGTACAGCTTTTCATCTGAAAGGATAAGGAATTCTACCTTTTCTTTTCAGTACAGGTATCTTGAACTAATCAGTTACTTTTTCCCTTTCGATGTAATAACATATTTTACTGACTGTTATAATCTCTTTTTCATGCTATATTACACGATTAGTGTACTATGAAATCCTATCTATAAGTTTTATTTTTAAGTAATTTCCTGGTGATATTCATAAATAATAAGTTTACTTAGATATCAGCTTAATTTTGAGTTTTCTTTTATTTTTAACTATGTGTATGCATATGCATCTGTATATAATTGTATGCATGTGAGTGTAAGAGCCTGCAAAGTTCAGAAGAGCATGTCAAATTCTCTAAACCTGGAGTTACAATTGGTCATAAGCTGACAGGTAGATGCTAGGAATCAAAGTCTAGTCCTCTACAAAAGCAGCAAGTGCTCTTAACATCTGAGCCATTTCTGATCCCTCTATTTTGTGATATTTTTGATAGATTTTTCTCTTAGTATTGAAATGGCTTTATAAAAAAACAATGTTAGAGCCTGAGAAATTGCTCACCGAGTAAAGGCACTCGTCACTAAGTCTGATGGCATAAGCTCAATCCCTGCGGCTCCCATGACCTAAATTGAAACCTCAGAACCCACATGATGGAAGAAGAGAACCGACTCTAACGACCTGTCTTTAACCTCCACACTTACGCTGTGGCATGTGCATAGCCACACACACACACACACGTGACTAGTAAGTAAGCAGTATATATAAAGTTGTAAGTTTATTTGCTTTCCTAAAACTTAACACTTAAAAAATTTTAAGCAATCCACTGAGTGACTTGTCTAATTCTGTTTTTCTTTAGCAGGTAGCATTTAGATGGTTTTTAAGTTTTTAACATGATTTTATCTGTAAAGTACACGTGACACCTACAAAAAAAGATGTGTGCTATAGGTTGACTGAGAAAAACAAGCTTATGATAAAGGTCTGGGGGGAGGTACAGTGTGGTCTTAGCCACACAAATAGCTCAAAAGTCACCAGACGATTAACAACGCCTGCTACTGAACTTCTGTGGGGGATAGCAGGCTATGTTTCCTTTTGAAGAAACGACCCCATGTGTTTAACATTCCAGGTTTCCAGAAATTCCTCCATTTTCTTTCTTGCTGAGGCCATTTCAGGTTTAACTAGAATTTCCTCTTCTTGATGGAGAATACAGTGGAGAATTGCTCAATTCTATCCTAGGAAACTGAGGTCAAGAGGTCCCTGCTAACTTAGTTTATGTTAAATGTTTTGCTTGTGCAAACCTTCTTCCCCCCCCCGCCCCCCCAGCTAACTGCTTATAATGGCTTCTGTTAAAATGCAATCCTGCACACAGTTTGCAGCTACTACAGCTGCTGAGCATGATACCAGGATGTAGTTTTTGACTTTATAAACTCCTTATCCTAAAGACAAGTCACAAACACCAGAGCATCATCCCAGCCAGCTGGAATAAAGACTTTCAATTGTCTATAAACTGTAGAGTCTGAGTGGTCATCTCTGATGAGCTCCCCATGTAGTTGGTCAAACTGCATCTACAGTGAAGAAGTGCGGGGGCAGAGGATGGATGCTGGTGTGACTGAGGATTCCTAGAAGAAACTGTCATTAAACTAAGTGACTGATTAAAACTTCAATGACGTGGGGAGGTTGGAATGTATAAAGTTCAAAGCCTAATTGCAATTTATTTTTGGTTATCTCCCTAAATAGCCATTTCTTTACCACTTTTGTGTCAGATCCAACAGCCTGTGACTAACAGATAAAAACTTTTGGAATACATTAACTAGAAAAGGCAGTTTCTATCAATCAAAAGGCTAAGGTGTCTGAGGCCTACAGTTGAGATTTTTTTCCAATTTGCTTTAATCCACTGTCTTAGTTTGGTTTATAATGCTGCAATAAGTCAATAACCAAAGTAATTTGGGGAGAAAAGGAGCTGTCTCAGCTTAATGCTAGAGTCAGTTATTATGAAGGGAAGCGAAGGAAGACCTTGAGGTAGGAACTGAAGCAGATGCCATGGATGAGGACTGCTCATTTCCTTGCTTTTGATGGCTTGGTCAGTGCTTTTTAATACCCAGGGCTACTCCCAATTAGTACCACAATTAATATCCACAGTGAGCTGCTGCCCCCTCCCATATCAAATGTGATTCAATAGAATACTCCACCAAGTAGCCCACTGGCCAATCTGATGGAGGCTATCCCTCAATAGAGGTTCACTTTCCCCCATACCTCCACCTTTTGTCCATTTGACACAATCTAACCGGGATGCCCACTTCTTAACATTCTCGTCAATGTTTTTTTAAAAGAACTGTTCTTGATGACGTTATTCATTCTTTTATTATAAAACATCATGAAACTGTTTTCGTATTGTAGCATGAAATTTGGGGTAACCCAAGTCTCTATACCCAGGATATTGTCACTCATATTTAACTCCAGTTAGACTAATTCTCCTGAACTTTTTGAAGTGAGAGTTGTGATTCTCACTCCACATTCTTCTGTTATTTCAGTCAGCGATCCCAGTCCTTGAAATAGTGCTTCACAGATTTAGGATAAGTCTTTCTTTCTCAAATAAAGCTTTTTGGAAACATCCTCATGCAAATTTAGAGGTGTGCTTCAAGGATCATCAGAAGCTGCCAATTGACATCATGATTAACCAGCACTTGGTTTCTGACACATTCGCCTCTGATTTTGAAAGTCCTTCTAGAAAGTCAATAAAGTTATTCTGTTTTATCAGCAGAGACAAAAAGAAAGGAAGGAAGGAAGGAAGGAAGGAAGGAAGGAAGGAAGGAAGGAAGGAAGGAAGGAAG
>JABTXL010012463.1:11855636-11866740 GCA_025134845.1 Neodon shergylaensis
AAGGAAGGAAGGAAGGAAGGAAGGAAGGAAGGAAGGAAGGAAGGAAGAAAGAAAGAAAGAAAGAAAAGAGATGACAAGAAAAGAAATCAGACTCCAAACTGAAGGAGGCTAGTTTGTTAAGAACAGGATTTGTAAACAAAATTTTCAATTTTTCCAAAAATTTCCTTCAAGAAGTCAAATGCCAAAACTTAGTATAAGTTGTGCACAGTTTCAGCCAGGAAGTATTAACTACTACAGGTATGACTCCCAGAAGATTTGGGTAGACAATAAAAAACAAAGTCCCTTTTGGGTAAAGCGGGTTACCCCAATGGACTGTGAGTCCTATTATTCCCCATCTATTGAATTGAGCTAGCAACAAAATCCTTCATCTAAAGGATGATATCATTTCTTTGGATTTTTTACAAAAGAAATACTCATCAAATGCAGTTGGTTTACTCAAAAGATAAGAAATTTTTATGCTTTTTCTTTACTTTTTATTAAATGGCGATCATAGAGAGGATAGCCAACATACTCAAATCAAGAAAAACATGGAACATAATGGAATATGACATTGTACAGCTGAGCCCCACCATCCTATTCAAGTTTCCTTGTTGGATTAGACCAAACTGGCCAGTTGGGAACTGCCTGCAATGCTTTGAGAATTAGATCATGCATTTTACAATAATCCTTGCTAAACTCGAAATGTTTGCTGAATTCTGCAATGAATACTTTTGGAATGACGTTATAAAATCTGGAGATGAATATGTGGCCATAACCTCTCCAGATATAGAGGGGGATCCTACATATTTTGTTCCTCTGACCATTTGAGAATACCATATCCTGGCTGGAAGCACATAGATATGGAGGACAGAAGCAATAAACACAAAGCCAACTAAACAAATCTCCTAAGGGTAAGCCCCTTAAACTTGGTGGTGAACCACCTTGACCCTTCTATTATAGTGTTTTGGTGTATTGTAGCCATGAACAGCAATAAGGCATTGACACAAACCATTAAGAACTATATCATATGCCAGATTTCTAGAACTGATCCTATCACATAAGTATAGGTGAAAACAGGAGAGTCTGTTTAAAGAGGTAACAAGGATTTATTAAGATAAGCTCACAGATACACAAAAAGGTAAATACCCACCGTGGTCCTCCATTCTGCCCAGGGGTGAATGGAACCAGCAGTCTGCTTTCCGGTGAATGCAAGGATCAGTTTGTACTGTTTCTGAGGGTTGATCATACAGCTATTTAGTCTTTGAGAAAAGTACTGGTCATATAACCCTCTCTATTGTACCAACTCTGAGCCATGTTTGGTGTTTCTGTATGATATAAAAGTATTATGATATTTCAGACATACTTTGTAAGCAGAAGGATATAAAATACCATTGAAATGCTGATCTACAGATAACGGCTACTGCTAGAGGGAGTCTGTTTTTTCAAGAGACAAGGCTCCTGACAGTTTATCCAATTCCAGGTAGTCATCCCTGAACACATGTACATATAAACAACACTAAATCGATTCAGTAAGTGGTAAATACACAGCTGTACACATACATAGACACACATGTACACACATATAACAATAAAATTAATTAGGAGATTATAAACTAAAAATTTAAGAAGTATGGGGACATTAGTAGAGTTTGGGACAGGATGAGGGTGAAAATGATATAAATATAATACTGGGTATGAAATGCTCAAAACAATTATTTTTAAAAAGGGAAGAAAAAGGCTACCAGGTTGGCTCAACCAGTCCACAGGGAGGAGAATATAAATTAGAGATAATCTCAACCAATGTCACTCTTTTGAAAGAAGCTGAAAGTTAAAGAAATAATAAATGTTTAAGGAAATAAAAATAATAACTACTTTGATAAATAACTGGAATATATTTGATTATATATTATATATCATATGTATGATATATATATATATATATCAAAGTATTACTGTACCTTACAAATAAGTATATTAATTAGGTAGGTTTTATGATAGAGAATCTTGACTATATATATTGGACCCATTGAAACAGCACAAAAACTTCTGGACACCATGACAAATGAGTATAGAGAATGCAACAATTACAAGGCCCAAAGGCCTCCAAAAGTTTCATCAGGAGTAGTATATTTAGTCTATCTTCAAGAGTACCCATAGTCTTGCTTTCACCATCACTCAAAATTTAAGCTCAAAGTCTCCTCTGTGACTCAGGACAAATTCTTTGCTGTGAACCGGTGCAAAATTAAAAAATCAAGTAGCATATATTCAATGTAAAATAGCACAAGGCCAGCATTTCCAATCTGAAAGAGAGGAAAGGGTGGTAGAAAGGAGGGCTGGAACTAAGGAAGACTTAAATAGAACCAGGGAAACATTAAGTACTATGGCTGCATATTTGGCATCAAGGATTTGTAGTGGTTCTCAACCTGTGAGGTGTGACCCCTTTGGGGGGTCGAATGACCCTTTTATATGGTCACATATCAGACATCCTGCATATCAGATATTTAGATCACCATTCATAACAATAACAAAATTACAGTTATGAAGCAGCAGCAAAAAAAAATAATTTTATGACTGGGATCCCCACAACATGAGGAACTGTATTGAGGAAGGTTGAGAAGCACTGTCGGAAGGCCATGGACAGGTCCACCTCTAGAGCCTAGTAAGCAAACAAATAATGTTTCTCCTGGGTTGTCTATACCTGTTGCCTTTGACATTCCTTGGAACTGTTGCCTTTGACATTCCTTGGAAGACATTTCAGATTCCTGACGATTTATATTCTTGTTTTTTTTTATTGTTGTTTGTTTTTTGTTTTGTTTTTTTTGGGGGGGGGGTGTTGCTTGTTTGTTTTTTGAGACAGGGTTTCTCTGTATCTCTGGATCCTGTCCTAGAACTAACTCTTGTAGACCAGGCTGACCCCAAAGTCACAGAGGTCAGCCTGCCTCTGCCTCCCAAGTGTTGGGATTAGAGATGTGTGCCTCCACCGCCCAACTATTCATGGAGTTTTTAATCTTAGTTTCCATCTCTCACAGTCTGATTGCAGTCTCTCCTAGCCTTTCCAAGCATGACCTTGCCAGACGTTGTCTGGGATACCAGACAGGCCTTCCATTGAATCTGGTAGAAAGCCCTACCAATATCAACCCAAGTGATGTTTTAACTCTTAGATTCTGTGTTTCTGTGAAACATCCAACAAAGAATGAAAATATGCAGCAACCACGCTCTGTGGAGTAGGCTTGAATATGGCTTCCCAATGCCTAAATGCCTGACAAGCAGCCATGAGTAAGCAATTGCTCTAGGGAACCTTTTCTTAAAGCAAAGCATTTCAAATTACTTAAAAGCTTTATGTACTTGAGCCTATGATAAGTAGAGCCTCGTAAATTTCTTAGGTTCTCTCAGGGTATTTTTACTAGCATCCCAAGTCAAAGTACATAGCATTAAAAAAAAATGCCAACCTCCTTAGAAACCATACCTTTCTTGAACCAAAATTTAAATGCACTTTTTCCTGGACAAATTGCAAGTTTTTTCAAATCCTTTTTTTTTTTTCTTGTAAATTGGATAAAAGTGGTTAGCATCACCTGTGCAGTAGCCATCACTCTAGATTACTGTTAGGATTAGATTTCAAATGTTTCTCACGATTTCATGTTTGAGCAAGGGCACCTTGCTTTGAGGCATTACCTTGGGGATTTTGAAGCCTTCACGTGGTGAAGCATGGAGGTCAGATGAAACTTTGAAGGATCTGCCTCTGAATCGAGTCTTACTTTTCTCCCTTCCAATCTATTAAGGAGTGAGGATGATCTGCTACATGAGCCCGGTGGCAGGAACTCTACCATACCTCTCTGCTAGGATGAAAATTGCCCTCCAAAACAAACAAACAAACAAACAAACAAACAAAAATAAATGCTTCTTCTGAAAGTCACTTCTGTTACTTATCTTGTTCATAAAAAACAAAAGTCAATAACTTAGAAAATTGATCCCCCAAGTGAAGTCATAGTTCAATAGATCTTACCAGATGATCTTGGGGCCATTGGAACTGATTTGTAGGAAAAATATGGAGGAGTTTGGAAACATGGACTGGAGAAGCCTTTTCATAATTGAAGTTTCATGTCATGGGAAATTCTTATATAAATTCAGAACATCAGCTGCTTCTGGAAATGTGGATTGTTAAGATTATGTTCTAATGCTTCAGATGGGAGTAGAAGCTGTGTTAGGAGACACAGAATAAAAAATCATTCCCGTTATGTTCAGAAAAACAACTTGAGTAAGATTTGACTGTCCAAAAATTTTGAGTAAAGTTGAATTCAAAAGTAATGGACTGATTTAACAGAGGAAACTTTAAGACATCTCTCTAGGCAGTAGAATGTATATATTTCCTTATTTTAGCCACATTTATAGTGACATGCAAGAGCAAGAAACCAGAGGAGACATACGTGAAAATGTGCCGTCTGCTAAGGAAAGGAGCGTGAACATTGCTAGCTCTGCAGAAAGAGCAAGCACAGCCATGACAGTTATAACTGCAAAACACATTTGTGTTGTCAAGGAGAACTTTCACATGGCAAAGCTGGGACTTCGCCTACCACATTACAAAAGAAAATGTTGCAAACCAAATTGAAAAGCTTTTATTTCAGAAGAGAAAGAATCATGGGACTTCTTTGCTTGAACATGATGTGAGGAGATTTTGCTACACCTCAAGATTGGAACAGAATTTAGTGTTACATTGTCCAGGTTCTGCAAGCATGTAGACTATAAGAATTTCAGGGCTATTGGGACTTAGCAATCTGCCAAAGAAAAGCCTGTAAAGTCAGGAAACGTAAAAAAACAACAGGTTCTTCCCCTAAAGTGGAGAACTCAGAATATTGGAAATGCCAGAAGCAGTATATTTGCTAAACCAAGAGGCAGGCACCAAATTAATTAGCTCAAAAAAAAAAAGCTACATATTCTACACCATAGAGCTTGTCCCTAAACCTTTCTCTTCTTGGTCTCTCTGCTTCCAGGCTGCCACGAGAAGATCAGCTTTCTGGCCCTGTGCTCTTTCATCATGGCTTATCTCTCTTGCCACAGCTCAAATAGCCATACACTGATATATCAAAATCATGATAGAAAAAATCAATCTTTTTCTCCCTTAATTTATTTCTTCAGGTATGGTACTTAGAAAATGTCAAAAAATGGTACCCTAAGTGATATCTTCACTCTACCTGACAACATGAGTCAAAGACCATTGCAAATGGTTTCTATGACCACAACTTTATTGGTGCTCAGATGACACTATGCACCACTGGTTCTGAACATGCAGCCATAATATTTCATGTTCACCAAACTTCATTTCATTCGTATGTTATTCATTGTTACTCTCCTGTCCTTTGCCTCTTTGAATTGGAGTTTACTCTGTGACATTGTATAATATGTAACTTTATTTATGTACATATTTTTTATTTTCTCGAGCTCACACCTAAGACATTGTCTTGTACCTCAGTACAATCTTTAGATTTTGGTCTTTGAACAGTGTTGGTACTATTAAGATCATGAGGACTTTTGAAGTTGGAATGTATGCACTTTACAGTATAAGGGGAATGTGAATCTTTAGGGAACAGGAGCATAGTACTATAGCTTGCTGCAGTGGGACAATGATCTTGTACTCTGTAAAGATCTGACAGCTGTACTGCTCTAATAAAATGCTGATTTTCCAGTAGCCAAGCAGGAAGTATTGGCAGGGAAATGAGAGCAAGAGAATTCTGGGAAGAGGAAACACTCAGTCTGCAGTCAACACAGAAGAAGCTAGACAGAGGAAACAAGATGAGAACACCTTCCTGAATAAAGGGTACCGTACTATGCCATGTCACTAACACAGACAAGAATTATGAGCTAATTTGAGATATAAGAGTTAATAAGAAGCCTAAGCTAATAGGCCAACAAGTTTATGATTAATATAGGCCTCTGTGTATTTCTTTGGGACTGAATGACTGCAGGACCAGGCGGGACAGAAATCTCTGTCATCAGTTTGTATCTTAAATGTCCTCCATAAGCTTTTACTTCAAACTCTCAGATCCCTGCTTGTGAAACTACTGGAAAGTGAGGTTGGGTTGCAGAAATAAATCACTCAGGACATAACATTTAAGATTACACTCATCTCTTGTGAGTATTTGAATGAGAATGACCCTCATAGGCTCATCTATTTGCATACTTGTTCACCATGAAGTGGCACTTTTTAAAATAATAAGAATTTGGAGGTGCAGTCTTCTTGAAGGAAGTGTGTCACTGGGGGTTAGCTTGGAGGTTTCAGAAAGTCTATTCTAAGCGTAGAGCCTCTTCCACTGTCTGAGCATTCTGATGTAGAAATCACAGCTATTAATGAGCACCCAGTCTGCCTGCATGTCACCACCCTTCCTGCTGTGATGAAAATGGACTAAACCTCTAAAACTATAGGCAAGCCCTAATTAAATGTTTTTCTTTGTATGTGTTGTCATGGTTATGGTTTCTCTTCAGAAGACAGCAATAGAACACTAAGATACTTCTGGTCTCTCTTGGCTTTCCTACTTAAGATACTTCTGGTCTTTCTTGGCTTTCCTGTTCCAAGGTGATTTAGGAAGTCTCTGCTACACTACAATTGCCATTAACTCTGCTAAGTTTTTCCCACCTTGTAGATAATATCCTCAAACAATGATCTGAAATAAATGGCTCTTTTCTCTTTAAAGTTTTCTTTTATCAGGAGTCCTAGCATAGAAATGAAAAAGTCACTAACACTTTGAAATTTTGTGCACCAGATTAGTTAGTTCATCACTAATGTGCACCCAGTTTCAGAGCATGAGCAAAGTACATATAAGTGCTTGGCACAAACATAACAGAAATGTCTGCAGTCCAGCTCTTAGGAGAATCCATGTTCCCATTTGAACCCTCACAAGTATGGTCTATACTGTTTGTATTCCTAACAGGCATTCTGCTCCTCTGAGCACCTGCCCAAAACGTCCATTAAACTCTGTCTAAATTTTTGTAAGTTTTTTATAAATTCATCTTAGAAATTAATTGCAATGGCCTTTGACTCAAGCAGTCAAATAAAGTGACAGTCTCACTTTTCATACCAATTTTCTATATTTGACAAATATTGTCATGGAGACATAATACCAGAGGAAAATAATTAAAGGGTACAAATATGGATTTGGGGACCATGATTTCAAACATTATAAGGTATGCTTATCTGGATTATGGGAGGAAAGAAATACCATGACAGAAGGGCATCATGACATGAAGCTGCTTGCTTCTTGGCAGCCAGGAAACACAGATATCAAGAACAGAAAGGTCTAGCAACAAGATCTACTCTTCAAAGACAGATTCACAAAGACATAGTTCCTCCAGACAGAGGAACTACCTCCCTGTGGCCATCCAGTTACAAACTTATCAGTGGATATCTGGTCTGGAGTTCTATAATAAACGTTCAATGGCCTCAGTAGAAGAACAAAACTTCAAACATTAGCCTTGGAAAGATATGTACATTTTATTCAAATCATTAACATAAGTTGTTATTTTTTTCTGAAACAATTTCATTAATGTATGAAGATCTTCTAAGTGAGTGTTCCATGCTAGAGAGTACAATTTAGTAAGTGGAAATTAACAGAACAACAATGTAAAACAAGTCATTTAATAATCTTTGTATCCAAACTAATTTTTTTTTTACTTTTCTTCTTTTTCTTCATAAGGTAGAGAGTTTCATCAAATGCAGATTTTCTCAACATTATAACTATTTGGAGCATGATAACTTTTTGCTGTGAAGGAGAGAAGAGAGGATTTAAGTTATAGTACATTTAACTGAATTTCTCCTCTCTGCATAGTAGCTACATGTACTTACTGCTCTCTCCATCCTCACCATATCTGTGATGATCAAATGATCTCCAGAATGGTCCAATGTTCTTTCAAGAGCAAATACAGTCCCTTCTGCCCCACTGGAAGCATGTGGTACCTTTCTATGCTGAGTTTACTATTCTCATCACTACTCCTCTCATTTCTTTTTAAAAAGCATTTGTTTATTCTCTCTCTCTCTCTCTCTCTCTCTCTCTCTCTCTCTCTCTCTGTGTGTGTGTGTGTGTGTGTGTGTGTATGAATATCAATACAAATGCCATGACATGTCTCTTCTTCTAACACATGTGTTCTGAGGATAAAACTCAGGTCATTGAGCCTGATATCAGGCCCTTCTTTCTAAGTATCAAAATCTTGTCTATTTCCCAGATTATTTCTGGAAATGTAGACAAAGGTCTTCTATTTACCACCCATGCTATTTGCTAACAAACTTTTATTTTTAACTTTAAGGGGTGACCTTGTTCTCCATTTCATTATGCACTTATTTTTAAAAAAAAATTTAAGCAGTAATAACTCATTTGTACATGTGTGATTTCCACATCGTATAATTCTACAAGTCTTTCTATAGTTTTTCAAGTGGAAGCTACTTCCTAAACAGACTGTTAGTTCAGTAAAACTCCTGAATTACTCCACTTCATAGATTAAGAGCATGTTCTTTTGAAATGTAACCATAAGTAAGTGGAAGATTTGAAATATTGTGGTTGATGAAAATCATTTTATGAGCAAAAATCCTACTGTTTGAGAATGGGAGTGTAAAGTGAAGAATTAAAAACTGAAACTCGCTCTTTATGGAAATTGCTAATCACCAGCTTTCTTGCTTTGCTTTCACTCTCTTAGGAAAAACAAAGTTTAAAATGCATTTTACACCAAGTACATTTCCTCCAATCTCCAGCAGAGAACTGGTTCTTTAAAACAGTGGTGCCGGACGAAAACACACACTGCTATATGATGATGCCTTCTCCAGGGAATCAGTAGATGGCATGTCGTCATAAGAGGTTGGAGAAGGGACTAGCTGCCTGAAAAACATGAGCATTAGACTGCGAAAGAACAAGAGTAAAGAGATAAGAGACCTAATGAGACAGTTCATCTACTTAAATATTGCTCAGGGGAAAACATCTACGACCCATATGTTCTTACAGTCATTTATTTGATACCCAATTTTATCTACTTGCCTACTCTTGCAGTCAAATATCTTTAAAACTTTACAAGTGTGGATAGTACATTTATATACTCAGCAGCTTAATTTTCTAAATTCCTCTATTTGATGACCAATTCCACTAAAGGACTCCAATATTAATTGATATTATGCACCATTGTAATTTAGGCTCTGTTTTAAAGGTATCCACAGAAAGCTGTCTAAACACAGGCTTGGTGCGAGGGCTGAGAAAGGCAAGAATTTTTTTTCTCTGAAAATGTATCTTGTGTTTACCGACCAAAGAGACAAGAATAAAACTCAATTGACATGGACATAATATACAAGAGATAATCAGATGCCTGGGGTTTAGTTCACAGGTCTTATCCAAAGCGTGGCGAGCAAATGAGAAGCCAGATTCTAACGGGAGCTTAGAAAACCTCAAAATCATCATGTCTGCAGTCAAACCAATTAACATTAGAAAGGAATCAAAATTGTAACTGATAAAATCTGCCAATGAGAAGAGATATTTATTGCTTTGTTAATTTTAATACACTTTCTAACAAAATGCTTTTATATATACTTTAATCAGATCTCTTGGAATGGAGTAGGTTTCCTACTGGAACAGCCTTAAACTCAGACTTGGTACTATGAAATTAATGGAGGAATTATCTTTTTGGAGAACATGATGTATCCATGAATGGAAATGAAAACAATAAAGAATACATTGGCAGTGATAACCTAGACTTGTATTGCTTCACTGGGAAGTTTGCACAGAACAGCCTTGTCCCCTAGAAGACACAGGGGACACTTCTTCACTGGATGTCATTGGTGGTAAAGTGTCATCTGAGGGCAGAATAGAAACCACAGATTAGACAGATGGAAATGCCGGCTTCACCCTGACTACTGGAGGGAGTAATGGGAGGCTGGCAATTGCGTTAATTACATGGCTTATGAGTTAATCAACCATGTCTATTTAAGGCAAGCCTCATCAAATCCCCACACGATGAATGCAGAGAAGTTCCAGGCCGATACACTTGGGGAGGCTGGTGCATTCCAACTCCCAGGGCATGTGCTTCAGCTCTTGCAGATCTTATCCACCTTTTCAAGATGTCCTTTGTTCCCTTTAATATGAGTCTTTCTTGCAGTTTTAATAACTGTGTGCTTAGTATATGAGCCAAGAAAGGGCCATAGGAATAATGGATTTTAGTTGAATCATAATACCTGAAGCCACTAGGGACCTACTGATTACAGCTGATGCTGGACATGCAGTGAGCCATGTGAGGTCAGTTCCTAAACTGATGCTTAATTGAAGCTAGTTGTCTAGAACCAAGTGGGGATCCATCTTGAATTGGAGAAGTGTTTGATATAGGAAACCCACATATTTGTCCTTACAAGACAAAGCAGAGAAAATAGCATTTCTTTAAAAATGAACACACTTTCTTTTAGCTAAATTTTACCATTCAAACAACATAACTTCAACGTGATTCATGTACAGTCTCAGAAGACATATAATAGTTCTGAAAACTTAAAAGTTGCACAATCTTAAGAAGCATTTTAATTTTTTCACAGAGTTTGTAATGGTATTTATGGACATTCCTGCACATCTTTTAGAATAAAACTTGTAGTTAATTATTAACTATATTAAGTGGTTTTTTTGTTTGTTTTTTGGAGACAGAGTTCCTCTGTAGCTTTGGAGCCTGCCCTGAAACTAGCTTTGTAGACCAGATTGGTCCCAAACTCACAGAGATCTGCCTGCCTCTGTCTCCCAAGTGCTGGAATTAAAAGTGTGTACCACCATCTCCCAACTCACTTTTAACTTTCATTAGAGTCATGTTTTGAGAGTCTACTGAAAAAATTATCCACTATTTTGCTTAATTACATAAAAAGTATCCATGATGAGTAATAACAAACCTTGTATTGCATTTCAGAAAGCAGAGAGAGAGATTATAACTACCTAAGCAGGAATTCAATGTCTGATTGAAGTGTAGTGGCAAGCTTAAACTTTATCTGTTTAAGAAGTAAGTCAGGTTAAGGCTGAATAATTTCCTACTGAAATATAAACTTAGTATTCAAAAGAAAGAAATCGAGAGAGAAAGAGAAGAAAGAAAGAAAGAAAGAAAGAAAGAAAGAAAGAAAGAAAGAAAGAAA
>JABTXL010012463.1:11867084-11890516 GCA_025134845.1 Neodon shergylaensis
AAAGAAAGAAAGAAAGAAAGAAAGAAAGAAAGAAAGAAAGAAAGAAAAGAGAAAGAAGAAAATCTGGAATATGAGACATTTATTTTCAAATAATTACAAGTTTCATTTTACCATTCTTAATAACTGGAAAAGCCAGTATATATCAATCTTGAAAATGTAATGAACAAGATAGTTGAGGGGGACAAAACTTACTTGTGATGTTCTCCAGATAAGATGGCATTAAAGGTACAATTTTAATTCAACAATAATGAAGACGTCCAAAAATCATAAGTATAGACTGTTGCCTGGAGCAGTTCTTTCACAATGGAACCATGAAATTTGAACATATTTATATAACACAGTGTAACAAGCCAATGTACATATTTAAGTAGCAAAAATCTATATTTAAGCAAGTGATTTTAGAAAATGTATTCAGTTCCCTGAGATTTAATTCTGAAATTCATTAATTGAAATTTCTACTTTCTGTCTCAACATATTTATGTGGTTGCCAGGTTTGTTTAACAGAATTTTATGTCACTGGTCCTTTGAATCACCTTCATGCTATTTATTTATATCTTTATTGGTATAAAGTATAGTATGCATAGATAGTATCCAGTAGGATACAAACATACTTAAAGTGACTATAAAATATTTTATTATGAACTGTACCCTCTCAATATGGGTGTAAATCAGTAGTTCTCAGCCTGTGAATCTTTACTCCCTTAGGGATCAAATAGCCTTTTGCAACAATCACATATCAGATAGCCCTCGTATCAGATATTTACATTACAATTCACAAGAGTAATATAATTATAGTTATGAAGTTGGAATGGAATAATTTTATGGTTGGGGGTCACCACAGCATGAGGAACTGTTTTAAAGATCAGCAGCATTAGGACGGTTGAGATCCGCTGATGTAGATATTTAACATGTGAGGTCTTAAGTTTGTCTCCTATGCACATACTGCAGATTAAAAGAGTTTTACTTTTATCAAAATGGCACAGGAGTTAAGTACATGTACCTACATTACTTTAGCAACTCAATGAGATTAATATTAACACCAAATGATTAGTAATTTATATGCTGGGCTGCCCAGGTAAAAGATAAGAATACAGGAAGAGAATAAATTAGTTGCTCCTTTTTAAGCCCCAATGCATTGATTACAAATATGGTTTCTCACAAAATAATAAAATATTGCATATGAACAAAAATGTATCACCGCATAAATAATATGTAAGTCGATTTACTATAAAATAAAATTATGCATTTTGATGCAGAGTTTTAGCAATATTTCTGCAAATAAACATGGAAGCTGAAATGTTGATCACCAAACTACTAAGCTGCAAAACTGTGGATTCCCTGAGGATCTGTGGAGCACCATAGTGATCGGTTGCCCGGACTCTGTCTACTTAATTATACAATGGTGTCAAAGAGCCAGTTCCCTGAAGGTTTGTCTAATTGGTGACAAATGCAGATTTCCTAATTTGGAACATGAAAAGTGTCTCTGATGAAGAACAGAAATCTCAAGAGTATTTGCTTTTTCCACTGAGGCCAAAGAGACTCCTTAGATAAAACAACTCAGTGAACAGCCCAACTTATAAGCAAATGAAAATAATCCCTATGTAGAGTTGATAGCATATTTTCTATTCATTAATGATAGGCTTCAACTTAGAAGTTAAATATAGTAGAGCAGAAACATACAGATTGAACTTCTGTATGAAGAATAGGATATATCAATTGTTCAGCATATGTATTTATACACATGATTTTTCAGAAATCTGTGAGCAATTACTGCTCGAGTCAGTAAGTGTATGCTCTAAAATATGATTTTGACAGTCCATGTATCTAGCACCACACATAAGAATGCTGAAGTTTTTCATGGAAATACCTTCTTTTAGAGATATCTACATTCCTAAGATAGAAGATAAATAATACAGAAGCCATTTTCAATCATCAAACAACCAAGGTTACATTGAATTATGACCATAACAGTAAGCCCAGGAACCTATTGTCTACATTGTTTTTCTAAATTGTATCAAGGTCTTACAGAATTATAGTCTCACAACTTGCAGCAGTTCATTAAGAAATTGCTGTTTAACTGAAAATGACCATTTTCTAGATGGACAGATGGGAGAGCAAGGAAATGCAGAGCTAATGCTGTTTAGGAGATATGTAAGAGCATCCTGGGTTAGCTAGCTTCACATACAGACTTCAGCAAATCTTACTATCCACTAGATGTCCTCCATGGTGTGAGGATTATACCCATGCATATGACTAGTTCTGATGATCTAAAGAAGAGGCAGGAGGAAGAAAACAAGGAGGAGGAGGAGGAGGAGGAGGAGGAGGAGGAGGAGGAGGAGGAGGAGGAGGAGGAGGAGGAGGAGAAGGAGAAGAAGGAGAAGAAGAAGAAGAAGAAGAAGAAGAAGAAGAAGAAGAAGAAGAAGAAAGGCACTAAGGTTCATTTTTCCTGTAGCTGTCTCCTTAAAGATGACCAAAAAGTTATTTCCAAAACTTTCAATCTGTAACTCAAACTTATGAGCTCACTGGAGTCCTTGCTGTTTAGAACTAGTTGGCTGGTGGGCATCTCTTTTTCTGTGCTTTCTCACAGAAATTATAGGTTCTTATTCCTGAGCCAAGATTGTAGTATCTGTGTTAGGAGTATGGCGCGCTTTTTCTTGGCACACAATGTTCATTAAAAGAAAAAAAGATACCATTTTGCTGTAACGATGGCAGAAAGCATCAAAAACCAAAAAGGAAAATCTGTACATTTATTTAAATTAAAAATTTTAATTACATTTTAGTTCCAAAGATGCTTATGAGAAAAGAATCTTCAATATATATATATATATATATATATATATACCATCCATTCGAAGCCGTACTTTGAAACCCTATCCCCTCCATTTTTATTGTCACTGATTTTGTGAAGAATAACTTCTCTCAGAGGTAACAACTGAAGGGAGTGTGGAGGCATGCCATGCATCATGGGGAGGAACTCTTTAGAAGGCTGATTATATACATTCACAAATATTAATAGGTTGATTGGTTGATTTAGTCAATTCATATTCATGCATTTAATCTTGCTGAATTTTTAGCAATCTTGTTGTCTGTTATTATTTTTCTTTTTAGTTTAATAACAAAGAACTTTTTTCACTCTGTGTCCTCTGGATGCAGGATTTTCTGATTTTATAGACTATAATTTTTGTAAATGAGGAGCACATTTACATATTTAATTGGGCATTTTTTTTGGTTGGACAAAAGCATTTGATTTGGAGGTATTTGCTCGCCTATGAAAGTGTCACTGAGCACACACCAAGCAGAGCTGCGATCAGCAGAACACTGTGAAAACATTTCAATAAGTATTCGTATCTCATTCAGGAGTTTTTCTTTGCAAGGTAACCAAGTTCATTTGGAGCATGACACCAGTTCCAAATAAAAGCACTTTTTTTTACTAGTATTTTATGTTAAAAATTAGTTTATATGAACTCTGTTTTCTCCTCCAACAGCCATTTTATTAAAATGTTTAAGTGGTCTGTTGTCTTGAGGGTGAGAAAGTATGGAAATAGTGCTTTTAATGGGAGTGTATATTAAGTTTTATCATTATTATAGAAAAAATAAGTCAATAGACAGTTATTCAAGAATAACATGTCAGGCTCTGCACAAAACATATAAATCTGCTATCTAACACAAAAATGCAGCTTTATTTCTATAGAGGCATCTTCTGCCGCAGCAAACATATTGCCTAATCCATTTCTATTTTGTTGTACATCCTTAAAGCTCTTGGCAGACGGACCAAGTTTACTAATACATGTTGGTCAAAATCAGCAGTTCCCTTGCTCCTCTCTGAGATGACTTCAGATATACTCTATGCTGAAACTAAGTTTCCCTTTTAAAAGAAAGGGATGCAATCACAATGAAATGCCACTGTAGATATCATTATGGGGGAGAATTCATTTTTAATCTATACCAAAGAATACATTTTAATACACTCACCCTATCTGGGTAGTCACTAAATAGAATTTATTTCACCTTCTGTTATCAAATGGATTACACCAAAGAGTCACCATTATTATTTTGTATCATTAGAACATCAGATACAGTTTTAACTTGTTAAGGAAAAGAAGATTGCAAGTGGAATCCCTGGGGAGAATCTGCAAATGAATCATTCAGCTTTCTCCTGCTGCCACGGAATCTGTTCTCTAGTAAGGAAAACCTGTTCCTTGTTAGGAAACTTCCACAGAACTCTCATGTTTCAGGCACTGTTCATCAGTGGAAATACCTAGTGCCTCAGATGAACTAAAAATATCTTAACATATTCCACTTGGAAATTTTACGTTAGTAGGGACCAGACCATCTTGTGATGGCTTGACAAGAGTTACCTTTCCCTGTGAAATATTCATAGTGAATTACATGGCTAATATATGGAAATCTGATCGATCAGTTTTGAGACAGAAAAATAAAACTTCATTTGTGTGCTAAGTGTGCTTATAAGCTATAAAATGATGACATGCTATCTTTTCTCCTTATATTAAAACATTTGATTTTAAAGAAACTTTAAGGCTAAAAACAATAGACAATTTAATTTTTTCTGGCCTGTCTCTCTGTCTCTGCTTCTCTGTTTCTCTCTCTCTTTCTCTCTTGTGTGCGCACACACACGCACACACATGAGAGAAAGAGAGAGACAGAGAGAGAGAGAGGGAGAGAGAGAGAGACCACACACACACACACACACACACATGCATCCCATTAGAGATAGATGATGTATCTATTCTGAGTATGTATTTCTGAATCTTGAATTTTATTTCTTTTAAGTGCATAAGGATGGTATGCAGACTGATTCATCTGTTGGCATTAACACCCTGGACAAAATCCATCCTTTTTTTCCTTTAGTTTCCGAGTTTCCCATCTGACCTTAGTGACAGCTCATTTTAAAAAATGACGAGCATAACGGTGTGTTTCTTGTTAGAAGTATGGTTGCAAAAAGCATATTACAAAGGATGAAAAATGTAACTACATACTACAATCTACTTTGTATGTAGGTCATTCTCTTTGATCCTCACTTGAAAGCATTACCATTTCCAGGAGATGGCACGGAAAATAAAAAGCAATTACCACCACATCTCGGTTAGAGGAGCTTCGAGTATTAAGGGTTCATCACATTTTTCTCTCTTCCTCTTTTCCCATTTGAGAAACTGTGTTACATGGTTTCAGGCCACATAGTGGGATCTTACTTTTCCATTACGACATTTTCCCCTTTAGCTTTAAATGAATTCAACTTGTGAGTAGAGAGTTTTTAAAGACTACTACTAAAAAAAATGGGAGATGGCCCTCCCTTTCCTCAATAAAGAAGTACATTTAGGCAATACTAAGTCTTTTTACATTAGCTACTTAATATTAAAATGATACAACTGCTTTCCTGGAATGATCTATGTTGTCACTAACAGGGTTTCAAATTAAAAAGTTTTACATAGCTAACATTCAGCCAATTTAAGTTATAGTAACACCTTTAAATTTTACCACCTTCACATCTAAAATAATATTTTATTTTGATAATAATATTTAATAATAAATTCTATTTTGGTGATGTGTTCTCTAGGTGAATAGGATATTACTATTATTGACACAGAGGCTTCTTCTTGTAGCAACTGGCAATCAACACAGAGACTCCAAACTGGTCAACCTGCAGAGGACAACAGACTGTGAAGTGGCCAGACCTAAGTCAGACATTCATACCTTACCCCAAGACTCAGAGACCTTTAGAGAAGAGGGGATGGAAAGATTGCAAGAGGTGGAGATAGTGGATGACTTCAGGAAAATCTGTTTTCCAGACACAACAGAGAAGATCTGCATATGAGCTCACAGTGGCTATGGCAGCGCTGGGTCACAGCAGCTGTGACACAAGACTAAGCAAGCTCCAGCCAGCCAGAATTCTGGCACAGACTAAAAAGGATGGATGTGTAATCCCACCACTAGATGAGGACTTGATCACTGCTAAGAGAGGGAGTCAGCTTTCTTTAATTATGTGACTGACTACACGCCATGGTGGGTCCCATTCCCCAGACTAACTCCTTAGCACAAACTGGACTAGACAGAAAAAGAAGAAGGAAGAGAAGGAGGTGGGGAAGAAGGAGGAGGCAGGGTGAGAAGGAGAAGGAAGAAATCTCATGGTGTTTGGGAAGGATGGAAGAATTGAGAGGGTGGTAATGAGAGGAGGAGTTTGGGGAGGTGAATATGTTTAAAATTCATTGCATGAAATTCTCAAAGAATAAACAAAATATTTTTAAAAAGTTAAGAAAGAAAGAGGGACATGTGGTACTGACACAAATTTCCAAAGTTATCACATTGGAATTAATGACAAGATTAAAATTGTGTCAAGAAACACAAACCACTAAATATATAATGTTTGTACAAGTGAGTCATTTGTTCATAATATCCAATTGAGAGTACCACTTTATCAGTTTTAGAATTATGATGAATTTGTACTTAAGGCATTTTGCAGTTTCTAGGACCTATGTATTTCTTGACAGTAACATTTTCTGTGAAAACCTTAAAATTATTTGATTCTTATAGTCATAATTCTTTTTAAAATAGATCCTAAAAGACTAAGTCAGATATATAGAATTTATCTCTTTCCCCTTAACAACCTTATATCAGCAACCACTTTTCTATATCCTAAGTCATAACTAGCTATGTATGTAGCATTGATCACATAAGTATAAGTTTTTGCTAGATTATTCTATTTCTTTACTGTATTATGCTTCAAATGTTGTACAAGGAAGAATTCAGTATCTAATTCTAAATTTACTATTTGAGTAAGTTTTTCAACTATTTTGATTTTCTGTTAACTCATTCAGGCATGGGCAAAAAATAACATACATTTGAACAGATTAATTCAAATAACACATATGATTATAGCACTTAATTATACAAATATAATTACTATGCACAAGCAAAGACTCTCCATTCCTTGCTTTTTAAATATTAAGCCAATATATTATTATCAACATCATCATAGTGCTCATGCATGTGTGCATGCACGTGCATGTTTATGAATGTGTGCATTCGTGGGCACACATGTGTGCGTATGTTTTCCTTGTCACACATGTAGCCGTCAGAGGACAACTTTGTAGAGTCAGTTCTCTCCTTCTATCTTCCTGTGAGTTCTTGAGATAAAATTCCTGTCACTAGGTGTGCATAGCAAAAGCCTCTTTACACTTGGAGCCATCTCTACTGCCCTCAAGTTCCTTTTTTTTTTTTGCTGGTAGTAAGAAAACATACTGAACTGCTTCACCAACAACAGATTTTAACTTGAACTGGTCTGGTTCAATGCTGGGTTTATTCAGAGAGATCATGATGACGATGCCTCTCCAGGATTTTGTAACACTCAGGGAAAGCTCAGTTTTCTGTAGTCCTCAACAAGACAAAATGGATCAAAAGAGTCCATGTGCTCCTCACTTGCTGTAACCTTTCTGTAGCTGGAAGTTTCTCATCCAGCCTGGTCCTGTAGCCCTTTTTAAAATAACCACACAAATGCTTAATGCTAATTAGATTATATTTGACCTATTAGCTCAGGTTTATTACTAGCTAGCTCTTACAACTTAAATTAACCCATTTCTATTAATTTATATTTTATCATGAGGCTTGTGGCTTGTTACCTTACATCTTGCTTCTCTGGCAGCTGCTGGCATCTCCCCCGAATCCTTCTTCTTTCTCCCTCTATTCAGTTTAGCTTTCCCACCTAGCTATATTTTGTCCTGCCATAGGCCAAAGCAGTTTCTTTATTAACCAATAGCAACAAAACAAATTCACAGCATACAGAGGGGCATCCCACAATACCTCTCCCCAGACTTACATTAAATAAAGTGACATATCAGAATAATAGTATAAAGTACAAAAATAGAACCAAGATTGGACACCTTATTGGCATAACCTTTCTACATGTTTGTTCTTCAGTACTCCAGGTGTGTTGGGCTTAGAATTATAATAAAAATAAAAACTCAGTGAAAATCATAGAGACTTTAATCATAATTTTTGTCTGATCTACATTTCTAGAATTCAATATCAGTTCTAATTCTGTTACATAATAACATACTATTAAATATAAATGTGTAATAATTTAAAAGTTATTTTTTATTAAATGTCTTCTGTGATTGACATACTGTGTCAATCACTTTATATTTGCTATGTTACATAAACTTCAAATGATTCAAACACAATAACAAGTACCATTCACAAATGGAAAAAAAAAGGTTGTTAATAAATTGTAAGTTTTTGTCCCAAAGTTACCTAAGAAATTCATGACCAATCCAGGCTTTGAAGTGATTCATTTGACATTACAGTTGATCTGTCAGTCAATTATTCACATAATTTTCCAAATTATATCATAGGTATAAACCCTCAACACCACCAGATAAGAACAGCTTGAGTGACTAACTTTCCCCCAATCTCAGTGTACCATCTTCTCAGAAAGTCAGACTGAGCTGGCAGTTGAGATTTTCACAAAATTTCTCGCAGTACAAAGAAATCTTGTGTCACCACATTATACCGAGGTTCCGTTCATGTCTTCCCAACCAAGAAAATGCATATCCAGGAAAGGTACACTATAGTCTTGAGGTCATATGGGTAGGTTTGGGGATGTCAAATGAGCTTTATGGAAAAGCTCTTCAAATCTTCAAAGGAATCGGCCTGACTTTCTAGATGAGCCAAGCTGCCTGCTGCAGAAGTCATTAGTGAGGAAAGAAAGAGTATAAGGAAGAGACTGCCCAGGGCACATCAGCTCTATCTTGCAAATAACACTCGTGTCCATTTTACATGAATATGTGCATCTTGATGCACTAAATATGTCAAACTGGGAAAATGCTCCTTCCCTATACCCTTAGGACAGCATAATTAAAATTGATTTAATATTTATAAGAGCTCAAGTTAAAAGGGTTTATGGTTTGGAGGGAGGGTTTGTTTTAGTTCAAAAGCGAGAGTGACTGAAATTAACTTTAGATGAGAGTACAATTATGAGAAAGAGGTGCTATCCTTATATTAAAATATATTATATATTTGCATCTATAAAGCATAAGGTGACTAGTTTGAGAATGTATCTTCATTTCATGGAAATTTTGGCCCTGCTTTTTACTTTCCTTCAAGTGTGGTACAATGCTAGTACCTAGGACCCGTGACCACAGTGAGCTCAATGAATGGGAGGGAAGGAAGGGTAGCAAGCAGTACATTCCTTCTTAAGTGACCTTTCCTAGGACTCCACAATTCGTGCATCAATAGCAACCTCACACATGTTGCCATCAAGGCCTATGCCTTATTTTGTTTTTATGTTGCTAACTTAAATATTGGAAGAAACCATTTGCAGATATAGGAATTCTGTGTCAGCTAAAAGTGTCAATACTGTTTTCAGTAACTCTCCCTTGATGATATGTAAGCATGAATTATCTCCCTAGAATTCCACTTTGAGGCTCAGCAGCACCAATCATATTTATTTATTTATTTATTTATTTCGTCAGGTGTGTACGGTTATTTTATTTGTTTGTTTGTTTGTTTCTCTCCTTTTTTACTTTTTAGCTTTCTCGTCAGACTGTCTTATATGGTCAATGTTCTTCTCAAAGACACCAAAGCAGTAGTTTTCGTTCTCCCAAATCCATAATTTTGTTGACATCTCTAAAATACTTCATTTAAAAACAGCAATACTCACACATAAATCTAGAACGAACTAAAAACCAAATGCATTGAAAGCTACCTACTTCTTTGTGTACATTCATTTTCAATCTATTCAGCATAATCTAGTGAACAAAGACCTAGATTTCAGAGTTGTCTCCAATAATAGTCTGTTCAAAGATAGTTGATTCTGGATATAAAATAGTGTTAGAAGGTATCTCTATCTTCATACCCATTCAATGATATAGACAAACTCTTACCTATGTTTTTATAATATTGGCTAACCATTTTTCACTCACTATTTTAGCTTTTTAACTTATTATTAAATTTATGGTTTTAAAACTTGGGATTAAATTTGGGATTGACCTGTGCCCTGTTAGGAATTTAGAAACAAATATAAATATTGTTACAGATTTAGTATTTCCAGAGGGAAGCACTGTGGGTCACTTATCTTCTCAGAATATGAAAGTAAAGTTCAGGTCAGTTTTCAGATCTCCGAGAAGCAAAGACATGTTTGCAGGATGCTGGACATCAAATACCTGGGATCTGACAATCTGAACAATAACGTCCTTCACATTTGTGATGCTAATCATTGAGTCCATGTTGACCCCACGGTGCTTTTAAAATCCAACAGCAATTTAATGATGGCATTTAGAGGTGCAAATTCAGGCTTTCATTAGTTTCTTAGTCCTGGTAAAACAAATGCTACGTACACTGAAAAAAAAAATGACATAGATGTGCTGTATTTTTTATCTGGAAACAATAATCTAAATTCAGATGCCAGGGGATATATCCAGGTTTAAGCAGGTCAGACGCTTTCTGAAACCTCTAAAAGAAGAATCCATTACTGTATCAGGCTTTTTTTTTCTGGGCCACCAACCTGCTCCCAAATCATAACTCAGGGACTTATTAGCCCTGAATGCTCGGCCTAACTTAGGCATGTTCTTGGCTAGCTCTTTTAGCTTAACCTATTTCTCTCCATCTACCTTTTGCCTCAGGGCTTTTTACCTTTTCTTACTACCATGGCATTTCTATGTTTGGCTGGATGACAGCTGCCTGGCTCTGGCCCTGAGCATGCTCCTCATTTTCTGCCCCTTCTCTTGCTTCTCCCATTCTTCTTTTTTTCCAGTCTAGATTTCTCTTCCTATTTATTCTCTCTGCCTGCCAGCCCTGCCTATGCTTTCATGTCTAGCTGTTGGCCATTCAGCTCTTCATTAGATCAGTCAGGTACCTTAGGCAGGTGAGGTGAAACAGATGCAACATATCTTTACATAATTAAACGTAATTAAAACACATGCTTACATCCTTAAACAAATACAGCATAAAGAAAAGTGACACTTTTTCCATATTTAAAGTAATATTCTGCAGCATCAACAATTGCAGCACATCTTTGCCTAGTTAAAATACTATTTCATAACACAGTGCCTCGTTTTCTCTCATGTTAATTGCTTCTTCTCCAGTATTTATGCATTTGCCTCAATCCCTGTTTCTGCCATGCATTCCTGTGTGCTCTTCTCCTGTCAAAACTCTCTTTCCTTCTCTGTTTGCAAGAAGTAGTCACACTTACATCCCTCCATGCTAATCCAGGATAATCCGCTTTAACTCAAAACTGTTATTTACACCTGAAAAATTCCCTTTGATTAAACAGTACCATGCACAGGGTCAAAAACTTGAAATTCGGATATTTGGGGCTTAGTCAAACAACAATCCAGATCCTGAGCCAACTATACACAGACTGTAGCACATAACTATCACAATGTGTGACTTTTAGTTTTATAAAACATTGACAAATCCCTACACTGCCTGCAAAGACGAACTGAAGGTTTCCTCTTCCACAGTCTTCTCATATTTCACTATATTATAAACCCAGTCATTTCCTTCAAAGCCGTTTAATTAAACTTTGCATGTATTTCTGTGTAGTATTTGCCTCTTTGTCCCTCCCATCTCAGAGCTTCTGTCTTTGTATCTTTCGTCATCAGTGCAATCCATGATCCAAACAATAAAAGTAGGAAGGCTTGTGATGTGCAGTAAGTAACAATATTAACAGGTAACAGGCATGAAAGAGGATATAATGCTAATTGTTTTTCTACTTCAAGTACGCCATAAATTTTTTTATTTTTGATGATAAATAAGTGGATAAAAACACATTCGATGGTAAAAGTACAAAATTCTATTCTAATTGAGCTGTATACTCTGGCTAATTTTGGTATGTGTGTGTGTGTGTGTTTAATATAATACCTGTGCAAAATATTTTCATAGTAAATTTGTTTTTAAATTCTATTTGTTGTTGAAAATTTCTTAGGTAATAACTTCATCAACCATATTCTCCTTATCATCTCATGTGTACTCAGTTGATCTATTAGCAAATATTCCCTGTATGCTAACTCTGTTTAGGAAGTCCATTTGAAGATACATTTAGTATGCTATAAGATTGAAATGTAATCCTGCTGGTCAATTGGCATAAAGTATTTCTAATTTTTCTTATAAATTTCATTCATTATACTATATGTTTATTTCACATTATTCTAAAGGGTAGAATGAGAAGCTCACTAATGGAAGGTATTGCAAACAATCTGATTCAAATTATACTTAAAATATTTCCTGAGGATTAAAGTTTTTGTTTCATTCATAAAAAAAATCATTAAATAGGCTAAATGCTTTCATTGAAGCCATTCACATGTGGGTAATTCATGCTCCTGTTAAAACTAGGCTGCAATGAAGTCTGTCCTGCCTTCAAGTGCTGCTGATAAACAAGTACTTTTGACACCCACTGAAATAATAATGTCATTTAAAAGTGAGTGCTTTATATTGATATCAAAGTCTTCAGTTGTGCAGGACACAGATGAAATGTGTGGCCTGTATTAGCAATGAAAGAGTCTGAGTTTCCTTTCAAAGTTAATGAAAACAAAGTTTCACTTGCCTCCTACAAAAAGCTGTCATTTTGACCCCTTCTCTAAAATCTCCAAAACTCAATAATAATAATAATAAAGACACAAAAAGTGACTGTGCCCCCATGAACACTACATGCATTCCAGAGAGAGTTATAACAAGATAGATTCTTGTTTGTTATGAAGGAGTTTTGCTAAACTATGGGAGGTAGCATTACAGATTATCCTTTTGTAGTATTATCTGTCACCATGCTATTATAACAAGGATAGTTGGTAATGTATCATACTTTCAAATTACATCAGTGTGTAAAATCAAAACAAATTGCTTTGGACAAAATTTATCATCCTTTTTCTGTTCTTGAATAGTTTCTTTGGAAATCGTGGTAGGACTTAAAAGAAACTGTGTTAGCATACAGACTTGAATATAATAACTGATGATAGGATAGTCCTAGATGAAGCCCATAAAAAACTGTTTATTCATTCACGATCCATTTTAAACATTGCTGGGAGACTGTTTCTCACACATCTGTGTGGCTCATCAACAGCCTCCAGGCTCACACAGCTAGTATTCAGTGTCTTTCCCTGCTGCAAAGTGGCAAACTCTCTTGTGTTAATGATTAAAAATGTTTCTCACTTCTTCCTTTGTGCAAGAATATCCTGATCCCTTGAAAGTTATTAGGCACTTCATTTAGAAAGCAGAAAGAAATAGGCATCTTAACTGGGTTTTTTTGTTTGTTTGTTTGTTGTTTGTCTGTTTTGCTGCTGCTTAATTTGTATATAAATATTTATTTGAGAATAATAACACAAAACATGCCCGTGCATTTTTAATTTTAAAACACATCATATTGGTTTTTAAAATGGAACAAAACAGATACATAGTCAAAATATTAATGAAAGAAAATATTTTTGAATACTAATTGCTTCAGGCTTATAGCTCAGCTGAAAAGAATGGCGTATTAACAAGCTTTTGATCCCCACAAGAGTAAATTAAATTTACACAGAGAAATCTCTGATCCCTAGCCGCAGATTACACCATGTAATCTCAGCTGGTGATCCAGTAAATGCCTTCAATTGTTCAGCCTAGGGGGTCAGTGTGGGAGGTTGAGCGGATGCTGTAAATTCATTACAAATAATGTAAAAATTACTAAGAAAATGCCCTCCCCATTGTGGGTAAATGAGATCAGTTTTGTGTACATACAAAAAAAATCAACTTGAGAATAAAAAGGATATTTAGCAAAATACAGTAATCAAGGTAACTAGAACTTTGCCCCCACAATTGAAATCAGTTACACGTTCAGAATCATAGCTTATTAGCCGAGATACAAAATAACTCTATTTTGGATTTGAAAAACTATCAAAGTGCATCTACTAAATATTAAATGACTGCTATGAAACCGACTTAGGTCTGTGTATGTGTTTGTGTTAACATAATTCTCTTTCAAATGTCTCTTACAGAGTAGAAACATTACAGTCCATGATAAGTATGTAGTCTTTTGTCCCTGAATACAAGTAGGATTTCAAATATACACGATATAGAAGTAGATATAGATATTATAGATATAAATATGTGTATATTTGAAAATTAAGTGGATAGTATGGGATGAACTATAAACACCATTTTAATATGCTTGGTGGAAACATTGAATATTCTATTGGCATTGTACTGCAATATCAATTAAAATTGTAAGATCCGTTCTTTAATCTTATGACCTATGCTCTGTTCTCGACACAGAATGCTTTTATTCTCAACTGAACACCTTTTATGCACCCTAGGAGAATGTGTTCATGGATTAAATGAGAAGATTTTAATGGTTTCTTTCGTTCACATCTGATAAATAACATCAAATTACTCCTTAAGTAAAACGAGAGCCACAGTTTTGTTTTTCAAAAGAAAATGGATTAAAAAAACATATAGCCATGTCTTAGGCGGAAGTGATATTTTCTCTTTACTGTTCGAAGGGGAAAACTTCATCTATTCCTAAGCAATTATCTCATCCTGGGGTAAGTAAAATCTTGTCTAGATAGAACTCAAGCTCAGCAGCCATGTGACTGAATATTCTTCTTTTCCTCAGGTTGCTCAGCAGTAAGATGTAAATGGTAAGTTAGTATGTCTGCTTCACGTTGCTGTAGGAAGGACTACACATGGTAGCTATCACATATTAAGTACAGGGTTACAATCATGGCAAGCAATATCACCAATTATGTCAGTGTGGGCTCATCATTTTACTTCTCTCTAGACTTCGATGTATACATTAATAAACCAAATCAGTGTCATGATCTCCTTCATAAGCCTTTTATATATAATTATGTTATTATTATGATAATGCGTCATCTTAGCAATTCTTTATAGGATATCCTAGGTTTATTTCACGGAACTGTGATAAATACTTCACAGTTACAGGAAATAATAATAATAAAAAAAATACCTACAGAAAGCGATTCCAGAACAAAAGGATTGGCTTCAGCTCACAGCTCCAGGTTTCAATCCCTCATAGCAGGGAAGTCCCAGCAGGAGAAGCCATAGGCAGTTGATCAAATCATATACATGATCAGAAGCAGAGGACAAGACATGCATTCATACTCACTAAGGAGTAGCTGGCTTTCTCTACTCTTCCCTGCCTGGGAAATAGTGCCACTCAGAGTGGGCAGATCTTTCCAGCTCAATTAACATGATCAAAATGATCTTCTCACAGCTACATTCATAGCCAACCTAATCTAGACAACTCCTCATGTAGACTCTTTTTCTAGTTTATTCTATATTGTGTCAAGTTGACAAATAAATCTAGCCATCATGTCAGGCTATGTGGATTTAATACAGAACAATCTGCTTCATATTTCTAACTAAAAAGTAGGTGCCTGTATTTAATAATGAACTTGGCCTTTGAGAACAATGAAGAAGCTGAGTATTGCACAGTACATTCCGTAAGAGAAACAGTCAAATCTTAGGGTGCAACCACTTTCAGTGAAACCATTGAGTAGGGTGTGAATAGTAGAATTAATGAGCACTACACGAAACCCTATTTTTACTTATTCTCCTTTCACACAATGCGTTCTTTTTTACACACTAATCCCAGTGCCCCCTCCTTCCCCTCCTGTTCCTCTCACCCAAGCCCTATCTGCTCCTTGGAGAGAGTAAGGCCTCCCAAAGAGGAGTCAACAAATTCTTTGTCGTCACCACATTGAGCGAGGACCAGGGCTAGGCTGAGCAATGTGTAGTCATTAGGGATTGCTCCTGGTCTGGAGTCCTGTCAAAGAGAGAGAGGAGCGATAACATGAGCGAAGGGGTCAAGACCAGGTTGGGTAAATCCACAGAAAAAGTTGATCTGACTAGTGGGAGCTCACTGAGTCCGGACAGGCGACCAGGAAACCTGCATGAGACCTATCTAGCTCCCTTGAAAGCAGGTGGCAGTGGGTGGCTGGATAGAGCAGCTCTTGCAATACATTCTAAAGGCAGTTTCCCCTTCCTCTGCTCGACTCAGTTCCCCCACACCACCCCTTTCCCTCAGATCCACTGCACCTCCAATTTCTTTCAGAAAAGAACGGGCGTTCTGGGGGTTATCAACTGAGTACAGCATAGCAAGATGCAATAAGACTGAACAAACCCTTACATAAAACTTGGAGGAGACAGCCCAGTAAGAGGTAACGTGTCCCAAGAGCAGGCCAAAGAGTCAGAGACAATCCCACTTCCACTGTTTGGAGTTCCGCAAAATGCCGAAACTAAACAACTGTAGCATATGCAGAGGACCTAACAGAGAACAATGCAGGTTCTGTGGTTACCACTTCAGTCTCTGTTAGCCCATATGAGCCCTTTTCTAGCTGATTCTGTGCTAGAATTCATGTTCTCCTGCTTTCCTCGACCCCTCTAACTCCTACCCTCCTTCCTACACCTCTTCTGCAGGGTTCCTTGAGCTCCACCTAATGTTTGACTCCACAGAACTTTAGTCTCTACATCTGCTACCATCAGGTCCTGGAGGCAGCCTGACTGAAGGCAACTGGGGTAGGCACATTTCTATGAGTGTAGCAGAGTCTCATTAGGAATCATTTCATTGACTTGATTTTTTTTTCTTTTTTCTTTTTTTTTTTTTTGTCAGTCATGTTTAGTTCAACCCTAGGTCTCTGGACTATCCAGCTTCTGGTTCTTGGCCAGCCAGCCAGTGTGTAGGGCATGGACATCCTCTCTTGGTTTGGCCCTGATTAGTCATCCATTGGCCACTCCACAGGTTCTAAACCACAGTTGCCTCTGTACATCTTGCAGGCAGGACAGAAGATAAGTATAGGTTTTGTGGCTGGTCTGGTGTCCCAGTTCCACAAAAGATGGTTAGATCAGGCTCCTTATCCTCCATTGCTGGGATTTCTGGCTAGGCTCACCCTCACTGCACTAGTTTTCCATATTACACCCCCAATGCCGCCCAATTACAATCGTCTCTTCCTGTAGTCTCTCCCTCCATCCCATCCTCTACCACCTGATCTTTCCTGTTCCTATCCGCACCTGCCCAATTGCAGCCTCAAAATCTATTCTATTTCCCATCCCCAAGAAGATCTTCTAGAGCCCTCCTTGTTACTTAACCTGTCTGTGTCTGCAAATTGTAGCATGACAATTCTTTTATTAATAGCTACTATCCACTTTTAAATAAATGCATACCATGGTTGTCTTTTTAGGTCTGGGTTGCCTCACTCAGGATGATTTTTTCTATATCCATTTATTTAACAGAGACACTCATAAAATATTTAGTGACAAAAATATAGCATAAATAGAATATAATTGATTCTTTAATAAATGACACTATTAATTAACATATTTCAACAGTATCAGCCTGGGAGAAGCTAGACCAACATCTGTGTTTAGTCCTTTGAATATCATGTCTTGCCCAATTTTTCTTCCAAGTATTTACTACAGACAAAGCTCTTTTAAGTTTTTGGTGATCCTCATATTCAAGATGTAACCTTTTTCCCTAGTGAAACTCTGTCAAAATTTCTGCTTTTAAATCTGTTCAATCACCACAATTTAATACCCATACATTTACTTACATCCAATCATTGTGCTTTAGACACCATTCATTCACTATGCATTTTCCTCAATGACTAATTTCATATGGGATATTTGTTTCTATATATCAAGCCAGTATTTATAATATCATCTAACATATAATAGATTATTCACACATTGAGGAGAAAGTAAAATAGCTCTGGAATTTAGCAACTATGGTATTTATTATTAATCACTGAGTAAAGTTGTAGCTATGATACAACCAAGATGCAAAATGTACCTTCCCCACATTTATATATTGATTTATGTATTTACTGTGTGTGTATGCATATGTGTGAGAATGTGGTTTTGTGTGTGTGTGTGTGTGTGTGAGAGAGAGAGAGAGAGAGAGAGAGAGAGAGAGAGAGAATGTGGTTTGTAATCTGTTATTATTATTGCTATTATTTAATCTTTCTACTTTTTGTCTCTTTGGGAACTGACTATCCAGCTCCCAAATAAATCACACATAGAGGGCTATCATTACTTATGAATGCCCAGCCGAAACTTGGCTTATTTCTTGTAAGCTTTTCTTAACTTAAATGATCCTGTCTACTTTTTTGCCTCTGGAATTTAACCTTTCTCCAATTCTATATATTTTTTTCTTTCCTCCTTACTCTGTGTCTGGCTGTGTAGCCGGGTGCCTGGATGGCTGGCTCATAAGTCCTCCTTCTTCTTTTCTTGTTCCTTGATCTCTCTGCCCATATTTCTCCTTCTATGTATTCTTTCTGCTTGCCAGCCCAAACTATCTTTTTTTTCTGCCTCACTATTGGCCGTTGAGTTCTTTATTTAACCATTGAGGTATTTTAGACAGACAAAGTAATGCAGCTTCACAGAGTTAAACAAATGCAACATAAAAGAATGCAATATATCTTTGAATTGTGAAAACAAATGTTACACAGCATACACAAATGTAACACAGCTTAAAATAGTATCCTATAACAGTATTTGTGTGTCCTTCAGTGTATGTGTACATGAGAATGTGACTGTGTGTGTGTACCATAGGGTTCATGTAGAGCTCAGACTATAATTTGTAGGAGTTTGTCCTCTTCCTCTACTGTCTATGTTTCAGGGATCCAAGTCAGTTCACTTTGCCTGGCAGCAAGTACTTTCATCCATTGAGTCACCTCTTTATCCAAAACATACTTTTTGTTCCGTATACTTTCATGAAATTTTCATTTTCCATACTCACAATATGATTCATATCCAAACATAAATATTTTTGAGGAGAAAGGAAGTTCTATAGGAACCTAACATATCAAATATAATGGAGCGCAATGCCTTGGCTGACCACAGTTTTTTTTTTTATAATAATCCCATTTCATTTTATGAATTAGCCATTAGGCCTCCCTGATGGTTTGTTACAGAATTAGTTGAATTCATTTTATTCATTTTGTTTTTGTGATCTCTGTCTTTTCACAAGCAGATTTCTCAAATGGAAACATAAAGCAAGTTGTTTATATTAACTCTTTGGGGGTTCTGGGAAAAAATAACTTTCTGTGGGTTTCTATTTAGATGTTTTCATGGAGTTTTTTTCATATAAATACGCTCAGCTTTTATTCCTCTAGTGAGTTTGGAAAATGAGCTTTTGTTCACACCTATGTTTTTGTTCCAGGTAAGTTCTTCCTTATACCAACAAACACATTTTTCAATTACATTCAGGCCACAAAACATGGGAAATATAAACTTTATGTCAAATGTATCAAACTTATTGTAGTGGGGACTCAAGTCTTTTCCTGAATTCCCCTTGGGTGGCCCTGTACAGTCAACTATGTAGCTTTTTAAATTAAAATTAAAGAAAAGTTTAAAATTCTGAGTGCTCAGTGGTCACACATGGCTTATTACTGCCATACTGGACAGACCAGAGAGATAGCAGTTTATGACTGAAGTACTTTCAGATTGTGAGGCTGTGGCTGAGGTTGATGTTTTCAAAAGGACCAGAAATCTATACTATATAAATACCAGAAAAGCGTGGTTATAAGTCCTGTCCCTTCTCTCTCTGTGTCTCTCTCTCTGTCTCTCTCTCTCTCTGTATTCCTCTCTCTCCCTCTTTCTCTCTCACACACACAAACATGCACACACACACACACGCAGAGAGAGAGAGAGAGAGAGAGAGAGAGAGAGAGAGAAATAAATACTTTATAGCTATCGATAAATTTCTCTCCTCATGTGTAGGAAGCCATTGTTTCAGACTAGACCTAAGCAATCCAAACTCTAACAGAATCCTTTGTTCTGAGGATCATGAGAACAAATTGAAAATTTAAGGGATTAGGAATTTCTTCCAAAAGACTGTTTCTTTTAGGTTCATTTGTTTTTTGGTTTGGTTTTGTTTTTCCTGAAGAGACTCACATAAATTCTTGGGAAGGCTCCTACCAATCTGAGGAGGCAGAAGAGTGAAGTCCGCTTTGTTTTAACTATTACAGGAAAAGTGACCTGAAGTGATCTGAAATGAACTGATCTGCTATTATCTGTCATCTTGATCACTTGTTCCCACTTGACAGAAAAATAGCCCTACCTCCTCTAGGATCACACTCTCCACCTTCCTGAGAGACATTCCCTGATGTGTGACTCTCAGCCAAGCTAATAAGATCACTTAACAAATTATTATAATTTGTCTTTCATGAATTATCATTTGGGGAAAAATTACTGAATCCAAATGAGATGCTTGAGTCTCACCCTCAACAACACGAACAGGAAGATTCTTTGTTGGTTAAAATGGAAGCTAAAACTCTTGTCAGGTTGAATTTGCTCATTTCTTCACCTATGTGACTCTTTCCGGCTAAGTTCTTGGCTTACTTATTTTTTTATTTTAAAAAGTTAAAAGTTTTATTATTTTTAAAAATCTATGCAACTTAATGAATTTATATAAAGTTGGACTTGAGATTTGAAACAGAAGCTGTGAATTTTACACTTTTAGAATAAAATATATTTTGTTTACTTATCCACAACCCGAAACAAAGCCCATGACAGAATTAGAACTATGAAAACAATTAACTTTGTATCTGTTTTCATAACGTGTGTCCAATACCTGTGTTCGATCCTTCACCGTCTGTTTATATTTAGATTTTCTTCTTCCCTTTTGTTCATGTTTGATTTTGCCCACATGGGCATCTGCTTTCTTATAGTCGTGTATCATAGACCTGGCTTCTGCATTTTATTTACTTCTGAGACAATGTGATCTTAATGTTACTTATTAAAACAATCCATTTTCCTATAAGCTTTTGAAATTTTAACTTCATTTTTTTCAGAGCTGAATAGTATCCTATTCTATATACTTGTATGTCCTTGAGTGCATGTGTGTGTGCCTGTGTACCAAGTTTATATTACCCATTCATTTTTTTTTAATGGACAAACAAGGTTGATTCCAATTCTTTGCTATGCTGAGCGAAGCAGTAATAAACATGGAGATCGAAATATCTCTGTAATAAAGATAAAATTCCCTAATTTTATCAACTTAAAATGGATCAAAGTCCTGATTTAAAACCCAAAACACTAAAACATTTAGAGGAAGAAACAAAAAAATACCCTTCAAGATACTGGGTTAGCTGATAACTTTTAAAACAGAAAAACCCACAAAGCAGAAACTTACTCTAAGTACAAACAGGTAGAATAAAAGTTCTGTGCAGCAAAGGAAACAGTCAGCAGAGTTAAATGACAGCCCACAGTATGGGAGAAAACCTTTACCAGCTATACAGCAGAGTAGGGCATAATATCCATAAAGAACTGCAAAAACTAAATACCAACGGAAGAAAACTGCCAATCAACAAATGTGCCAAAGACCTAAATAGACAGTTTAAAGAAAAAAAAAAAACAAGCGGTAAAAATCTATGAAGCTATTTTAAAGGGGTTCAATATCCTTCTCCATCAGAGAAATGCAGATTAGAACTACTTCCAGATAGCATCTCACCCCGGACAGAATGGCTGTCATCACCAAAACTGACGACAAGTGTGGAGACGATATGAAGAGAATGGAACAGTTACTAACTGCTGCTGGGCAACACTTAATACGAGCACAGAAGAAATCAGGCCGGAGATTTCTCCAAATATTAAAAATGGAAACACATGCGACCCAGCTACTACACATGTCTGATTTCTTTCCCTCCCTTTACACACTTATTATTGTGTCAGGTAAGCCTTGTATTGCCTGATCTACATGCGGAACCCATTCAAAGTTCCTCAAACTACCTCACACCATGATTTTGTGTTTGTGACTATACTCAGAGTAATTTCTGTTATTTGATAAGAAGCCAATCTCACAGTGAACTATCATCCTTACAAATGGTGGAAGAGTGGCTGTTTTTGTTAGCGTTTCTCTCTGCAGCACTTGGTAGAATGTGTATGTATGGTAATATAAAAAAAAACAAGCATGTATTCAGTGTGACCCCTGCAAATTTGTGAGAGCCAGTGCTTTTCTGCAGCATGTTGGTTTGTTGGAATGCGCCTGGCTGCGGTAATCGTTTAAGTGAGCGGGTGGGCGGCGAGGGACCACGATTGGATGAGTGCCTAGAATGCTTCCCTTCTCGCAACAGATTTCTGCCGCCTCCTGTTTCAAGATGCACACCACACACTGAAAAGTTCAAAATGCTGAAGTCAGAACGCGGCTGCTCTCCCTTATGTTATTTACTTGATGCATGACCTTGGCGACCAGGCTTCTCTTCGCAATCTGTGAAATGGGAGATGCACGGCTGCCTTGCTTCTCACAAGCCTGTGCGGTTTGTGTAGGATTACGTGGTGTAACTGTTCAGACGCATTATCATTTTTCAAAGTTAGGGAAAATACATTAGAATCCGGCTGAAAACAATGCTCATGCGTTCCCCAGACTGCTAAATCCGACATCTGATTCTCTCATCTCATTTTATCCTGAGTTAAAAGTTGGACAATTGTCCATCTTTGCTCCTGCTGTTCTATGATTCCTCATCTGTCTGCTTTTCTTTTTTTGTTTTCTCTTGAATGGCACACCTTCTTTCTTATCATGTAACTTACCTATAAAACCAAGCACCCTGGTTTTTCTGCCTCTCGCTTTAGTGGTTATATTCTTGAGTAAGCTCTTCCGATGACAAGTCATGTCGATATATTACTGTGTTAGTTCTCTATGAAACTGAACTCTCCCATTCAGCAATTCCCCAACTGTTGATCATGCAAGGCCACACAAAAGAAATTTATTTTCAGTCTTCTCTGAGTATTTGAAGTTCCCGTTAAAGATCCAAGTAAAATTATTACAAAGTTATTTTGTCTAAAATTTGAATAAATAATGTTATTTATCAAATAATCTTGTATATGATTATTACATTTTGAGGTAGTTATTGGATGAACAGTGATGAGCAAATAAATAGTGCATTCTGTTTTGTTTATGATAGTAATGAAAGCTAGTGTCACTATAAATAACAGATGCAGACTAGAAAACTGATTTTTATAATTAGTTCTTTGAGAATTTCATACAAAGTGCTTTGACTGTGTTCATCCCTCCCCCAGCTCTTCTCTGATTCATCTGCTTGCCTACCCTGATTTTTTTCTCTTATTTTTGGAGAATTTCATACATTAATACTGTATGAAATTCATTTCATTGATATCATTTCCACTACCTATTTTCTTCCCACCAATGTTTTTCATGTCCTAACTTCTGTCTCACCAAATTTCTTCTTTAATTATCATGGCTGCATACACACATACAAAGGTACAACTGCATACACATACACAACCACACATACATATACACACAAGTATATATATGTATATAACCTCCTGAGTCCATGTAGTATTGCTCATATGTATATGTGTTTAGGATTAGTCACTTAGGACTGAATAGCCTATCAAGGTCCATCACTAAAGAAGACTGATTCTCTCTCTCTCTCTCTCTCTCTCTCTCTCTCTCTCTCTCTCTCTCT